>JAHXMU010000507.1:354213-403100 GCA_019455685.1 Philornis downsi
GGCGTTGCCAGATGGGTCCGTCGAATATGGGCAACCCTGTATCTACCTACCGCTATTAGTGCTTCCCATATAAATTAACCCATTTTCTGGAATTAAATTTTTCCCTATAACTCATAATACGTTGATTGCATTAAATAAGAATCTTTGGAAAAATTCAGAAAAATCGAATAACTAACGCAGTCTGATGTCTTCCACACAAAAATATTCTTATACTACTACCTATCAAGGACTTGCACGCGTTTCAGTCAAACTTGGCGAACATCGTACATTTCAAACATTTAGTTCTCAGCCTACCTGCCATAAAAATGACCGATTTATTCCTTATATATTTAGGTCAATTTTCAATATTCAATCACACAAAATTCAAATCAAATGAATCAAATTTAGTATACGATAAGCATAAAGTAAGGTCTGAGAAAAAAAAAATGGGAAGTGAAGAAAGTTTTAGGAATGAAAATGAAGAACATCGTGGCACCCCTTCTGGTAGCATCATAACAAATCCACCGATTAATGCAGATTTAATTTTTCCGCTGGAAACCTCAATTTGTGGGCTGCAATTACTTACATTTTTGGAATGGTGAAATTATAAAAATCTTCTGATTTGACCCATATATGTATCCCTAGGTTCACATTTTTTATACAGTCACACTAAAATTCGGTGTGTTGCCGCAAAAAGTGAATTAAAGCGCAATAAGAAAAACCAAATTTAAACTTTCTGAGGTCTCTCGTTTGGAAAATGTAGAAGGACTGATTTTTAGTATGTATATGTAAATATGTATATATGATATGCCACGCCCCATAGGTAATGCAATTTATTTACATTCGTTTTTTCTCATTTGGAGAGCTAGGAACTACAGTGGAAAATCAAATTTCGATAAATTGAACAATTTTTATTGGAGGTGTCAGAATGGGTTTGGCAATGTCGCTCATTTTTGTTCCTAGAACGCAGATCAAACATATGGCATGTGGCAAATTTGTTTGAATTTGGTACAATCGATTGGTGAATATGGAGGTAAGAATTAATGGAAAAGTAACAGTAAGTAAATTGATTGATCTTTTTCTTATATTATTGGAAATTGTAAAACAATGTATTGGATAAAAGCATAGACTACTACAGTTGATTCGGATTTTGACAAATCGGTCGATTTGTGTGGGAGGTACCAAAATGGGTGCAACAATGTGCTCCGTTTTCATCATGTGCCAAATTGAATTAAATTGAATGCATCCGATTGGAATATACGAAGTTATAAATAAAGGGTTAAATGGATAACCCGGTTTCAAAACCGCCGGTCTGGCAAGGCTGTCAGCTGTTAAATACCTCTCATCTGAAGTGTTATTTATTTAGTGAAAGCGTTGCCTTTTACGAATGTGGATCGTTTAACAACCGAAGAGCGCGTAAAAGTATTGAAACTTACTACAAATGTGGTGATTCAAACGTAGGCACTTGTCGTGTATTATAGAGCGGTTATGGTCGTCATAATCAAGAAAGAAATTTGCAAGAAATTTGCAAGATGATAAAGAAATTCAAGATTATATAAGGAAGAAAAACTGGAAGTGTTACAGATGTGGTCGGGCCTGTGTATCATCGCAATGTACGCACTTCCGAAAATATCGCTTCTGTTAATGAAAGTGTGGCGAATAATCCGAATTTCAATTCAGATCGTATGATCGCTTTGGCCGTATGATAAACTAATTTTTTGGCCTGCAATTAAATATTATGAACTGTACGGTGCAACGAGCCACCCGACACTACCGATTTTAACTTTATTGCATGAGAATTTTGCAGAAAGCATAATTTCACGTTTTAGCGACGCCAATTTATTTGGCGCCGTTAGACTTTCTTTTTGTGGGACTACGTCGAAGACTGTGTTTACACCGATAATACCCAAACATTGGGGCATTTGAAAATCAACACTTGTCTGGTTATTGCCAACCGAAAGTGCAAAAAAGTGGTCGAAAACTACCTCAAAAGGATCCACTGCTGCAATCAATCCAGAAATGGTCATTTAAATGACATTGTATTTCGTACATAATGGCAAGGTCTAGGCATTATAATGAAATACAAGTTTTATTGAAATCATAGCTTTATGCGTGTTTTATTTAACTTTACTTTTGAAACCGAAAAATGGACAACGCGGTATATGAGTTACATCGGGCATTCGTATAGACGATACCAGGAGGTGTGGAGTTGATCGGTCGATTTTTCTTAAATTTTATCAAGAATTATGCAACAGTATAGTTGATACAAATTTGAGAAGCTGCAGGTTGCGGATGAGGAGTTACATTCGAAAATTTTTTTTTTAAATTTTTATGTGAAATACCGACATTGCTTAATTACAATCACCCGCTATGGTCTGGCAAAATATTAGGTTGTGGTTTGCTTTAAGCGCTCCATAAGATTTGCGGCAGTGATCGTATTCATCTACTAACGGCTCAGTCAGACAGTCAATTATATAGACGGACATTGCTCAATCGACTTGAAAAGTCATAAAAACATTTGGTCAAAAGATACTTGATAATTTAAATATTTCCTTCTGGATGTTTCGTTTCTGTCCATACCAAATGATATATGCCTTCAATTCTCCAGATGAGGGTACAAAAGGACATTGGATAAAGGTACAAGTATGTAAGTAGAACTCAATTCATTTGAGAAAAATGTATTTGTTATTTTGCCAATGATTTCAGACTAGTATTTGTTTACTTCAATTACGATTCTCTTTAAATTGGAAACAATTTTTTTTTTTTTAATAGGCTCTTGATTATAAATTTGTATAAATTTTGTTCTACTATGTGATATAATAATACGTCCGCCAACTAACTGAATGTGTTTAAAAACGGAATGTAAGTGAAATCACATCTTTGATGGCCAAACAAATTTGTAAATGTCCAAACACCCAAAGGTTTTTTTGATAACAACTAATGTCTAACCGACACAACGAACCATCCCTATTAGGCCATCGTCCAATATAATAATTGGTGTCTCCATAAACTCAACATTTGCGAACATTAGTCATGTTTGAACCTTTGCACAATCATTAATATGTTGGACTTGTCTAACCATTTGTTGACAACCCATGTGGCTCATAAATATTGTGTTATTTATACTCAACTGTTCATTTGCAACCTTTTCGTTTTTGCCCAGACCCTACAGAAATTTCATTTCATTCGCAGCGAAGAAAAAAATTCAACACGTTCTTTTGTTTATTTTTCGCCTTTTTTCGGCCAGCCTGGACAAACAAATACAATAGATCGACATTTAGCGGTCGAGGGTCATATTTTACCAGAGCAAATATAAACATATTGTTTAAATGAAAACCAGCACTCACTTACTCACAAAAATATGAGCAGTGGTCGGGAACTGCGTGCAGCACACAAATGCAAGGCTACATTCAGGGGAATTGTTTTTGTTGGCGCTTGGGACAACAACAGGACACTCAGGCAAAACAGCAAAAAATTGACCATAAATCACGTACGAATTCAATTCTAATGATATGTAGACAATGAACGGATGAATGACTGGATGCATAAATTATAACAGCGGCCAGCCATGCCACCAATGCCAGCAAGTTTCGAAATATATTTCACTAAATGAAATATCGAACATTTTACAATGATTAGAAATTATCATATATATGCTCTTAGTTTCTTTTTTTCCAAACATTTTTCAAATCACAATTTCCGCTTAATATTGTTCGCTCACTCATTCCCCGTTCTTAGCAATTACAATACATCAAATGCCGTTCGTCTATTGCCAAATGTATAATTTTTAGTACTTAACCCAAACAAAAATACTGGGTTTTTTTTGCCATCAACTGGGAACAGTTTCTCGGCACTGTACGCAGAATCTCTCTCAATGTTAAGAAATTGCAGAGAATTTTTGATTTGGGAAATATTTGAGAGATTCCTGTCATGGTAGAGGGGAGGCAGAGTTGTCTTGTTGTTTGTTGAGAAAGGACTGGATTTCAATTGAAGATGCATATTTAGAAGTGGCCGTGCAGTAGCTGTCTTGAACAATTACTAAAATATATCAAACAATCACAAAAATATACATTCCTAGAATAGAAATTACAGTTTTCGTCCTGAGCGCTTTTGTTCACCATATCTTTGTTTCGTTTGGTATTGATATTTTATTTTGTTCGAAAAATTAATCGACCATTGGATATTACAAGCACAAAAAGCAAACTGCATGGTTACAGTAAATTTAACGTTTCCTTCCGCTTGCATGGATTACTTAGGATTTTTGTTATAAATTACGAATTTGTACTCTAAAACCTTTCCTCAATTTTTAATCATTCAAAAGAAAGCGGCTTTAGCCGCAGATATTTGAGTTTTTGAGTTTGAATACAAATCAAAATAATTGTGCCATTTACTGGAGCAATGAAGGCATATATCGAGAAAGAAACTAAAGTACCAAGGATCTTTTAATGAAATGCATTTCATGACGATTAAGCAACGTACGTCTGTCCGACTGGATAGCTTTAGACGCTATAACTGCCCCAAGTCTTTATAAAACCTTGCACAGCCTAATATTTTAGGGGATAGACACAAGATTTAAATAACCAATATATATATATATACTCGTACATTCCAAACAAATCGCCGTTTCATCCCGAATATTCTTAGCTTCATATCCGGCTAGCACGTATACGGAACCCAGTCAAATTTGACGCATATTATTATTTTCATAAACATAGGTCTGAAAATAAAAAATAAATGGATTTGTCCCGCTTCTTTCGGTATATCCCATGCAAAAGACTAAATTAAGACATACATATTCCTAGGTTCATATCTATTATTCAGTTGCATAAAATTTAGTTGAATTTGGCATACGTTAAGCATTTGCTTTAATGTGGTTTGAGAAAGAAAATGGGCAGCATAGGCCCCCCCCGCTCCCCGCGTTATGTATTTCCCATACAAATTAACAGGCTGCGGTGGGTTAGATTTTTGTACATTGAAATGACTGATAATTGTCTATAAAACTTGAGAAAATTTGAACAGGTAGCCATGACCCTTCTAGTACCTCCCATACAAATGACGGAATTAACTTATGTATTCTTATTATTATTCTTTCTTATTAGTACATATTCTTTCAAGCACATGTCCTGAGCTTAGGCATATTTGGCACACATCGTATATTCTGAGAATGAATATAGAATGCATCGTCACATCCTTGTTGCTAACTTCTGCACGAACTAGCCGATTTACAGAAATGTAATTTTTCCGCTGCAATCCTTAATTCGAGAGCTGAAGTCATTTAAACTCCCGCCAAATGTAGCGGAATGCAATGAAAAATTGATAACCTTTTCTGATACCTCCGTTACAACTTAGTTAATTTAACCCAAACGTTTCTTGAATCATATCTTTCGCTCAATTTCAGGACATTCAATATAATTTACCTAACACCGATATTCTGCAAATGAAAATAGATGATTAATTTAACAAAAAACAGTGATCTTCCTACAAATTTCTAAGCGGAACGCTTCAGGAAGTGAAGATTTAACTCACATTCATTGTGCTTTAAATTATAGCATTTTTTATAGAAATGTATCGCATTCTTCAGGCACCTTCTACACTTTGCAACAATGGCAGTCAGTTCACCTGGCTGATATTTCTATATTGGTTTCAACTTCACATTTTTCAGACACTCGTACTGAACTCGGTTAAATTTGGTGAACTAAGTTCTGAGGGTGAGAATGGATCGCATTGTTTCCTCTCTTACGGGATAGCCCTTACATTCGAAATCCAATTCTTTCCTGTAACTCTTAATGCGAGAAACCAACATTTTGTTTATTGCATTGAATTGTGTCTGGTAAAATCTTATAAACTCTAAGAAGTAGTTTTCATGCAAATAATCGACTTAACCTATATATCCTTAGATTCTTAGATTCATATTTCTCTGACAGTCGCATTAAATTTAGCCAAATTGGAGAAATGTTATGCTATTGATAAACTTAGTTTTGAGAATAAAAATGAAAAAAATGAAAAAAAAAAAAAAAAAATGACGCACCTCTTCTGATATCTCGCATGCCAATTTGGGGATTTGGTGACCAATAGTGGGTTCAGTTTAATATCTGAGTGGTGATTTCCCGAAAGTTACAATTACATACCATTATCAATTTAGTGGTTTTAAAACTGATGGTTTGGCAAGGCTGTCAGCTGTTAAATACCTGCCTTCTGAAATGTTATTTATTTAGTGAAAGATTTACCATTCACGAATATTGATCCTTTAACAACCGGGGAACGCGTAAAAATAATTGAAACATACTACAAAAGTGGTGATTCAAATGTGATTCAACACAATGTAATTTCACATTTTGTCTACATCAATCATGAAACTGGGCGCCGTTAGACTTTCTTTGTGAGGCTACGCCAAAGACCTGTTTTTCGGGACTAAACGTACAGTCCGAAAAGTTGTCGAAAACTACCTCAAAAGTATCCACTACTACCAACAACAGGAAAGAAGTATTTAAGATATCTTTCAACCAATTTTTTTTTTTTTGTACCAAACAAATTTCATTCAAATTACGCCTCAGCACGCCTAGGCATTATAGGGGCTAGCTGAGAAACTAATTGCATCAAAATTGTTTCTATAATAACCATAGTTTTAACAGAAAATACAAATGTGTTTATGAAAATCTAATTTCTTGACATGCACTTTAATACAAACTCAAAATTCATATCAGAAGCTCTTCACCATTTTGTAATAAATGCCCTTTCATTGACGATTTAAAAAATGAAAGTGTTTCTAGTGATTTTAACTGTTGTGGCAAAATGCTGTACTGACTGCTACCAGATTATTGTTTCAGATCGACACATAACTACTCTCAAATTGTCATCATTTCTCGTATTGAAGATATACCGATTTCGGGAATAATTTATTGTGTGACGGCCAATACTATGCAAGCATTTGAAAACATATCTGTGGTCACAACACGTAACAGCCTAACTCGAGTTAGGACACAATTGAGTTGTTTGCACCATCGTATTCAGCGTATCTAATTTTATTTGCTCTAAATTTTTCATGTTTGTATCTCTTCTAGGAAGGCAATTGATCCTAAAAAACCTAATAGCTTAAGTTATTTTTCTAAATGACTGTTTTGGCATAACTGCCTAAGTCAATTTAGGATTACAAAAAATATAAACATTATTTTTTCATCATTGCCTAAATCAACTTAAGTCGTTAATCCAAAAAAATAAAGAAACAATTTTATTTTCCTAACTTGAGTTAAGCTCTTATTACGAATTACAATTTCGTTTTTTGATAAACATAAATTGAGTTAAGGTCTTTCTCCAAACAAAAAAAAATTTATTTAATCTGGAATAATAGCCTAACTCAACTTGAACTTTTTGACTTTCTTTCGTTCAACAATTCATAAGAGCCTAAGTGTCTTTTTCGATAATATCTTTTGACTGCGAGAATAAACAACTATTTTTTGTTAACAACTAAGTAAAGAAATTCGTTTCCTTGGAATCTGTAGCACAGTTTTCCAAAAAACACCTTCTCCTGATTTTCAATGAAGATTCAAAACTTTAAACTGCTGTACTGAAAATATTGAAAAACAGACTTAGGCTGTTATGGGTTGTGACCACAGATATATCAGCAATTGTAATTTATATCAAATATATACTGGCAAAACTATTGGAAAAACATCTCTATACAAAGAAAGCGTTCAATACGAAATTGGAAAGCTCGCTACAACTTTTAGTACTTTATTCTGTTGCCGTTGGATTAATTTTGATTCAGAACTCTTTTCATAATAATACATAATGGCTAAATAATTAAAATGACTTTGAACTTTACCTTGAAATATTAGAAGTTTAGTATTTCGATCAAATTTATTTTTAAATTTATATAATAAACGTATGGCAGGTGATACTGTAGACTTCAGATACTCCATATGCAGTGTCCAAGAAAGATTACTTTGAAAATATAATCCCAAATATATAACTGAATTAAATTCTGGAATTTCTTTTCCGTCTACGTATATAGCAAAGCTGTCGTTGAACTAGTAATATGGCCTAAATCTTATCAATTTCATTTTATTTGGATTTAGAATATGTTTATTAATATTAATATTTGATATTATTAATATTTCATAACTTCTTAAGTGAATTGTGCGAAATCTGTCTGTCTACCTGGATGGCTGGCTGATATCCGCGATAATTGTCGCAAATCTTAATAAAACTTTCTAAAAACGCAAACAACTTAATTCGTCTGCAGATTTGTAGCCAGGGATTGTAGGTGGATTGTAGCGACCAGCCTCTTCAGATACCTTCCATATAAATTCCTTCCGATCTCCTGAAATTCAGTTTTCCCCTCCCACGCGTAGACTGTAGTAATATAAATTTATGTTCACTGCATTGATTTGTAATGTTTTACAGAATTTGAAAAAATTGAGCGATGCAATTGACCCATACATTTGGAGCGCATACATTTGTCGTTGTCATTCAAATTTTTATGGGATATGCCAGAAGTGTAATTATTTGTTAGATTTTTTCCAAATTTAAAATTTATCAAATTTGGCCCACATTATGTGTCTGACGAACTCATTCATCATTCCCGTCCTAGTATTTCCCATAAAATTACAGATTTAACACATGTATTTGTATTATACAAGCAGTTACCCCGAGCTTAGTAAAATTTGTTATATATCCTGCATTTGATAGGATTAACACTAAGAATTTAAACAGGCTATGCTGCTATAATAATACGGGTACAGCCCGCACAAATTGGCAGATTTATCGACATTTATTTTTTCTTCAGTAACCCCCAATTCATAGACAGCCTTAACTTAAGTTGGTGTCAAAGGTTGCAATACTTGGTAAAAAGTGAGAAAAAAATTTTGTAAGCTACGCCGTTTCTTGCACCATCCATACGAGTACAATATAGCCAATTTAAATGATATACTCCTAGATTCTTATCTTTCATTCAATTTTACTAAAGTCAATAGAATTCATCAAACATCAGACTTTTACTAAAATTGGTTCTGCATTGCCACCACCTCTTCCTAAGTAACCTCACATACTCATTATACGATTTATCACAAGTCAGTTTTTCCCTTTAATTTTTGAAAGGAACAAATAGCTAGCAGATAGTTAAAAGTAAGTTTTAAAAATTAAATACTATGTCTCTCAGAAGCCATAGCTCTTGCAATGCGCAGTAATTCCCAGCAGTTATTGACAACAATAAAGCATTTTATCGCGTCTCATCTGAACTTCCGCAATCTTTTGCACCAATGCCAGAGAACGTCGGCAGAAAGTGTATGTAAATCGGTCCTCCTGACTAAAATTGTTGGTATTCTGTGTTTTGGTAATTGAATGTCTTTAAGAAATATCAAACCAAGGGGTTCAAACTTTTTATTTTATCCGGCTACGGCTATGTTGCTCTTTCAAATAGTATGCCAAATAGCAACCTTTTTGTTATGATACGTCCGATGTTTGGCCAACGCTTCACTTTAATAATAAAGGGTGTCCCAGCAAGAACGCAAGATTTAAATTAGGCGAAGTGTAATTGTTTGGCATTTGAACAATTGTTACTGTTTGCTAGTAGAAGGTACGAGGATAGTAAAAATGGAGCGCTACACGAATGAATAACGAATTCTCATTGTGAAATTGTTTTACCAAAATGATGAAAGTTTTGCGGATACAGTTCACCAATTGCAATCAATTTAGGGTCACAACAATGCTCCAAAAGAGTCAACTGTAAAGAGATTAATGGATAAATTTGCCAAAACTGGCTCTGTTGCTAATGTAAAGACAACAACGCGCCTTCGACCAGGTCGATCGACCGAAAATGTTGCAGCTGTACCTGAAGATCTCGCTCAAACTCCATCTACCTCAATTCGACACCCAGCTCAGCAAATTGGTGTCTCTAAATCCACTATGCAGTGAATTTTGACGAAAGATTTGCATCTTTATGCGTACAAAGTTCAATTGACTCAAGAACTGAAGCCAGCTGACCATGGATAGCGAAGGGAGTTCGTTAATTGGGTATTGGAGAGACAACATGAAAATGCTGATTTTGCCAATAAAATTATCTTCAGTGACGAGGACCATTTCCATCCTGATGGCTTCGTCAATAGGCAGAATTGTCGCATTTGGGGTGGGGAATATCCTCGAGTGATTCACGAGAAGCAAATGCATCCTCAACGTGTCATTTTATGGTGTGGATTTTGGGCTGGAGGAATCATTGGACCTTTTTTTATGAAAATGAGACATGTCAAGCGCAAACAGTCAATGGTGTTCGGTATCGTGAAATGATAACCAGTTTTTCGTGCCTAGAATTGAAGAAATGAATGTGGAGGAGGGCATGTGGTTTCAACAAGACGGCGCCACATGTCATACAGCCAGAGAAATAATTCAATTGCTGCATCAGTCATTTAAATCTTGCGGACACCCTTTATTAAATGTATAAAACACAATATCGCTAAATTTGATGAAAGATGAAAAATTCGAAGTCATGTACTGCCTGTTTTCTAATATTGATGAGTGTTAATAGATGATTCCTTCTGAGGCGGTTTTTCAGTTGAGATTTATGGTAGATTTAACTGTGATAGTATTTAATAAGTTTAGCATAGTTTGATATTTCGTTATAAGTCTACAAATTATACAGCCCTATTATGAACTCTGCATACTAAGAAGAATATATTTCTGGCAACTTATTATCCACATAATCGGCCTATGGAAAGTACAATTGAGTATACAATTAAAAAATGTAAAACGATTGTTCGTCAATAGATAATAAGCGAGCAAATGCGCCACATACAGCACGTAGTAAAGAAAATACAGCGGTAGCAGCTGAAAGTGCATGTGATGAACATGATACATCCATTCGCTGTGATTGTCAACAGTTTGTCTTTCCACATGCAACACTTTGAAGTCTCTTTTTCAAAGACCTTGATTTCAGAACAACAACGTTTTACTTTTGCAAAATTTGAGTCGTCTGAAATATTTCCTTTTAATCTTTGGATCTTTGTAGGATCTGGGACAATTTCATAGCTGGCTGAATTGATGAGCCTCTAACTTAAATCGCAACATGTGATTAAAAAAACCTGTCCGAAGAGTTGGCGGAATCATCGATCTGTATTTCTTCAAGAATAAGATCGATTTGAATGTAACTGCGAAATAAGCAATGATAACGGACTGCTTGAAATTGAAGTCCATGGTTTCAATAGCAATGATGGTGACAACAAGATGGCGCTGCTTATTCCACAGCCCATGAAACAAAGCCATTGAACTGGCCACCTATATTATGTGATACACCTTTTTTAAACTTTTTTGAGCTATGTAAATTTCAATGTTAACATACAAGATAATTCGGGTACGATTGAGTAATGTTAGTGTATAAGCTAATGAACTTTATATCTTAAGTAGTCTAAATCCTACGACGAATTATGTAGCAAACAACTTTCAAATCAGCATTCTAGCGGTGACCTTTCACCCGATTATCTTTTCACTTTATGAAGAAGGAATGAGTTGAGAGTTAGTAAACAATCTGCAGCCGCGAATCATCAATTTGTTGACATAACAAGAAAAGATGAAACGCTGTTTACTACCCCGAAACTTCTCGTCCACTAAAGGTCCCCATCGTACGGATGTGCAATAAAGATTCTTAAACACAATTTAACCCCCGTATTTTATTTCTCATGTTTTCTCAATCTTGCTGGTTACCACCCTCCGCATATACTCGTACCCTAACTATGTTCGGAACACTGTCTTTCGCAGAAACTATAGATAAAATATTGTTTTTTTTTAATTTGCCAAATCTGTTAATTTGTATGTGAAGCACCTTTAGAAGCTGGTCGGTTAAAATCCTTCTCTAAAAGCCAGATGCGTCCTAAATTGTAATAAATTTAAAGCAACTGATTCAAAGATATGAATTTGGGATTATAAGGATGTAATTATCCAATTATCGGTTTTTTTTTCATTTCATGTAAGTTTCTGCAGCCTACTAATTAGAGTTACAGTGTTTCCATAGATCGCTCAATTTGTATGGAAGTTGTCGCAGTACTCTTATTTTCATTATCTGAGCTTAGTTTACCAAACGAATGAAATGCGACAAATGTGGTTGAATTCCTTGCAACTGAAAAGGCGATTTTCCCAATTTTTCCCAATTATAAATCAACACTATGAATGAAATTATACGTTACTGCAAGTTATTAATTATAAACTATGGAGAAAACATAGAATTTCAGAAAATTGGTCAAATTGTCAATTTTCATTCCCAAACAATACGTTAGAATACGCTTAACGTAATTGAATTCACTGAATTTACTGCAATTAGAGTAAAAGTTAAGAAGCTGAGAATATCTGGATTAAAGTGTTAATTTGTATGGAAAGAGCCAAAAAAGGACATGGTTGATCGGTCGATTTTTCTTTTTTAATTTCATCAAGCGCTTTAATACAATGCAATGGACAAAACTGCAGATTAATGCGGAGGTGAGTCGATATTGCTTGGCTACAATAACTAACTGCGATCTTTCATTTTAGTATTATACCATCCACTTAGCCATAGAAACGGACATCGCCCAATCGATTTAAAGAGTTATGAAACACATTTTATCAACAGATGTTTGGTATAATAAACGTTTCCTTCTGGGTGTTATATTTTTTCCATTTCAAATGATATACATATGTACCATCATTCCTTCGGGTAAAGATATAGAAATACATGTAAAAAGTTTTATTTATATGATAGTTAAGATTTCAAAATTTGTTGACCTTGCATGTATATGGTGGCACATGAATCATGCTGCAGTCATCTGTCAATGAGGACCGTTATTTAAAGACGATGAATCAGTTTTTTACCCAGAACTGAACCGAAGTCATATCCGTTTCAACAGCATTTGGAGGAGCTCCAGCGAAAATTCTCAAACAAATTAATATCCAGAAACTTCAATTTTTGCTGGCCCTCAAGCTTATTTGAATAGAGAGAGTGCTTCAGACTTTTTTTATGGGGTTACGTCAGGCAGGAAGTGCAAATTGAATCAGTCCATTAAAACAATAATTGAGGCGATCCCCAAAGGAATAAATTTTTCATCAAGCGTCGCATATATGTGAATGAGGATGGATGTCATTTACGGTCTGTCATCTTCAAAATAAATTAGTTGTAAAGATATCAAAAAAAAAAAAAAAAAAAAATAAGTAAAATACGGTGATTAAATAAAAAGTTATTTGAATTTCTTATTGTAGTGTAATTGGTGCGTCATCCTGTCTTAGCAAAATAACATAGTGGGAGGGTGTTTGTAAATTGGTTCATCTAACGGAAATTTATACATCAACTTGGTTATTAAACGCCCGATTTTCAAAATTTGTCTACATCGGCGTGTCGAGTGTGTATATTCGGCTGCTCGATAACAATAATGTGTTTGCTTGGGCAGGAGGTTCAGAATCACTATTTGATGTAAAAGAAATGACCTTAATAAGAAGTACTCTTTCAGCTGTGTACATATAATTTTAATAGAGTATGCCCCATTTTCTAACAATGTACAACAACCAAGTTTACTTTCACTCATGAAGATTTAATTGTCCTTTATTATTAAGTTTGCTTCATTTCAAAGGTTCATTCATTCCACCTAAAAATGGAATAGTAATAATCCTATCCAAAAGAAACATGTTTAGCGCCCTGCCACAAAAACAAGTAAAAATTACATTATACCCACACAGACATGAAGATGACACGCACGCACGCTCACACTCGCAACGCATTGGAATATACTAACCTCAGCAAATGTGAACGATGGAAAAACAATAAATGCGAAGAAACAAATGAATGAGATCGCATCAACGAGAAGAAAGAGAATGTGAAAAAGGAGGGGGAAAAACGCACAAATATCCTTTTGACAAATTGCGTGTATATGTCACAATAATAAGGGCACACTCACGCATACATTGTCATACATTGAAAAGGACACACACGCAAGCAACTGAAGAGGGGCCACCACATACATGAAGAGACATTCGATTCTGTATGTGAAACCCCATTTTCACTTAACTACAATCTCATTATTGTATTTTAATTTGTACTATAAGCAGTGCAAACACATCTACTCACACACTATAGTATTTCTCCCATTCATAACAAGGACTAAAAAAAAGAAGCAACTTAAAAAATGATAGAGCCCTGAGCTGTATTTTATGCAATTTGTGTGATAAAATAACTGAATGCGCTAATGTGTGCGTGTAAGATACTGTGTGTGTGTGTATGTGTGTGAGTCCGGAGTTTTTTTCGCACTATTGTTTATGCCACCACTGGTTATTGTCGTTATACACTTCAAAAGACAGACACATAGACGGACGGACAATTTGGATGTAAAAAATTCTTCATTACTCTTTATGTTGGTTTAATGAAAAATGAACTGACGGTGCATGTGTGTGCAGCTGTACGAGTATTTGTAGTTGACTATACGTTCAACCATATTTACACAAACATACGAGTATACATATGCAGTTTCAATTCAAGAATAATAAGAACAAAAACTTTATAGATCCTGGTGCCGAAAAGTCTACTAAGTGTTGTTGTGGTAATATGAGACATTAAATGAAAATTTGGCTTAATGCAAATGTCAAGATTATATGAACCAATGATTTAAATTGCGGGTCATGGAAATGTAATAGCATTTTATGATTTTAAGTCTAGCATTTTCATTGAATGAATACATTTTCTACGTTTAAGAGCAAAAAGAAAATAATCCGTTTGCATCCCACGAATGGGATATGATATTTTTTTTTTTTATCATCTACTCAGCTTATGCACATTTATATTTTAAAACTCGCTGAAAGAGACTTACTGTATAAATCAGTTGCAGACGCTGTGTCCAGATTGAAGTTGCTCATAAAAATTGTTCTACTTTTGAGTTAATGATATGGTAGATGACCGAAGTGTAATGAAAAATGCACGACTTGAACTACATTCTATACATTTGGAATGGAGACTGATTGATGCCGACGGTGAAATATCACGTCTAGTAAACAAAAGCAGAGTTACAAGTTTTACACTTAGGTTAGCGACAGCTTGCATAAACGGCATTGCCAGGATAACATTTAAAATGAGTGTAAAGGGGAAAGAGATTGCGTATTGCACTTATAGTCGTAACAGAAATATTGATAGGTTTATTGGCATTCGGTCCCTAAATCATAAGCAAAATTGTCATCCGGACAATGGCGGACGGCTGGTACAATATTTAAAAGAAATTGGGGGCAAAGATAACAAGTGGTTCACCATGAATTGAGAGCAACAGGGAAAAATATTGAAGAAGGACCTGATCGGTATATTATACAAAATATTTGGTTGCGATCGGGTAAAATATTGGAATGTACAATGTTCAAAGCGGTTTCATAAAGATTTATGACAGTTGTTTTGTTTGCAAACCCGGCGACTTGGTGTTTCCAACTATGCCTACTGTCATATCTTTGTAACGATCTTATTAAATTCTTCGAAATGGTCCGAAATGGCAAAAATTAAAGGTATGGGGACCCGAAAGTCCCTAGTGATAGTACAGGGTAGCCCAGAATGAACGAAGTGGTGTGAATTCCTTATAACTTTTTTATTATAATTTTTTTTCTTTTCTTTTTAGTATTTTGTAAAGAAGACTTGGAGAATTTATAATGGAACAATACACAACTGAACAACATGCCCAAATCGTTGAAATTTACTTTGTAAATCAACGGTCCGTTGTGTTGACTCAGCGTGCATACCGTCGTCAATTTAATGTGCGGGTTGCACCCTCTCAGTCAACAATAAACCGTCTTGTTGCAAATTTTTGAGAACAAGGAGCAGTAAGGAACCTTCCTGGTGCTGGCAGACGACGAACGGTGCACACGGATGACAATATTCAAGTGGTACAGGAGAGTATTCAGGAGGATCCACAATCATCAACCAGGAGACGTTCGACACAACTTGGCATCTCAAGAGGGTCGCTGCAGCGAATTTTGCATAGCATAAGAATGTTTCCATACAAAATTAAAATTGTCCAAGAATTGAAACCGACCGATTACCAGCAACGACTTGACTATGCAATTTATTTACAGCAAAAAGCACAAGAGAATCCTAATTTTATTCATAACTTAGTTATGAGTGACGAAGCCCATTTCCAATTAAATGGATAGGGGCTACGGAAAACCCGAGAGTACTTCATCAACGGCAATTACACCCAGTTAAGTGTACTGTTTGGTGCGGTGTTTCTTCAGAAAGGATCATTGGCCCATATTTTTTTGAAAATGAACGAGGTGTTGCCATTTCCATCAATGCTGATCGATATCGGGCCATGTTGGAAAATTTTGTAAGGCCAGCCGTGGAAAACCATCCGCAAATATGGTTCCAACAGGATGGAGCCACAGCGCACACTGCGAGGACCACAATGGCTCTTTTACGCGACATATTTGGTGAAAGAATAATTTCGCGTACAAGCAATTTTAATTGGCCTCCGCGTTCCCCGGATTTAACCGCTCCAGACTTTTTCCTTTGGGGTTATTTAAAAGGGAAGGTTTATGTTAATAAGCCCAGGACTATTGACGAATTAAAATCCAATATTCGAGACGAAATTAACAACATAACACCGGAAATTTTGCGAAAGATCGTGAAAAATGTGTAGGAAAGAGCACATTTGTGCGAAGCAGAAAATGGCCACCATTTGCGGGATATCAATTTTAATAACTAATATAAAAATATTCCCCATAAATTTACTGTATTTAAAAAAAAAAATAAAAAAATATGTCTTAAATAAAAAGTTATAAGCAATTCACACCACTTCGGTCATTTTGGGCCACCCTGTACGAAGTTCAAATGGCCGCTTACGAACTCACATGTCTTTCTTTGCGGTTGTTATTATTTAGATATTAGGCAATAGCGTCTACTTGGCTCAAATTTTCACTTTTCCCTCTCATGGATTGCAGGTTCTTTTCAGGGTAATCTCTGGTTCAGTAGAGTCTCGTTAAAGCTATTGGCTTGATTTAATTGCGAGTGCAAGTATCAAGCGATAACTTGGTTTCATTATTTCAGAATTTTGCATCAGGGCTACGCTGTGTTTGTTGCCCTAATTTAACTACGTGCATAGATTTCAGGCAATAACATCCATCTGCTGAGCGGAAATTCTTTTTCATAAAATTCGGGTCCGTCATTTTGACGATTTTGGTACTTCAACGATTGATAATTTTGTTTCCAAAGCCACTGTCATATTGCCATATAGTTTCAACAGCTTTGATCATAACTTACACGTTCGTAACAATAACTCAAATATGCCAAGAGAGATTTACTCCAATATTTATTGGATCCGCCTGTTGTCGTTTTTGGAAGGGCGGTGATGCCGAAATGGCACGGTGAGATGAACTTCGCCTGCTTCCAACGTTCACTCAAATATGTAATTTTATCACTAATAGTTTAGTGTTTGTTAGCGTCATATTACATGCAATGATATTCATACATTATTGATCAACTTAGTATAATCTGCGAAAACAGTATCCAAAATATGTAAAGTTATGGAGTTATCACGCAAAGACAGTAACGGAGAGAGCTTGATCATCTTACTCGCTTGGCTCTCTGATCATCTCTACTTTGGCTCCAGAGTGAAATTAAATGTATGTGTGTATACATTGCCTTTGGAGTGAATGGATATTAGGTTATTTGGCAGTTATTAAAGATGATGGTTGGTGATGGTATGTAATGCGCTAAAATTTAGCTTAAAACTAACATCTTATTATCTTCACCCAATCATTTGATACGGCCAAGAAAACCCAGAGAGTCTACGGTTGTTAACCGTGGATCTCGCCGTGAAGGTCCTACCCACGGTGTGCTTATCACACTGGGCACGTTACAATGCGATTACCTGAGCCTCTCTAGGAAAGCCAACTTAACTTAGACTATCTAGGAATACGGACTGACAATTTTGGGAGCATGCTACCGCAATTGTCAGCCCTTTCATCTGGCCACAGGATATCGAATTTATTATGCTAGTATGGAACATAACCCCCATTGGGGGAAGTGAGGTTTATCTTGCCACCTCTGCTATTCTATGTGTTTGTAGCACCCGGTTGCAATGCAACTGCGCATTCGAGCACAAAGTCTCTACCACCGATTTTAGTTTGAAAAGCAACCCGCTTGATACAGCCACTAGGGGTCTTACATCAAATGATCAGGGGGAAATTTAGTCCCTGGTCCTCCTAATCCCCGAACTACTGGCCAAACTCACCGATTGGAGCTGCGCAGCAAAGCTGCTACCAAATTGTGACTTATACACCATTCTTCACGAAATTGGTCGCCCTGCAACAAAAGAGTACAGACTGGAAATTTTTACATACCTGCAGCTATGGAGACCCCAGGTAGATGGAACGGTCGATACTACATTGCAAGGATGCAGCATCCTCATCGATTGGAGACGGCGAAAACTCCAAACCCCTTCCGTTCAGCGACGGTGAACGGCAACCATGACATAAAAACATAGGGAAAACGCGATGACTGTCCGTACCCTAAGGGAGATCAAAAAGGGACAGATGACAAGAGACGAATCCGAGACCCGCCCGTAAGTATCCCTATCACCCTCGGTGCCAGACAAAGGCTCTGGTCAAACTCTATGGCTAACCTGCTCCCAGTTTCAACCTCTTGCGGTCCAGCGACTGGTGCCTCTGCACACGAGCAACAGCTGCCGACTATCAAATTGATCAGGATTGTGGGATCAGCATGATCCGAACAGTCCCGCAGTCGCTCAACCCTCAGGTCAAGCTGCCTTAAAGAGGTCAGCAGACCCACTTCCTTCAACTATGTAATTGTAGCCCTACGCCCAAGCCCAAGCAAACGCTATGGAAGCAAACACCGTTGCTCTAGCCAAAACACCCTGGGTAGAGAGCATGTTGCTGACCAAACGTGTTTCTGGATATTTCAACTCAATTGGAAGATGTCTGTCCGCACGGCTGCCGTTGATCTTTACGAAACTCCTTACGACATAGAACAGCCTAATATTTGCTTAGATCGTAGCCGGAGATTGTAAGTGGCAATACCGACAAATATGTTTTGGTAAGTCCCGAACAAATAGGGCAATTTCCCAAAATTTAATTTTCTCGCTGTAACACGTAATTTATACATTACAGAAACCTAAATGTTTGCCCATTGTGTTTGATTAGATTGCCTGAGAAATACAAATAAAAACCACTAGTTAACCACGCTCTTTCTTGTATCAGCCATATATTTGATCGATTTGATTTATATATTCATAGGTTCAAACCTTTCGTTGGGTTGCGATAAACTGAGTAGGACTTGGTATGCATTAAGCGTTTGCTAAGATGAAACCTCAGAATGAAAATAAACCTCATTGCCATGTCCTTTTGTCCGAAGGGCTTCACTTATATAGATTCTTGTGCATTGTATTTTATTGTAATGTCTCACAAAACTTGGGAGAAATAATCTATGTAATCGGCTCGTTCTGTTCATCTTCGTCTTAAACCACATGTTCCCTGCTGTTCTGAATTTAGGTGCATTTGAAACACGTTATACGGTTGATATACTTAGTTCTGAAAATAAAAATCGACAATATTATCACATCTCTTCCAATACCTTACATATAAATATAACTGATGCTTGGTAAAATTTGAAACAAATCAATTGTGTAACCACGCCCTTTATTGTACTTCTCTCACATATTACCTAATGCAATCTATAGGTATATATTCCTAGATTCATATTCTTTTAAAGGCACTAATTTCAGTGTAATTTATAAAGCATCAGGCATTTGGTTAACGTAGTTCTTTAGATGGACATAAACCGTAAAGTCGCTTAGGCTAGTCCAAGTTCTGATTTAGTTTCCTTTTTTGTGCTTTATTTAAGAGTATCCTTTCGTAAAATTATGCTGGTAGAAGTTGTACGTAAATCAATTGATCTGACTGATAATCATTTTTGTTAAGATGCAAAATTTTATGGAATTTTCATTATTTTGGAAAGTATGATTCATAACTTCTAAACTAGTCAAAAGAGTGGTGCCGCGTGTGCATATTCGGACAACTACATATTCATTTTCAACCTTCGACTAAATTTATTAGTACTACCTGTAGCTAGCCGTATTTTACCGCCTTCTACGTTGATTATATACTCGTACATGATCCATAGTTACGTTTCTAAATCGGAAACGCATTATCGAGCTATCGCTGAATTGCTCAATCATCATGCGCTATTTCGTTTGGAATTTCCCTTGCATTTACAACATACCCACACAATTATGTGCAGTTTTGTGCATCTTGCGTTATAATGAGTGCAGTAACACTCACCAGTAAATGTGAATGCCCACATATTCGTACATATCTGTTGATATAATGAAATCCCGAAAAAACTGAAGCAGTAAATTGATTTTCAACATTCTTTTATTGTAGTGGTGGTAGCACGAGTAATAATTGTTTTTTTGCTTGTTGTCACTGGCGCTACTGTGTTGTGCTGATGGTTTTTTGGCATTTAAGTTTCACTGTTCCAAGACTTTTTTTTATGGCAACCGGCTCCTTGCTTGATTCCTACAAATTTTGTTCGAATTTTTTCGCTCTTTTTGTTAATTTCTCAACTTGCCAACTTGTTTTTTAAGTGCATCACATCATTGGTGTTTATTTTTTGCAGCAACAGCAGCAGCTGACTCTACTGATGCTGCTGTTGTCGTGTTGGATTTGCAAGTTTTGTTGCCAACATTTGTATCTCTTCATTTTCGCCAATTTGCCAGTTGTTTCAACCCACACGATTCCCATTCATTTTGGCTCTTTGTTGACGACTTTTTCTAAAGTCGTCCTCAGGACTGCAATTTTAATGCATCTTGTACTGCGGCAAGCAACTGCGCTAAGAGAGCGCAAGAGGGATAGAGGGACAAGTGCCACAGTGTCTGCAAATGCTGCCACCAGTGTTGCCAGATACAATGGGTTTGATATCATTAAATTTGAAGATTGAAGAGTCAAAATCTTTAAACCATTATAAACTTGGATTCCTTATGAGTTGAAACCGAGAGATGTTGAGTGTCGTTTTTTCGCCTGTGAACATCTGTGCTTCAGCAGCAAAAAAGGAAGGGTTTCCTTCGTTGTATTGTAACGGATGATGAAAAATGGATTCATTACAGTAATCCAAAGCAAATAAAGTCATGGGGGCTGCCCGGTCATGTTCTACATCGTCGCATCGGCCGAATATCCACGCTACGATGGTTATGCGCTGTAATTGGTGGGACTAGGTCGGTATTATTCACTACGAGCTGTTGAAGCCAAGCAAAACCATCACTTCTACTTCAATTAATGCGATTGAGCCGAGCTTTGCGCGAGAAACGTCCACAATACGCGGAGAGACACGAACAAGTGATTCTTCAACATGACAACGCTCGGCCTCATATGGCCAATCCAGTTAAAACCTACCTGGAAACGCCGAAATGGAAAGTCTTATCTCACCCGCCAGATTCTTCAGATGTTGCGCCGTCCGATTATCACTTGTTCCGTTCCATGGCACACGGCCTGGCTGACCTGCAGTTCCACTCATATGACGACATTAAGGAATGGCCAGATTCGTGGATGGCCTCAAAAGATTAACAGATTTACCGTGACGGAATTCAAGCTTTGCCAGAAAAATGGAAAAAAGTAGTAGCTAGCGATGGGCAATGGTTCCAATGAATTGTTTCATTTGTTTCATTAAAAAGTTTGTTTTCATAATAAATTTGAACTTTTATGAAAATAAAACAGCGAGAAGTTAGTTGCGCACCTAAGATTTTGGTAGTACATGAAAGTAAATACTATACGCTCTGGGCGATGGCGTCGAAGATTTGTACATATTATAAAAAGCATGCTTTAGATGTTCTAAGGATTGTAATTATGGTCCTATGGTAGACATCAAAAAGCAAATTATTCAAAATTTAATATTTGTTTGTAGAATATTGTGTGCATTTACAGTTTTGTTTCACGACTACAATGGTTCAAAAAGAATCTCAATTACATGACGTCCTTATGGTTATGAAATCACTTAATTATGATCAATAAATTTATCCCCAAAGTATCTGCAAAGGTTTCAAAATAAATTAACAGAGGGCGTTTTTCTGAATTTCATATTGGTGTGCCTGGAAAATTGTAGTCAGCTTAGATGATTAATTATTTAAATTTTTATCTCAAATCTCCGGCAACACCATTTTTTTGCTCCGTCGTTCAACTATATGAAAATAATTCCCATATCATATATGTAAATTGACTGTTAATAAGATATCCATGTAAAGTTTGTACACATATCTGTCGAAATCACAAGGTTCAATATTTTTTGATTATCCCCATGTTAATATGTAGAATAAAATGCTAATGAGAATGTTAGCATCTTAAAACACTACATTCAAATGACAAACTAATTGTTGTGAATCCAATTCCAATCGGTTTCAGTTAATTGCGGATAATGCTGGAAGACTCAAGACAATTTGGATGTTGTCCTTTCCAAGTTTTATTGTTTTTCAGTTGTTATACCTTCCTCCGAAAAGAATAATTATGTATATCATCTGATACGACAACAATTTAACACCCGAAAGTAGGCGTTTAAAGTACAGAGCCAAGTTTGAGCAAATGTGTTTCAGGATCTTTTCTTTGTAGGCTTGGTAGATACGTTAACTGTCGCGATTGTTAATGAAACTTTTTACAACTTGGCACAGATTAGCACTTTGGCAGACCGTAGCCGGAGATTGTAAACTGATCCAACGCTCCTGATACCTCCTATACAAATTAATTGAGTTGCCGAATAACTGAGATTTTTATCAGTTGTATGCATTATAATGATTGGTTAATATTAAAATATTAGTCCAGATAGCCATGGCTTCTCTGGTAACTTATTTTTTTTATACTACCCAATGTGTGACTTCAGTAGTCTGTATCTCGCGCTGAATAAATGTGATCTGATTAAGCTAGATGCTGCCAAAAATGTAAGATATCGTAGTCAAAAAATTATTCCAAAAGTTTTGTTATTATTTGACTCAGTATTGGGCACCAGTCAAAAAAAAGGAAGGGAAATACGCCATATTTTACCGTTTCATATACGATGAAGGCGAAAACTTCAGTCAGGTTGTTGACAATTTGAATACTGTTTATTGTCTTTATAATACGCAACATTTGTTTCGTCGATTCCATTCCAGTAATATTGAAAATTCACCATGCTCTAGAAATTGTTGAAAATGTCAACAAAATAATGAAAAACGTCAAATCCCTTTGCCATTTACCCAGTGGCTAAACATAGCACAAAAAACCACAAAAAACACACGAGTCAGCGCAAATAAACTGTCGTGGTTGAATCAATGTTGCCGGCCTAAACGGTCATCAAACCAGGACCGAACGTTAAGAAAGTTTTGCTGTGTAATTGGTGGTTTTGACAGGTAATCAAACGAATAAACTCTTAAATTCGGACTTATACTGTCAACAAGAGGAGCATATAAAAGAAAGCAATTGTCCAGACGTGGTCAGCCTTGGCCAAAAGTATGGGCTGGACAACGCATAACCACACATATCGATAGCTATTCGGCAGAAGCTCCGCGAGTTTGCTTGGAAGTTTCTTACGTACCCATTTATAGTTAGGACCAGGCATCAACTAATTACCATTTGTTCCAGGCTATAGCGAATGATTTTGCTGGTAAAAAGAAAACTTTTTAAGTGGAACTTGTGAAAATCGACTGTTCCAGTGTTTTACCAACAGAGACGAGGATTTCCGTGGAGGAGGCATAATTGAATTACCTTCAAAATGGCAAGAATTCATCGAACAAGACTGTGTATATTTGACCTAAATTGGATGATTCTATCTAAGGTGAATAAAGACTCCAATGTCAAACAAAAATAATGGATTTTTTCCCTTAAATTCGGGAACTTCTTTGAGTTTCACAAAAATTCGTTATAATTTAACTGTCATCAGGTACAGGGTGGTCCAAAATGACCGAAGTGGTGTGAATTGCTTATAACTTTTTATTTAAGACATATTTTTTTTAATTTTTTTTTTTAAATACAGTAAATTTATGGGGAATATTTTTAGATTAGTTATTAAAATTAATATTCCGCAAGTGGTGGCCATTTTCTGCTTCGCACAAATGTGCTCTTTCCAACACATTTTTCACGATCTTTCGCAAAATTTCCGGTGTTATGTTGTTAATTTCGTCTCGAATATTGGATTTTAATTCGTCAATAGTCCTGGGCTTATTAACATAAACTTTCCCTTTTAAATAACCCCAAAGGAAAAAGTCTGGAGAAGTTAAATCCGGGGAACGCGGAGGCCAATTAAAATTGCTTGTACGCGAAATTATTCTTTCACCAAATATGTCGCGTAAAAGAGCCATGGCCCTCGCAGTGTGCGCTGTGGCTCCATCCTGTTGGAACCATAGTTGCGGATGGTTTTCCACGGCTGTAATTACAAAATTTTCCAACATGGCCCGATATCGATCAGCATTGATGGAAATGGCAACACCTCGTTCATTTTCAAAAAAATATGGGCCAATGATCCTTTCTGAAGAAACACCGCACCAAACAGTACACTCAACTGGGTGTAAATGTCGTTGATGAAGTACTCTCGGGTTTTCCGTAGCCCATATCCTTTGCTTGTTAACGAGCCCATTTAATTGGAAATGGGCTTCGTCCCTCATAACTAAGTTATGAATAAAATTAGGATTCTCTTGTGCTTTTTGCTGGAAATAAATTGCATACTCAAGTCGTTGCTGGTAATCTGTCGGTTTCAATTCTTGGACAATTTTAATTTTGTATGGAAACATTTTTATGCTATGCAAAATTCGCTGCAGCGACCCTCTTGAGATGCCAAGTTGTGTCGAACGTCTCCTGGTTGATGTTTGTAGATCCTCCTGAATACTCTCCTGTACCACTTGAATATTGTCATCCGTGTGCACCGTTCGTCGTCTGCCAGCACCAGGAAGGTTCCTTACTGCTCCTTGTTCTCAAAAATTTGCAACAAGACGGTTTATTGTTGACTGAGAGGGTGCAACCCGCACATTAAATTGACGACGGTATGCACGCTGAGTCAACACAATGGACCGTTGATTTACAAAGTAAATTTCAACGATTTGGGCACGTTGTTCAGTTGTGTATTGTTCCATTATAAATTCTCCAAGTCTTCTTTACGAAATACTAAAAAGAAAAGAAAAAAAAAATTATAATAAAAAAGTTATAAGGAATTCACACCACTTCGTTCATTCTGGGCCACCCTGTATATGGTACATAATAAAAAAATTTAAACCGATTTAACAAAAACCCGCGGTCCACATACAAATTCTAAGGCGAAAATGTCATGAAATTGTAATTTTGCTTCTTTTATTGTGCTCTAATTCTGCTAAGCTTGATAGGAGTCTATTGACTTACCACTCCTCCTCTGGCTTCTGTTAGTTTTTTGTACCAAAGCAAAAAGAAGTCGGACGAAAGTATATATAAGTTGGTCACCCCACTGAAATTTCTGTACTGATTTTACTCATATTTTAACATTTTATTAGCGAAGAATCGCAAAAAAATTGATGTTGTTGTGATAAAAATCGTTACCCTAAATCGTTACATCTGGCACCTCCACATACATCAGCGGGCGAATGTTACTTGGGCACTGTTTATACATTTTATTTCACATTAATTTAGCGGGTTTATTCTTTTACTCGTTTGCCAGCGACGCCAACATTTTAAATTCCTACCCAGAAATGTTTTCATTGCAATAATCTACTTTCCGTGCTAAAAAAAAGAACAGTGCAGGAAACAGAGAACTATAGTAATTTTGTTGGTTTTTTGTGGACGATTTCCCTTGGCATCATTTGCAACTTTCCGTCTGACGGTGGCGAGTGGCGGGCGACCGTTCTCGCAAGAGTGGGATGTGCAATAGTCGTCATTAATTGTCGCCCTGCTCTACAAGGTGAGTGGAAAACATTTAAAATTGTCTCTGTTATTTAGTAAATTTACAAATCAACATCGTGTGACTGCAAATTTATTAAATATATATGGTGCCGGTAGTAGTTCGAGCACTGTGAAAAAACTATTTGAAAAAAAAACTACTGTATCTGTGTGTGTGTGGAGGTGTACTATGAGTACATGGTACTCACACATACACAAAAGAAAAGTTGGAGTTGATGCCAACTATTTGTTATTCGTCTGAAAATGCAGATATCTACGTGAAGTACGATAGGACTATTTGAAGTGTTCAACAGACTCAAAAAAAAAAAAAAAAAAATTAAATATTTTTATGGAAAATTTGCATATTTCATTGATTGTAAGTTTGCGTAGCCTTTTGCTACATTTACTTTTTATGCAGACTATGACCAAATTCCGATCAAAACCATTAATAGCCATACACAAATATCAGTTAGATGGAATGGTTTAAGTAAACACTCAATAGTCTAATCGAAATTCATCGGAATTTATTGAATTTTTTATATCGGGATTAGGATGTTCAATTCAGTTATTAAAAATCTGGCGTTGAAAGATTTCAGCAAAAAAAAATTGCATTTTGATTTATCGGTAAACACTCAGTAGTCTAATCGAAATTTATAAGAATTTATTGCATTTTTTATACCAGGATTAAGATGTTCAGTTCAGTTATCAAAAAATCTGATATTGAAAGAAAAACTGTACTTGGATTTATCGGTTTTAGGTTAAATCGTCATCTGTATATCGGACAAATGTGTATGACAGTGGCGGTATGATTAGTACACATGGCTATATTTCTAGCCCCAAAATAGACACGCCCCTTTATTTCAATTGCATTCATATTGTTGAATAGCTTAATAGCCTGTAAATCTACTAAAATCTTCTCAAACTGATATCTGGAAACAATATTTTAAACAACATTTTCTTTCCAGTGAGTCTTAAAATAGAAAGTGTGTAAGCTCTGATTCGTGGGACGTGTTGAATATGTTTTCATACTTTCTCCTAAAGAAATTAAGGTATATACTCGTATATATCAGAAGGAAGTTTTTAAAGTGCCTTTTGACCAAATTTGTATGACTTTTTAGGTTGATTGAGTGATGTCCGTCTGTCTGGCTGGGTGGTAGATATGATAACTGTCGTAAACTTTTATGAAATTTCCTAAAACTTGGCACAGGCTAATATTCTGTCAAATCTTACCTGAGGGGGATGGATTCACTCAAAAAAAGGCTGCACTAAATTCAGTTAAAAAACGTAATCAAAATAAGTCTATCACATCTGCTCAATACCAATAAATTTTACTTGAAACGAGTAAGTGGAACTGAAATTGACTAAATTTTACTAGTTTTATACTTTTTTTGAGTACGCGGGAAATCAGTACGTACTTAAGACAAATACGCAAACTTCGTAGAAAATTTCTCTTACTTATTTTGAGTAAAGCGGTACTCGGCGCTTAATGAAGATCAATTTTATTCAATTTTTTTTCCTCCTGCACATACTGATCGATTTTTGTAAATTCAACTTGTTTCCAGCAACTATTCACTCCTCGATTGCAGTAAATTAAATGTTTTCCATTATATTAGTTTACTTACTTATTTGGCAAACCTTTTAAGAAATTACTCGAAATCCAGTCAAATTTGGTATAGTTTGCATAGCAACATGGTGATTTTTTAAGATTTAAGTTTTCCAGGTTGGCAGCACTGGTTGGTAATGGCGTCCAAACGTCATCTGTCAAAGTGAAAACTGTACAGTATACTCTGCTATTGCATTGTGGAAAGAGAAACGAGCAATGGCTGCAAATCGTTGAAATTTATTGTCAAAATTCGTGCTCTGTGACAGATAAGCATCGTTTAATACGACCATTTTATGGTCGTCATGCTGCTGAATCAACAACTCGTGCTGTTATCTCCAAATTTCGTACCAAATTTGCTTTGTTGGACATAAAACCATCGACTCGCATGCATGTGTTCTGAAGAAAATATTGCAGCCGTAGCGGCCAGTGCAAATGACGATCATAAAAAGTTAATTCGTCGCCATTCTCAGCGATTGGGCATGTGTTACTCAACCACAAGGAAAATTTTACACGTCGATTTGGGTTTGAAAGCCTGTAAAATTCAACTCATGCAAGAATTGAAGCCCAATGATCTACCTCAACGTCTAATATTTGGTGAATGGGCCTTACAAAAGTTAAATGGAAATCCGCTGTTTTATCGAAAAATTGTGTTCAGCAATGAGGCTCATTTCTTGCAGAACGGATACGTAAACAAGCAAAACTGTTGCATCTGGAGTGATGAACAGCCGCATGCAATACATTAATTATCGATGCATCCCGAAAAAACGACAGTCTGGTGTGGTTCATGAGCTGGTGGCATCATCAGTCCATTTTTCTTTAAAGAGAACCGTGGAAGAAACATTACCGTCAACGGCGAACGATATCGACCCATGAAACGCGATTTTTTTTTGCCCCAATTGGCTGAGTTGAACTTGGTTGACACGTGGTTTTATCAGGACGGTGCAACATGCCACACTGCTTGTGAAACAATGGATATGTTGGAGGATGAATCCGGTGAGCAGCTTATCTCTCAGTTTGGCCCTGTGAGTTGACCCCAAGATCTTGCGATTTAACGTCTCTCGATTATTTCTTGAGGGGTTATGTCAAGTCGTTAGTCTATGGGGACAAGCCAAACGCTACTGAAGCCTTACAAGGTAACATAACACGCGTTATTCGTGGAATATAGGCCGAAATGCTCGAAAAAGGGACATTTTGAGACGGAGCCGCGGACGACATTTACATGGAATTATCTTTAAAAATTAAATAGCAAAGACCAATTTATCGATTCCAATAAAAAATTTTAATATGTAATGCAAATTTGAGTGTTTTATTCGATTTAAAAAAAAAAAATTGTGATTAAAAAATCACCCTTTATGTAAGCATAGGTTTATCCTACACAAATTGATTGATTTTTTAAAATACAGTCTTTCCTCTGTTTTTTCTAATCGATAAACTGCAGTAGCCCAGATTTCTGTTCTTTGTGATAGTTTATAATTCTCTGTAGATTTTGAGTAAAATTTGCAGGTAAACCCATTCTGATACCTAACATGCAAATAATCGATCTAATACAAATAATTTTAACATCATATCTTCCAAGCAGTTATATTGAATTCTGTCAAATTAAAAAAAAAAAATAAAATAGTGCACCTTCCTTTCTAAAATAGTATACCCTTGATGTGCCTTCTTTACAAATTAACCAATTTTCCGAGATTTAAGCTTTCCGCTGTAGGCTGCCAAAGCACATATTTTTGTCCTTTGTAACAATTTATGATGCTCGATAAATCTTAAGAAAATTTGTCCAGGTCAATACACCACTTCTGGTACCTTCCATACAAGTGACCGGTTTAACCCTTATATTCTTAACTCTACATGTTTCAAGGATTTGTACCAATTTCAGCCAAATTTGTCACATCGTACATTTGATAGATATGATTCTAATCCACAGAGCGCAGTAATTTTAATGTTTGCAAATTGTACTGTATTATAATACTTAATAAAAGTTGAGACAATTGCGCCCTTTCTGATGCAGTGCATACAAAATGGCTAATATAACAAATACGAGTATGTTTCTAGGTCCATATGCATAATTCTTTAACTTAAGTTCACGTATTTAGCAAACTTATTTCTTCAAATGAAAATAATATGCATTTTAAAGTACCTCTCACGAAGTTCCTCCTTTTATTGTCCTTTAATTTAGAATATTTTTCGGTAAGAATCTAGCGATTTACCACGCTTCTTCTGAAATGCCGCAAACTTTTGCACTAGAAGAACGTTTAGTCAAGGTAGATGCAGTTTACCTAACTGAAATTTTTGTACTGGTTTTATAACTGCTTAACACACACTCTTTTATCTTTTAGTATTAATTTATGTATTTCATGGGATATGTGGCGAAGAAAGAGGGCAAGAGACAGTAGGCAAGAGTCTTATATGTATGACTCTATATAGAATTCAACTACTGCATGTTGCAATTATTAATGTCAAATCAGTTTATAATGAAACATTTGTATATTATCATGTTGATCCTTATTTTGGTTTAAGATCATTTCTCTATTAGCAATAATTTATTATAATTAATAATCATTATATAGCAAATAATTGACAATAAAAAAATAATTAATAATTAATGGCGCATAAGCAACGTTAACGGCGACTATATTGAGTGCGTTCTTGTGCATCATTTGGTTTTAGCTCGTGAAGCAATTGCATCTTATATGGGAAAAGATGTAACATATGTAAAATCCTTTGCAAAGACTGCGTAGATATTTTTAACTGCTGAAAACTTCGCCTGGTGAAAGTTTCAGGGTTTTCCTCAGTACTTGCTTGCATTTAAGCAATGGTCAGTTCATTTCGAACTGCACGAGGTCTTCCAGCACGCGGAAGATCATGGACAGCCCCTTGTTGCCCAAAACGCTGAACCAATCAGTAAATTGTTGGAGCGCTAGGAGCATTTCGAACATGAACGAAATTTTGATATGATCTGAATAATCGAATGCTGACTTTGAAAGTAAAATTAAACAAATTTGGTTCTTTGTACCGTGCTGAGCCTTTCCATTATAAAGTTGCCAAGTATTATTTAGTTAATTCTGTAAGGAGACAAAAAAAAAAAAAAAAGACTTAAACAAAAATTGTATTCAGTAATCAAATTTTAACGTTACTTATGCGCCACCCTATATAGTAAATAATTTCTAACAGAAATATAATTCAAATTTTTGCGAAATTGATTATATTGACACAACTGGCTAGACGGAAAGCTATTTCGGTATTTGCCAAAATACCATCTTCAGCAGCCTTAGCAGTTTGTGCTTTTTCGAACATCATCGCTACCTTAAAGGTTTACAACTTAATAAAACAATTGAGAAGTTTTGTCCACCGGTTCGAAAATATTCTCTAAGAGGAGCAGTACCTTTTGAAATACTGCGATAACCCATTGTAATGAATTAGACAAGGTTTGAAGATGACTGAAGCTCTCCGAATTCTCATCTATGTCGGCCCAAAGCAGATAAGAATTTCTATTATATTCACTATCTAATTAAGTAAGTATATTTTTTCCGATGCGTAGGCCGACGACTTAAGAAAACACCAAAAGAAAAAGTCTGACAGGGTCCAGCCACGTGATCCCGGAGGGCTGTTCACGTTACCTCTGCTTGAGATAAAAATGTCGTCAAATCGCCCCTGCAGAATGTCCGTTGTAGCAATAGTTGTGTGGCACGTATCACGGCTCTCTTAAAACCACTTATGATTCACGTCTATACCATTCGATTTTGGCCAAAAGTAATCAGTTATTGTTGATCGATAGCATTTTCACAACAGACACTTATCTCACATCGAACCGGTGCGGCGTCCACCAAACTGTTAACTGCATTCCCTATTGAAGTGGATGCATTAACCTAGGACTGAGCCATGTATTGAACCTCGTACGACCATATTGCCGATTATAAATTACAGTTTTTATAACATGTGCTCCTACTTTCTTTTGGCAGAATGGCTGAGGCATAACGTCCTCACCACGGTAGGGATTAATGTATTCTCTGATAGTCAAGCTGTCCTTAGATTCCCGAACTCAATATCAGCCCTGAAGTGTCGCAGATCTCTTAACAAGATGGATTTTAATATTCACCTTATGTAGGTGCCGGGCCACAGGGTCATACCAGGGAACTGCAGAGCGGACGAGCTGTCGAGATTAGGGGCAACCTTACAGACTCCAACTGTGGGTATGCCTCTAGTCACTTGCAAGCTCCTACTGCGAGATAGAGCATATTTAGCAGCAAATGGTAAGTTGGCGTCTGGCTGGGGCTGTGATCAATTCAGACAGATGTGACCTCGCCTAGATCTGAAGTGTTCACACACACTGCTGTCGCTTTCAAAACCCGTCGTTTCATTGCTTGTATCCGTCGTGATGGGACACTGTCTGATTGGAAGACATGCAGTGAGATTGAAGGTTGCGACGTCCATAGTACATAAAATATCTTCTCTGCAATTGCCCCGATCTGGCGACCAGGCGGGGATCAGCACTGGGCTCTTACTTCTTTACGGACCTAGGGGATGTGGATGGTATAGATATTGTCCAACTTAAGAGCTACTTGAGGCGCTCAGGATGTTTCAACTAGGGAAACTAGGGTCATCCTTATTTCTAGTTTCCGTGGTATCACAATATACTACACAGTCTAAGTGAGTCTGTCTATTCAGATTGTCTCACTGACCTAACCTACCTAAGCTATTTTCTAGCCCTAGTGTATTTTTAGTCAGATTACATATTATGCGATATGGAAAATTATTTACTAAAATTGCCAAATTTTATAACAAAAGCAAACATCGGCAGTTAGCGAAAGTACTGTGCATACAAATGAAAAAGAAATTAGCGATTATCAGTTAGTGAGAAATTGTAATTTCTATAATGTTTATCTTTCACAAAAATGGGCTGCTGCCTAATCCATCGTGAGTGAATACACTCAGAGAAATTCAATTAAAGGCAGTTGCAGTTATCTAACGAATCTTTTTTTATACGGCAACTAAATAATTATAGTTTTATACTCTATTGGGAAAGAATTATCGCTAGAATTGCTCACATAATAATTAACATCATTGTTTTTGGTTGTTTTAGCGCAAAACTCGATTAAAAATTTTTATTTTTAAGTTATCAGAGAGGTAACAGCTTAGACGATGTCTTTGTTTTGATTTTATTGGCTTTTAATGCGGCTTAATTTTTAATCCCCGATGAGAAAGAGTAAAAACATAGTTGAGAAAATATTTTACGTTCATGCATGCATTGCCTTCAAACCAAAGTGGCGAGATTTGGCTTTGGTCAGATCAACCGATCAGTGAAACAAAAATCGGTTATTCAAATAATCAATAAACTCAAATCAAATCAAATTTCGGCATGAATTATATTATTTGTAACTTGTAGCATTTATGAAATCTCAGGGGGAATCAATAGCCTAACTGATGAATTTTTCGATGGATGAAAACCTAACTTTAATGAATAAGATTTATCAAAAAACCTGAAACAATTGTCTACCAAGTTGACTTACGAGAATGGGCCTTTGGCTTACTTTCAGTTATGACAACAGAACTTACCATGCACAATTTCTGAATCTATGAACTCATAAAAGCGTCGCCTTATTGGTCGGGATTTAAAATAATAAACCAGCTTCTGTTGCTTACCAACAATAAAGCTCTCTCTCGGCAAACAAAAATCTATTTGTACAAAACATTGGCTTAGTTTGTCTTGATGTTTGGCGCAGAATCCAGAGTTATGATGAATCAGTGCTGGGAATCTTCTAGAGGAAAATACTTCAACAAATATATGAACCCGTCGTAATTAAGGGGGAAACAACCGGCTTTGCATGAACTATGAGCTATATTATATCGACGTGGTACCGGTGTCGACTTGACCACGTCGACGCATCAGAATATAGCGGTTACTATGGCTGGGTCATGTCCAGCATGAAATGCTCAATGCGCGGCGCAGACCAAAACCCCGTTGGAAAAGTCAGTCTTTTGAAAGACCCCCAAAACTTCCCAGCAAAAATAATTGAAAGTCATTCAAAAAGAATCACATTTTTACCATTTCTATAGATGCAATCCTTACATATTTTTACTTCTAACGAATCAGTTTTGAACCACTTCTAAAACCGCCGTAGTGAAAAATTTGTTTTATTTTCATTTACGATTCCTAATAATTAAAGAAAAGCATATACCATTTTTAAAGGACGCAATAGGATCCGAAGGTATCATTTTTGATAGTCGATTTAAAGAAGCTCCTTTTATTTATCCTCCTTTATATGATTCTCAGAGACCAAATGAAGCATATACCTACATAGTCTAGCATATCGAGAACTGCAGTCCATGGCAGAGGGTGTATAAGCTTCGACTCTGCGAATTATTAGATACGCTTTTAATTCACTGCATGCCTCTTTGATTTTTTGTAGAAAATACCAAATCCGTCGGGATTTGCGATCAGTTTTTTACATGGAACTGACTTTTAGTACAAATACAAAGACAATAAAAACTTAACTTTGTTTTTAATAATGCAAACTTGAATTTTCATTACACCCACATCATTCATGAATATGTAGGAAAGAGACCGTATAAAATAATGCTTGTCCCATGTTAATTTCATTGGCGATTGCGCAATTTTTCATCACTTCCCTATCACAAGTCGTGATGAATATTTGCTTCTTAGTATGCAATTTTTTTACCGGTTCGGTATAAAGAGTAGGAGAAGAAAGACAGAAGAAGTGCTTAGGATTATTTTCAAAGTGCGGCGTACAACAGATGAAAATGTTTGTTCCAGTCGCCACCTAAGAAAACGATGGAAAACCTACTTCTAGGCAATGAAATTTTCAGTCTTTTTCCATTTCCACAGAAATTAACGAATAATATATAATAGATTACTTCTGTGTATAATTTCAAATGTGTGATTAAGGCAAACAAAGTAGTTACATAAAATTTTGTTCAGGAGAAGACATTTCGGCTACGGAAACATGTATGCCAAAGTTCATTTGCCGGGGGAGAATACTTTGAAGGTGACTTAATAAATTTGGACACAAATAAAATTTTTGAAAAAAACAAAAAAAAAAATAAATTATGGTCTAACTCATTGCACATTTTTATACATTTTGAAAAGAGAGCTAACTGTGAAAAGTGCATATATTCAGTCAAAAATTAATGTTATATTAGTATATAAATTTAAAAGAGCAGCATTTAGGAATATCTTGTGAAACCACATAAATGGAAAATTTTCATTGTTTTAAAAAAAAAAAAAAAAAAAATGTGCCATTTAGAAATGTCCTTTGTACAATACAAATTTTGTTATACTTACAGAGAATTATATCTGTGGTCACAACCCATAACAGCCTAAGTCTTTTTTCCACATTTTCAGTACAGGAGTTTAAAGTTTTGAATCTTCATTGAAAATCAGGAGAAGGTGTTTTTTGGAAAACTTTGCTACAGATTCCAAGGAAACAAATTTCTTTACTTAGTTGTTAACAAAAAATAGTTGTTTATTCTCGCAGTCAAAAGATATTATCGAAAAAGACACTTAGGCTCTTATGAATTGTTGAACGAAAGAAAGTCAAAAAGTTCAAGTTGAGTTAGGCTATTATTCCAGATTAAATAAAAAACTTTAAGTTTGGACAAAGACCTTAACTCAATTTATGTTTATCAAAAAACGAAATTGTAATTCGGAATAAGAGCTTAACTCAAAGTAGGAAAATAAAATTGTTTCTTTATTTTTTTTTTTTTGGATTAACGACCTAAGTTGATTTAGGCAATGATGAAAAAATAATGTTTATATTTGTTGTAATCCTAAATTGACTTAGGCAGTTATGCCAAAACAGTCATTTAGAAAAATAACTTAAGCTATTAGGTTTTTTAGTATTAATTGCCTTCCTAGAAGGGATAAAAACATGAAAAACTTAGAGCAAATAAATTTAGATACGCTGACTACGATGGTGCTAATAACTCAATTGTGTCCTAACTCGAGTTAGGCTGTTACGGGTTGTGACCACAGATATAAACTGTTTATATTTGAAAATATTGCAAAATAATTCAAAATGCGTGTACGTTTTTAAAATACAAAAAAAAAAAGAGTCGAAATTGTGAACTTGTTGCAATGGATGCATATTTTAGAACTAGAATTCAATGAAATATTATATTTTGTTTTAGTTATACCTTTATCTCAAGGAACAAATGCATACGAGTATATCATTAAACACAACCAAAAATTTAACACCTAGAAATGGTCATAGAGGTGCCAAGAATTTTATGAGCAAATTTTTTTCATAACTTTTTTAACCCAATTGAGCGATGACCGTCCGTTTATCTGTCTTCGAAAAATTTTATGTGGCCTAATATTTTGCCAGATCTTAACCAAGAATTGTAAATGGTCTTTATCTACACCTCTTGTGGTACTTCCCATATGGTACTTCGCTTCAGTTCAGTCCACAGTTCCATCTTTTTCATACAATATGTGTAAATTTCAACAGTTGGCAAAAACCCATATTTGGATTCATTACATTTCTTTCAAATACTTGCCAGAACTTGAAAAAATTAATTAACTAGCCTCGTCTACATACAAAAATGCCCGATTTAACCCATGTATGTAAAGGTTAATATATTTTAGGCAATTGCACCAAATTCATTCAGACTAAAAATTGAACATATTGTCATATTCCTTCTGGTTCCTTTCATATAAATTTTCCGATATTTCGGAATTTAATTTTTACTATCTTAGTCTCAAGGAGCCTAATTTTTTTCCACTGCCTTGATTTATAATCTGTAACCCTTGAGCAAATTCTACTAGTCACTCACGTCTCTCTTGGTATCTGCCGTACAAATACTGATTTAATACACATTTTCGAAGCTTTATATCTTTCAATCTTTTGTGCTGAATTTAGTCAAATTTGGTAGACATAAATTTAGTCCTGCAATACTTAAACTTAAACCTTCTGGGATTCATATTTTTTAAGCACCGACCCTGAGTTCACTAAAATGTGACACATATCATGCTTTTGATAAGCTTAGTTCTGAGAATTAAAATGGGAATAAACAGATTGAGTTATTCAAGCCAAATTTTTTGTCTGAAAATTACGTTTTTTTGTCAATTACATTCTATAGTAAAATGCTTGATAACATGTGAAAAAAATCAACCTGATGATCACGCTCATTCTGGTACTTGCTTTACTAATTGAATAATTTAATCCATATTTTCCTAGATTCTTGTACTTCTTTTAATTACACTGTTAATACGGGGAGTTGATCGGACGGTGTTTTTATTACATATGAAAGAGAATGAGAAAAACGGGAGGTTAAAGATTGTATAATCCAATGATTTCCATTTATTGGCAAGGTTTTACCTTATATTTCTGGGGTCCACAAAATGGAGATTATTTTACCAAGCAGGGACTTTAAACGTTCAAATAAGTAGTTTATATATCGAGTGTAAATTAGTACTGATACTTGGGCGAGAGTTAGAAGACCGCTTTATTACACTGCTAGAATGGTGGAGTGAAAGCTCTTTTCTTAACCGTACTTGGCGTGTACTTAAAAATTAAACTTACAACTATCACAGGTAAGGAAAACTTGTGCACGTAAACATACATTAAATTGAATAATAATTAGCCTGTTGCTAGCTAGCTTTTAGTAAACTATTAGAAGTTCTGCAAATTAAAATGGGCTGCATTATCACGCCCCTTATGGTATTTAAGGTGCGCACAAATTGGATTTGGATTTGAAGAAAGGGGTAGACTTATATTTTCGAAGCTAGGAACTTCACAGAGTTATAATTTGGCTTCTTCATTGTATAGTTTTATCAATTTCCGGTTTTAAAAGTGAAAAAATATATAAATCTATGATTTCAATGAAATTTTTATTTCATTATAATGCCTCGAACTTGCCGATATGTCCGAAATGCAATGTTATTTAAATGACCGCCTCTGGTTTGGTTTCAGCAGTAGATTCTTTTGGGGTGGTTTTCGACCATTTTTCCCCACATTTCGGGCAGCACGTTTGGGAATTATCCACATAAACACGGTCTTCGATGTAGCCAAACAAAAATGCTTAACGGCGTCAAATCGCATGATTTCTTCGCCATAACATGAAATTACGCCTTCTGGAAACTTCTCACACAATAAAGACAAAATCGGTCGTGTGGAATCACATTTGAATCACCACTTTTGTAGTAATTTTTAACTATTCTACGCGTTCTTCGGTTGTTAAATGATTCATATTTGTAAATGGAAAACCTTTTACCGAATAAATAACACTTCAGATGGCAGGTATTTAGCAGCTGACAGCCTTGCCTGACTGGTGGTTCTGACGCCACTAAATGGATAACTCTGTATTTCCATTCAGATTTTTTTAAATAAGAACGTGGTAATTTACGACCTCTCCTGCGGCATTCTAGAAACTTTTGCATCAAAGACAAAAGACATTGGGTGAAAGTAAGTATTTTTTCTACTTGTTGAAATAATAGTTATGCTCAATATATCAGTTATGCTCAATATCTCATTCATAACAATTTTAAATAGGTATATTATAAGTTTAGTAAGGTTGTACGCTAAAATTGCAATCATAAACCAAAACCACCTCTATACAATTTTAACTTTTATTAACATTTTAGGCAAACCTTTACAAAAATATAAGGAAAATTTTCGATGATTATCTGTTTTACTTCTACTAAAACTATCAAATTTCTACCTTTCTTCTAACAAACTGTGCTTCTATGGAATCATTGAGTTTGTTAGCTCTAATTGCTATCAAAACATTGCTATGAAGCATTTTTCGGCAAAATGCTTGTGTGTTTGCATAGTGATGCGTGAAATATCATTATCCCGTTTATATACATCAGGTTACCGGAGAATCCAAGACAATTTACTTTAAATTGTAATTCTCTTCTTACCTATTTTGAGAAGTCATTATTGATATCTTTAGTTATTAAATCTTTTATTGCCGTATTGTATGAAATTTGTTAATGTGATACATACAAATTTGAAAAACTTTTTTTTTTACTATTCAGTATATCGGCTTTTATTTATTGTTTTTTGCATATCTGTTTAAATTATAGTAAACAATGTGGGAAAAGTTTGTTTTTTGTGCAATAGTTAAAATACTCTTTATGAATACGTTTCATATGAAAGCTTCAACAAGTGATACAATGCTCAATAACAAAATAACCATAATAATATATAAAAAATAAATTATAACCAATATTTGAAACAAAAATATTTTTTTTACTTAGATAGCACAATATTCTATACGAAAAATTCATGTGACTTTAATTGAATTTCGCTGAGTGTGTTACATCTCGCACATCGGTAAACATATTTGTTTACGCTAACAATTAGTACGTTAGTGTAGTATTACTTTTTTCTTATTAAGCATTTCTCTTTGACCATTTGTTTGAGCTATCTAAACAAGCTCTAGCGGGCACCATATAAAATGTAGCCAAACAACGCAATGCTCAGTGGAGACATAACTCATTACCAGTGAACCGCTTTGGTACGCTCGTTCTCTTCGTCAATTAAAAACCGCCTCAACATGAACTTCAAATACGTTTGTGTTATCACTTTCATTATCGTGGCGGCCTTTGCCGCCAGCGCCCAAGCAGATCTCACATCAGATTTACGTGAATTTGTGGAACTGGTGCCCCGCAAACGAATCGGTTACATTACGGCTCGTCATTTCATTGTCGACGCACAATTTCGCATTTCACTGAAGTACTTGCAAGGTTCACGCTTCCCCCAAACGTGGCGTCGCATACGCAATTCTAGAGAATTTCTCGATTTGGTTGATTTTCTGCGAAAGCAAGAGGTGTCGTTGGCGGCGGTGCAGGATGTCAGCGGGCTTGTTGATAAATTACCAAATCAATTGCGCTCATTTCGCATACCAGCCAAGGTACCCGTCACGATGATGATCCAAAGGAATTTGGCATCGTTTATGCGCGAGGTTATGCAGGCGTTGCCACGTGCACGTTTTTCCGGTTTAATGGCGCGTAAAGTAACAGAGGGCGGTGATTTTGCACGTCTCTACAAAGCTGTGCAACAAACGGAATTTAAACAATTGGTGGATAAAGCTACGGTACGTATGATGGCGAACGGCAAATGGCTCAGCAAGCTCAGAAGAACTACGATGACATTAAATGCATTCACAGTTTCTTGTGTGTACGTATTTCATGTTTGAATTGTTTTTTCGCAGGCATCTCCCACGCTGGCATCATCCTGGGCGGAACTGAGAAAACATCATATTGAAGTTAATGATCTGGTACAGATGATGTTCGAGGTAATATCGTGGGGACCATAAATTTAAGCATTTTATAGTATATTTCTTTAAGGCAATGTATTTAAGTTTATACAAAAGATATTTATTGAAATTAAAAGCAGTTGTTTGCATTATGCTAGGGAAGAATTTTTTTCTCTAAGGATCTGTTTTTCTATTGAAGGCGATTTCTAAAATGGAATTGTACTCAGCCGAATTCAGCTTACTTTGTCCAGCCGAGGAACGTGATATGTTTTTTGCATATAAGCTATTCTGTAATGTTTCCTTAAACTCGTGTTTTAATATGCATTCGCACACATTCCTTTAAGTTTCCTTGACAATATTTATTCTAGTAGTAATAACCTAGTTAGCCTTATACTCGAGAAAGGCTGCGGAAGTCTTAAGAAATGATGTGACAATGCATGTTTATTCCATTTTTCCACAACACCATACATTGTTAATATCTTGTCACTTATTTCCTAAAATCCCTTAATTTATTCATCACAATTCGATAGAAAACGATAAACCAAAAAGTTTCATTATCACTTACTGGACAACATCGGAATCACGAATGGTGGACTACGCCACAAGGTAATGATGAAGAAGCGTTACAAGAGTCTGTCGCGATCAAGTGGTCGGGGAAAAAGCTGAGTAGCCGTAAACACAGAAACTCGGGCTTATTGTTGCTCAACACAAAAACTTCAATTTGCTATTGCTCAACTCAGAAGCTTCGGCTTTGCCACCCCTGACACAGAAGATTACTGAAGAATACTGTTCTCGAGCCCAGAAACTTCAGTTTACTGCCCCCAACGTTGAAGGTTTGGCTTACTATTACTGAACACAGAAGTCTCGTTTTGCAGTGTTCGAATATCAAAGCTTTGACTTACTGTATTCCAATACAGACGCGCCGATTTATTGTCCCCTAACATAGATTTCTGTTCCCGAACACTAAAACTTCAGCTTACTGTGGTATAATCCTGAAGCTTTAGCCTTTTGCCCCTACCAACTGTGTCCGAACATAGAAGCGTCGGCTTACCGTTCTTCAACTTAGAAACTTAGACTTGCTGTCGCTTCACAAGCTTCGGATTATTGTTCTCGAACACAGAAGTCTCGTTATAACGTTCGTCATCACACAAACATCGACTTTTTGGTTCTCAACGCAGAAGCTTCATCTTACTGATCAAAAACTTAAAAGCTTCGACTTTCTATTCCTGAATGGAAGCTTCGGCTTAACGACCATAAAGTTACTCAATAGGCTTAAATACCGAGATTAAAAACCCACAGTGGACACTTGTTATGCACTCTTCTTCTTTATAATATTCCCTACAACAATCGAATGCTAAGAGCAGCAAAATATGGAATTAGATCTTTCGATTATAGTCATAATGATCGAAATCGCCAGCATTCTGCTACAGTCCATCTACACCATTAAATCGCCCAACAGTTACGCAGGAATTTACTTAAAATAGTTAATTAATAAGATCTTCATTCAAATCCGTAAATGAAGGTAAAGTTTTGTATTTAAATTCTTAAAAGTTAATGGCTCATCAATTCAACACTGGCAAAGAAGATGCCACCCTAGCCTGTGAAAGATTACAATTTATAGAGATAACATGAACCGTCAGTGTTACATTAGGTGGGTTTTAGTGATCAACTGAGAAGATAGAATTGGTGAATACCAATCAGGGGTTGCGTATTCAAATTCTAGCGACTAAATTAAACAAGTAAACAGGAGCCAAGTATTAGGACAGGCAAAAGCAAATATAATGTTTTTAGTTAACGAATGAATGGCAAAAGTAAACGCCAAATTCTGAAAAAGTTCAAGTTGTTCAAAATGCGTATTTAGTCCATATATGAGACAGTTCCCGATGAAATGAAGGTGTATGCCATTTGACACGGAACAAAGATGTTTTATGACTTCTTAAGTTGATTAAGCGATGTGCCACATATTAGTTGAATATATTTGGTGGAATTTAAAAAAATCGTCCGATTAACCGTGCTCTTTATAACAACAAATCCTTGTCAGTGGTATTAAATTACAGTGCTGGGAAATTTTTGAAAACATCCATGAAGCAATCACAATTTGTTCGGTAACTTCCAAACTAATTACATAATTTAACCTAAATGTACCTAGATTCATATGACTTATTCAGTTACACTAAATTTAATATAATTTAGCACTTATCAAAAATTTAATAAACTAATCTCAGAGAGTGAAAATTGACTTCATTGTCATGCCTCACAGAATGGTCCCTCTATTGCATGTAGAAAGTTTTAGCTTAGTGCATTTTGTTGTGCTTTAGATCATAATACTCGTATGTTTCGATAAGAATCGCGGACATTTTGGCATTCCTCACGCTTTTGTGTCAACAGGATGGACGTCAGATGTAGATAAGGAAAAACTATGCAAACAGTTTTGTGATTGATTGACTCAGTATCAAAAATGGTCACCAGTAAAGAGGAAATAAGCCATGTTTAACAACTTTCCTTCGATAAAGGCAAAAAACGCAAGCGTGGCGGCTGAAAATGTGAATATCGTAATACTGTATAGTCAATAATGCTGGTTTCGGCGATTTCATTCAGTTAATTTTGATATCAAAGACGTACAATGCTCCGGCAATATCGAAAATGTTTAAAGAATAATAAGAATTTCAAAGCCAAACATCATACAAGTACTGTTTCGATTACCCAGAGGCTGAATATTGCACAAACCACTATTTGGAATCATTAGAATAAGGATGAATACAAAAAGAACCTCGATATGTGAGTGCCACAAGAGTTAACGCAAAAACAACCTCATGGACTAAATTTCCACAAATTGATACAAAATTACTTACGATAATGACAACCGAAAACGGCTGTGGTCGAATTGCGATAATTCTGCACAAATGGTAGTCCTCCACGGCCAAGCCTTTGAAGAAGAAGCGGCCAGTTTTGGCTTATAGGAGAGTAATTTTGTGCAATCAATGAACGGTAGCTTGGGTGAGAGGTTGTTATGCATTCACCTCGTAAACCTAACCTACCACCAAATGATTACCACTTGTTGCTGTCTATGGCGAATGATTTTCGGACGAGGGTTCTTATGAGAGGAGGATAATGGAATTTCCTTCAAAATGGCAACAAATTATCGAAGATAATCTTGCATATCAGATCATTCTAACTATGGGAAATAAAGCCTGTCGTAGACTTCTTCTTTACTCCCTTACTTTATACAAATAGTCACTCTAATGTAAGATCTCACAATTCAAATTTCAACTAACCGGCTAACCGGATTGTTGAAGGGAAGATCGGGAAATTTTTGTTTTTTACAAAAGTTGAAAATTCCATCTTTGTGTGATAAAAATCAGCTTTTTCTCAACTCTCAGATGTTTTTTTTTATTGCTTCTTGCAGAATAATATAAAAGGTTATCCAGTGGCATAAATATGAAGAAATAGTACCGATAAGAGTTCATAGTTGTAAAATATCATTTTTTTAAAACTTCAAACAGATAGTTTCCGTTATTTTGTTCAAAGTATCGATACTTATTTCCGCCAGCATTTCCAATTCAAATTAACCATTTATATAATAAGATAGGACATAATTAGCGATTGAATTCATTCAAATTTTATCAAGATTCATGGAGCAATTGAAAATATACTGAGGGAGGGAACACAGAATTTATTTATCCTTTGACAAGTTATCGTATAAAAAATAAATGTTCCTATATTTGGAAAGTCGCTAAAAAGTTTTTACTCATCATTGCTTCCTTGCTTCCTTCTGAAAGATTGACTTCTAATACCGCATAAATAGCCAAACAGTTCCAAAGCCGACTATCAATTTTACATTTAAATAAACATATCTTTAGCCAAAACCAAAGCATAAAAATTTTCATTACCTTACTTTAATAAAAATTTGTGTTTTAAACATAAATGTTTTTTTTAACCAGTTTTTCCGAGCTTAATGAAAAATCAACATTAAAACATTTGTCATTAAAAAACCTTGAACATTTTCTCGTCACTTTAGCTAATAGGGCCAAATTAAATGTTTTTAAATGAAGGCTTGTTTTTACATTGACCCAGCATTCCGTCAATTTTTCATTGAGTTCAATTAAATTTTTTTCTCTAACATCACATCGATATAACTTACATCGACAAGACTATTTAGCGTTTACATAGGTTAAATTATAATAACACGAACTTTGAACATTACAAAACAAGTATAGGGTGATTTTTTAAGTTCCTAAGATTTAAGTTTTTCAGGTTGGCAGAACTGGTTGGTAATGGCGTCTAAACGTAATCTGTCAAAGTGAAAAGTTTACAGTAAACTCTGTCATTTCATCATGGAAAGACTAACAAACGAGCAACGATTGCAAATCGTTGAAATTTATTATCAAAATTCGTGCTCTGTGACAAATGTGCATCGTTTGATACGACCATTTTATGGTCGTCATAATCGACCTGCTTAATCAACAATTCGTGCTGTTATCTCCAAATTTCGCACCAAATTTACTCTGTTGGACTCACATGCGTAGAGTGCGTAGCGAAGAAAATATTGCAGCCGTAGCGACCAGTGTTAATGACGATCGTGAAATGTCAATTCGTCACCGTTCTCAGCGATTGGGCATGTGTTACTCAACCACAAGTAATTGTTTTTGCCCCAATTGGCTGAGTTGAAATTGGTTGACATGTGGTTTCATCAAGGCGGTGGAACATACCACACCTCTCGTGAAATAATGGATATGTTGAGGGATGAATTTGGTGAGCAGCTTATCTCTCGGGTTGGCCCTGTCAGTTGCCCCCAAGACCTTGCGATTTAACGCATCTTGATTATTTCTTGTGGGGTTATGTCAAGTCGTTAGTCTATGTGGACAAGCCGAACACTATTAAAGCCTAACAGGACAACATAACAGGCGTCATTCGTGGAATACAGGTCGAAATGCTCGAAGTGATGAACAATTGGACCTTCCGAATGGACATTTTGAGACGGAGCCGCGGATAACATTTACATGAAATTATCTTTAAAAATTGAATGGCAAAGACCAATTTATCGATTCCAATAAAAAATTGTAATATATGGTGCAAATTTGAATGTTTTATTCGATTAAAAAAAAACTACGATTAAAAAATCACCGTTATTATCACACTTTTATCTATTACCATAACTGATAGCTTGCACTGGTTTTGTCGGTGTCTTCTTTCAAATTCATCGTTTTCTCTCTCTTTTGTTGTATTCGTAAACTTTGGATGATATATCGTTTTCCCTGTTTGTCTAGAATTTTTACTTTGGCAGAATTTGGGAAAATTTTATTTTTCCCATATTCATGCAAAAGCATAAGTCGACTTTTGTTCGACTCTTCATATATCTGAAAAAATCGAGGAGTCGAAAAATTTGAAAAAGTCGAAAAATCGTCGTTTCGTATAATGGACAAAGTAGAAAAGTCTACTCTTTGTGTCAACTATTGATCCCCAATCTAATGCTCAGAAAATGATTTCTACTTTTTCTATAGCTCAATTCGTTGTAGACTATCGTTCAAGGAACAAATCTTTTTACATATATGCAGGCAACTTATTGTATGCCCATGCATGGTCAAAATAATAAGTACACCCTATATTTTTCCCTTAAAGGAAAAAACAAATACTAATTTCTTTTGTTATAACATTATTATTTTGTTATAACATCTGAAATAAAATAAATACTAAAGCAATAACAAGAAACAAAAATTAAATTCAGTAATTTTCAAAAAGTAAGAAATTAATCAAAAAACATAGGACAAAATAATAAGTACATTTCGTTAAAATAAGCAAAAAAGTAAAAAAAACAAGCTTTTTCTGCTAAATTGACTGAGTTTCGTTAAAAGCCGGTATATTTCCAATTATTTTGTTGACTCTTTTTGGCATGCTGGCAATAAGTTTCCTGCAGGTTTCTACTGGTATGTCATACTAAGTTTTTTCAACAAAATTCCATAACTGATCCTTATTTTTAAGAACCTCCTTTCAAATTCTTTGTGTCAACTCTCCACAAAAATTTTCGATTGGACTTAAGTTCGGAAATTGACTTGGCCAGTCAAGAAGGGCAACATTATTATCTTGGAATCAATCCTTTACCAACTTAGAAGTATGCTTCGGATCGTTATCCTGCTGGAATGTCCATCTAAGAGCCATACTTCCCACAGCATAGTTCAACTTCGTATTTCCCAAGATATCTTTGTAGTGGAATCTGATCATAGTGTCGGTAATTCGATGTATCGGATCGACACCACACTACGAGAAACAGCCCCAAACCATAATATTGCCACCCCTGTGATTGACCGTCTTCTTTGTAAAGCGAAAATTGAATTCCTTACCCTTAGGGCGTCGAACATTCCGGGCACAGTTGTTTCCAAATACATTAATTTTTGTTTCATCGCTGCACAAAATGTTTGGCCATTTTCGTTCACAGTCTCCTCCAGACCAATTGGAACGACTTCTTGCAAACGTCAATTTACATACAGCCTTTAACTTTTTTGTCTAAGCAAAGGAACTCTTTTGGCTATCCGTCCTGGTAAATGTGCTTCTTATAGTCTACGACCGTTTGCAATTAAATTACATTTCCAACTTCCGTTGAAATCGCTCTTGGAGACACAAATGGGTCCTTCTTCGCAAGTGTTGCAATACGGATATCTGTTGTTTTGAAGATTTTTTTTGGGTCTTCCGCGAGTTTGGACGGGCTTTTTAGGCTTTAAAGCATTTTCTGTTATAGAATGAAAACTTTGGCCACTTTCTCTTAAAAGTCTTGAAACAATTTTTCTCTCCTCCGGAGAACAATGATGACTCTTTTCGACCCATGGCTGATTTTTTTACTATACTCATATGTTTTGTTATAAATAAAGATAAACAACAGTAAAATAACCTTTCCAAAAAGACTACAGCAGACTACGACAATATTTAAGAATTGTGCAGAGTATTTATTATTTTGAACAAGTACTGAAATCACACTTGAACAAAACTAACTCACAATGAAAACAACGGGGAAGCCCCAGTTTTGTTTTTTACTTTTAAAGGCATTACTATATTAAAGTTATTTAAATAAAAAGGAATTGCCATGCTTACTTTCCGTTAAAGTAACTAAAATTAAACATAAAGCAAAAATAAGCAGGTGTACTTATTTTTTCGACCATGTGTGTATGGGTGTTCTTATCCCTTTATAATTTTACATCATCTCTCATTAAACGTTTTACCACTATCCTCTTTTCGCTCTTCACTTCACCCACAAACGAACCATAAATCATCGCTTTAAATTTATTAAATCATTCAAAAAAGTTTTTCAATTATATTCCGGAAAACATGTAACATTTTATTAATTAATCATAAAAGCCACACCAATACACACATAACTAACGCATTTACAGGCTAAAGGAGTAGGAGCAGTCATGCCAAGCGCAAACATTACAAATGGATCTATCTACACTCTTCATGTATGTGTACGCCGGCTTAATTTTGCCTTTGAATGTGCCTGATTGAGGAGGTGGGTACAGGGGGGTCTGTGTGTTTTAACGTTTCACGCTAACATCAGCAGAAAATCAAGTAAAATAGCAGATACCAGCCAAACATTTCATTCCATTATTGCTGGCGAAATTGAAATATATTAAAAACTAATTGCATTACACTAAAAGTGCAGTTAAAAGTCAATAACCATCAAAATTATTTTTGTCGATGAACCAGACACATAAACACACACACACAGACACATACGAATATTCAAACCTGCTTAATGTAATGATTCACTATATTGCCGATGAGGTCATTATGATATTTGTATTATAGCCACATGTATCACATGTCGGCAAAGCTTTCAGAGGGCATTGAATGCGAACTGTGAAAAATTTCGATAGAATTGAGACTGTGGCTACAGTGGGTCTGCAGCTTTGTAACGTAATGTAAATATTGTTGTTCAAAATCACATCTTATTCCTAAAGCAAAACTAAGTACGCGATAAGAATATTTGCAGAAGTCTGAAGACTTTTATAACAGAATGAGAGCCCTGAAGTGCTCAGATTGCCCCTTTATGATCACAATGTTATAATAATATTTATAAGGCGGTGCTCTTAGTAACGGGGAAATTGTTATTACAGATATCTGACAGGTATTGAATTAGGAGCCCTTTGCACAATTTCTTAAGCAGCTGACAATGTGACACCCTCGGGTATATGTTTCCTGGTAACTCCATTAGAAATCTACCTGATAGTAAAAAAAGTGAGCAGGCGAGAACATATGACATTCTAAAAACATGCAATGTTGAAGGAAAAAGTAAATATTATGTTTTTGATTTAAGAATATACATCGCAAATGTTCGGTCTATTTATTGTTAATATCACATTGGCAGACCCGGTAAAAATAATAAGCAAAACATCCACGTCATACCAGAAATGTGATGGGCAGGACGAAACTATGACACCAACTGCAGCTGCTATGCAGAAGGACGGGAATTCGGATGAGGATTTGCTGTGGCTAAGATAGTTAAACACTTTTTCTTCGTGATTGAGACCTATACTCGATCGACCATAACCTATATGAATGCGATATATGAGTCATTTGATACGGCAAAAATGTAACACGAAATAAAGCGTAAGAAGTATCGTTTTAACAAATGCGTTTCACAATATATTAAGTCAATTGAGCGAAGTCCAACCATTTTGTTGGCTGCCTAGTAGACAGGATAACTGTTGTACATCTTTAGAAAACTTGGCATAGTCTAATATTTTTCTAAACGAGCTACATCGACAGACTCCTTTTTGTACCTCCCAAAGAAACTGACAGATTTTCTTTAATTCATTGCATTGTTGAGTAAAATTCAAAAATCGACCGATAATCTACGCTGCCTCTGCTGGCTCCAATACAAATGATCAATTTAATCCATATATTTTTAGCTTCATATCTTTTAAATAGTTACATAGAATTAAGTCAACTTCGGCACACATCATGCATTCCACTAACTTAATCCTGAAATAGAAAGTCTGCAGCAATGTCACACCCCTTCTGATACTTCACATAGAAAAACAACCGATGTTGTTCTATGCAATGCTGGGTTCAAATCATTACACTAAATTCACTCAAATTTCGAACACATTAAGCAAAAGTTTGCGAATGAAAATGGCAACTCGCACACAAATTGGTCGATTTTTTCCTAAACTCAATCTTTGCCCTGTACTCTCTAAGTACTAGGATGCAGTAACCTAGATTTTTGTCCATCCCATTGTTTTCTTTA
>JAHXMU010000507.1:403500-486030 GCA_019455685.1 Philornis downsi
TTCCGCCGCAGAACATAAAATTGGGCCTTTTTAAGAACTATGTCAAGGCTCTGGACAAAAATGGTTTTAAACTTTTGTTATCGGTTTTTCCTAAAATTTTATATGCTAAAGTCAAAGAAGGCATATTTTTAGGCTCTCAGAAAGCTATTGAATGATCACAATTTTTCACAATGTTTATTGGAGAAAGAAAATGCAGCCTGGAAATTTTTCAAGAGCATCGTGAACAGTTTTTTTGGAAACAATAAGAGTGAAAACTACAAAGAAATTGTTGCTGAATTATTGAAAAATTATTACGAATTAAGTTCACGAATGTCACTCAAAATGCATTTTTTACATTCGCATTTATATTTTTTCCACAAAACATGTGTGCGGTGAGCGACAAACAGGGAAGCGTGTTCTCCAAGATTTAATGAAAAATGAAAGAAATTATCAAGGATTTTGAGACAAAAGCATGCTGGGAGACTATTGCTGGGCTCTAATATGTGAAACCGAACCAACAAAATGCAAACGACGTTCAAATAATGCCATTCACTTTTGAAAATTCATGGATTTTTAGATAAACTAATGATTTCTATGTGAAAAACGAATAAAAACATTTTCTTTGTGTCTCGAAAATCTGACATGATAAAGAAAACCCAATCACAGATTCCAATTCAGACCGCCAAATTAACCCTCGGAAAAATATTTGATTGCTTCAGTGCAAAATCTTGTTGGTTCGTGACATTAATCTGAGCCTGTATTGGTTAGATTACGTAATTTGTGTAGAAGTTACCAGAAAGGTTATCCAGTCTATTTTTTTTTTTTTTTCATATTTTCACAGATATTTTATTGGATTACAATGGATAAACATTTTATTAATTGCAATCCACAAATTAGTGATCACAGCGTACATTTTTAAATTCAATAAATGGGCCAGTTTGTATTGGAGGTACTACAGGAGGTGCTGCAATGCCGTCTATTCCCATTCTCGGAGCTTAGTTCATCAAATGTATGACATGTATCAAATTTTATGAAGTGTGGATTGTAGCGACAACTGCTTGAAAAATATGAAGATAGAGCGGTCATTTGTATGAGAGGTACCAGCATGGACGTGGTTACTCGTACGATTTTGCATTTGTTTTACAGAAAATTAACAATCAATGTAATGGACAAAAATAGGGTAGAAATACAGGGTGGCGTAATAGAACGTGCATCGTTAGGTTGGCGGGCTCATGGAGTTTTAGTCGCTATGAATCACTTCGACGGGAAGCATCGCGCATTTTGCGTGCGCGCATTTTACGGGAACTCTCATTCATATATTCCTACTAGGCGACTATATTGTGCTGAATATGGAATACGGCGAATTAGTGAAGCTCCGAGTGTTAATATAACTAATATATGGGTAAAGCGTTTTGAAGAGACCGGTTCAACATTTAAACCACAAGCAAATGGTCGCCCAAAAAAATCTAGGACCGGGGACAACGTTGAGAGAGTTATGGAGTCAGTACGAGGAAATCCACAAACGTCGACTCGCAAGAGATCGTCTGTCTTACAATTATCGCGACGAAGTTTGCAACGAATTTTAACATTGGATCTTAAACTGCATCCATATAAGCTGCAATTAACATAAGAATTGAAAGAGTCTGACTTCATAGCAAGGCTCGCATTTGCTAATGAAATGCTTAATCGATTTTCCAATTGTGACAATATCCTTTTCTTTGACGAGGCTCATTTCCTTATGAATGGGTTCGTAAACCGTCAAAATTGTCATTACTGGAACAACGAAAATCCCAAAATCAAACACCAGAAACCATTGCATAGTCCTAAAGTAACAGTATGGGCAGCAATCTCTGGCAGAGGAATAATTGGTCCTTTTTTCTTCGAAAATGCGCGGGGCCAAAACATCACGGTTAATACGGAACGCTATGTTGAGATGTTGGACGGATTTTTGGCTCCAGAAATTGAAAGTTCAAGAATAGTGAATTCCAGAACTTGGTTCCAACAAGACGAGGCATCTGTCACATATCAAATGACTCCATGGCGGTGGTGAAACAGATGTTCCCTGGCAGACTGATTTCGAAAAGAGGTGATATCCCATGGCCCCCACGTAGACTTGACGCCTCTTGACTTTTTTTTTTTTGTGGGGATACCTCAAACACAAAGCCTACAGTAATAATCCAAGAAACATGGTTCAGCTCAAGGAGAATATCCGTGGTGAAATGGCAGCCATTACACCAGTATTACTGAAGAAAGTTTTCAATAATTTTCGTTTGCGGTTAGAGGAGTGCCGTCGTAGAGAGCGTCACCATCTAGATGATGTTATTTTTAAAAAATAAACTCCATTTATTACTCTACAATGCCTTAGATTTATTTTAACCATACCTTTTGTATTGATTTTTGAATCTATTTTTTAAATATGCACGTTATATTGCGCCACCCTGTATAAAATTAATTTTAGATTTCATCAAAAAATTGAACTTGTACATTAAAATCTAAGTCGGTAAAATAAACTTTATATTTTAATACTTCTCCTCTTGTATTTTCCAATACTACTATGTTAGCTGAAGGCCCTGGCGGCCATGGGTGGTTTTTTCAATATTGTTAGCCTTAAGTTTTTCAACTTTAAGTTAGCTTTGTACAAAAAAATAGGTCACTAAAGCTTGCTAATCAGGAATTAAAGAGGAAAGATTGAATTTCGGAAAATTGGGCGAATTGTAGGGAAGGAAACTCTTTCGTTTTGATGATTAACTTGTACCAAATTTCATTATACAACTTGTACAACTTAGTAAGGGATATGAATACAGGATTTTTTTTTTTTTCAAATTTTGTCAAGAATTATAGACCAGAATGGCGGAAACGTAAGTTACTACAGTCTATGGATGACGAGCTACACGAAAAAAACTAAATTTTTGAAAATCTATAAATTTATATGGGAGGTAATAAAAGAGGTTGCCCGATATAGCCCATTTATAATCTCCGACTACAATCTAGCAACATTTTAGGTTATGCCAAGTTTTCATAAAAAATTTCATAAAGATCTATGGCCAATATCGTCACTACAAGACAGACGGACAAGGTTTAATCGCCATGAAACACATTACGTCAAAAGGCTCTTGGGTGTTGTAGTACCAGACGATGTATACCATCATTCCATCAGGTGGAGTTACAAATAGGGCACCACCAATCTTATGGTAATGGCTGTAAAAATTATGAATAAATTGTATGTGGAAGCATATTTCAAGCCTCGGTATATGTCAAGACAATGGTCCATCTAAAACAATATCCTATCAAAGCTTTCAGTAATTTGCAACACATTGCATGATGTTGTAAATTTATAGGAGTATTACGTCTGTTCTCTTAGTCAATGTAAGAATCCCATTAATATACACCATTTAGAACGGGCTTAAGCAAATTATGTGCAAAACGCGCAAATTATCTTGTCCATTTTACCAGTATAATAAAGTTTATTATTATGTTTGCCCACTTTTAGTGTCATCCATTCGTTCGTTCGATTAATTCTGTGTTCATTTCTACACACTTCTAGAGCTCATCACATGGTCATGCGGCGGGACATTTTACTGTTGGCTAAAATGTCATTACTCGTTGGCGCCTTTTTTTTTTTTGTTAATTGATGTAATTTAATAGAACGTCTTTATGGATTTCAATGTGTATATTAAAAATTAGCACTAATTGGTTGCTGTCATTATATTGCGTTCATAATTTTGGTGAAACGGAGTAAAGTCTAGTGGATTTCTACCACATCAAAGGAATATATTTCAAATAGATTAAAAAATTGTTAGCAAATTAACTTATTTGTTGACGAATAAGAAGAGATAATCTAAAATAATTATTAAGCTTTGAGTGAAGTTAAATGTATGTACAAACTGAATTTTTAGGGATTAATTTAATAACTTCATAGTTAGTTGCATGTGGAAATCATAACTTAACTAAAAACATTACATAACAGTTTGTAGTTGTGACCTCAAAAATATTGATTAACTGAGGAAATGTTTCGTATTTTATGTCTAGGTAAATCTAACGACTGTACTGATGGAAGAAACTAATCTTTAAAAATTCTTAAACATTATTTTCCCAATAAATGGATTCACGAATCTGCATCTTGCGTTGTGTAAGGGCAATCGACTTATACTAGATGACATTAGAAAGACGAAATTTTTTTATCAATAATTTTTTTTTTTTTTTGTGCGAATCAAAAATGAACATTAGCAAAGAGAAAATAAGTTGTATTTTCCACTTTTTCTTTCATAAAGGCGATAATGTATTCGGATACTGAAACAGCCCCTTATTCGAAATTTTGGTTTCTACGTTCTCGTTCTGGTAACTCTAACGTAACAGGTGCACCACGCTCCAGAAGGTCAATTATGGAGAATATCGATAGAATAGAAGCTTAGTAATGCCTTTAAATTCTAATAATTCGCCTTTGAAAATTTATTATCATAACGTGTCTGGTATGAGGACAAAATCTATGTTAATTTTTCCATTTACATCTCAATGTGATTATGATGTCTATGTATTTGTTGAAACTTGGCTTAATTCGGATTTTTTTAATGAAGAATTTTTTGATACAAAAAAATTTAATGTCTTTCGTAAAGATAGAGATTGTATTTTAAGTGGCTGCTTGAGAGGTGGTGGTGTGTTAATTGCTGTGAATAGTGCCTTCGTTTAGAAACAATTTGAATTAAGTGATGGCAACTTATTATTGGATCAACTTTGTGTTGAAATTCAATCTATTCAAGGAAATTTTTTTGTTTGTGCCTCTTATATTCCGCCAAATAGTTTGGATAGTTTGTATCAGGCTCACTCAAATAACATTTTGCATATTTCAGACAATTTAAATAGTAATGATAAAATGTGTATCTTAGGTGATTTTAATCTAAATAATATTGTTTGGAATGAAGTTCATAACATTGATAAATTTCTTCCATGTAATGTTAATAAGTCGTTTGAAATTGAATTTATTGATGCATTACTTAGTATTGGTCTGCAACAAATTAATAAAGTGTTTAATAAATTAAGGCGTTTGCTAGACTTAGTTTTTGTTAGCAATGACATGTTGTTTTCGGTAGTTAAATGCAATTTTCCTGTTTCTCCTGAAACGGTCCATCATTCTGCAATTTGTATTAATTTACAATTTTATAATTTTTCGAAGTCTAACATTCCTATATTAGCTAATGATTATGACTATAATTCCTGTAACTTTGATTCTTTAAATGAACTACTTTCAGATATCAATTGGCCCGATATTTTAGATAGTAATATTGTCGCTATTTGTTATGATGTATTTTTAAAAATGACAAATTTTATAGTCGAGCATAATATATCTCATATTAAGCCAAAGGTTTATAAATTACCTTGGTACACCAAAGGATTGAAAAAATTAAAAACTTAAGGAATAAATTTTATAGTAAATTTATGATTTCTAATTCCCCGATTGATGAAAAATATTATATTCATTATATGCGTGAATTTAATTGTTTAAATAAATTTTTGTATAATCAGTATATACTATCGTTTAATGAGTCTTTAAGGGATAATCCAAGACGGTTTTTTTCGTATATAAAGTCAAAAAAAAAAACAATTCTTCCATCCCTAAAGGTCTAAAGCATAATAATATTGTTTCAAATTCGGCAGAAGAATCAGTAAACTTATTTAAGAATTTCTTTGAATCAAGTTTTACAAAAAATAATACTGTAAATAATTTTAGTAACTTCGACAATATTGTGCCTTGTGTTGATATTGGGTCTATTGACGTTTCTGATGAGGACATTCTGTCTGCCATTCTTAAGCTCAAAAATTCTTTTAAATCTGATCTGCATGGAATCTCTTCTTTTCTTCTTAAAAAATGCTCAACAGCTTTTTTAGTTCCTTTAAAAATTTTGTTTCAAAAATCACTTGATTCTGGATATTTTATTCATAAATGGAAAACTGCAACAGTCTTTCCAGTTTTTAAGTCGGGAGATAGAACCTTAGTTACTAATTACAGGCCTATTTCTAAGTTGCCTAACATTGCTAAAGTTTTCGAGCATATTATGCATGAAAAATTATATTTTTTAATAAAGAGGCATATTAACCCTAATCAGCACGGGTTTTTTTCTGGTCGTTCCACAACTACTAACTTAGCTATTTTTAGTAATTTCTGTTTAAATGAATTTGAAAGTGGTGTTCAAGTAGACACGATATACACGGACTTTTCTAAAGCTTTTGACAGAGTTCGCCATGATATTCTCTTATTTAAGCTTCATAAATTCGGTTTCCACTCCAATGTCTTAAATTGGTTGAAATCGTATTTGGGTAATCGGGTATGTACTGTTTGTATTGATGGTTATTATTCTAGTGCTTATTTTCCTACCTCTGGTGTTCCACAAGGTAGTATTCTTGGGCCTTTATTGTTCAATATTTTTGTTAATGATATTGGTATGTGTTTTAAAAATTCGAAATATCTTATGTATGCAGATGATCTAAAGATTTTTAAATCAATCTACACGTTGAATGATGTTACGTTGTTGCAGGAAGATTTAGATAGGATTGCTATTTGGTCGAAAGCTAATGATTTACCATTCAATACTAATAAATGTTTTAAACTGACATTTCATCGCTGTAGAAATACAATTAATTCATTATATCATATTTATCATGAAATCTTGGAAGAAATTTTTGAATTTTCTGATTTGGGGGTAGTTTTTGACTTCAAATTTACATTCAAAAATCACCTAGATTACATTATACCAAAAGCTTATGCGATGTTTTATTTTATTCGTAGAAATATGTATAAATTCTCTGATCCTTATACAAAAAAAGTTTTGTTCTCTGCTTTTGTATGTTCTAAACTCGAGTATGCATCGGTTATTTGGAATCCTGTTGCATCAATTCATTCTATGCGGATTGAAAAAGTACAGAAAGTGTTTTTAAGGTATGCCTTGTCGTCACTTAACCTTACTTCTCCTTTACCGTCCTATGAAAGGCGCTGTGCATTCATTTCGTTGCAAACTTTGGAGGCCAGAAGGAACATAGCGTCTGTTATGTTTCTTCATGCCGTTGTTTCGGGATATATTGATTGTCCGGATCTACTTGCACTCATACGCTTTAATGCTCCATCTCGCTCTCTCCGTCATATGTATACTTTTAATATTGTCATGCATTCGTCTAATTATATTTGCAATGAGCCCATTAACAGGTCAATGATTTTGTTTAATAGATTCTGCAACAACATTGACCTTTGCCTGCCTCATAATGTCTTTAGGCAATTAGTATGTAATTTATTAAATTAGTTAAGTTATTTACTTTAATTTTGTTAATTAGTTATATAAGATATTTGCTGGTCTGTAAGGATATAATCCCTAGACTAAAATAAACAAATGAAATGAAATGAATAATAAGAAAAACGTCAAGTCTGACTGCCATGCAAATACGGCTTCTATTGCTCGGAAGCTAAATACTATACAAAATCCCGTATAGAACTACTTGAATAAGGCTGAACATAACAAGAAGCTTGATGTAGGAGTGTCAGACGAGTTAACGCAATAGCATCTCAAGGACTAAATTCCCACCTGCGAATCACTGTCAAATCGCAACAAAATCCACCCGTTTTTAAAGTGGATTAGTGATTGGTGTCTCTTATGACAACAACGAATCAAAACGGGTATGGTCGAATCGCGGTAAGCCGGCAAGCTGGAGTTAACGGTCAGGAAAGGTTTGCTGCGCGTTTTAAAGGATTAGCAGAGAACGATCGAACTTGTATTGTCAATTTAACTATCTGAAGAAAGTAATTGTACAGATGCTTTCAGCATTGGCCAATACCAGAGCCATTGTGTTCCATTAGGACAATGCCTGGTCTCACGTCTTGATAGTAACTCGCTAGAAGCTTCGAGACCTTTATTGGGAGATTTTCATGCATCCACCTTACAGTCCGACAGAATTGGTATCACTGTTTCTATCTATGGCTAATGATTTTGCTGCAAAAGAAGTGTACTGGAGTAGGTCACGAAACTGGCTATGGGAGTTAGCGGGGTAGCGATGAAGGCGGAGAAGTCAGTTCCGCGTAGCGGGAAGGGTGCGGTTGGATGAGCAATTATCTGGCCGTGAGATTTAGATAAATCTTTCAAGTAGTGGATTTCGTACTTAGGGAAATGTCTCTGGCTATCTGAAGAGAAAATTGTATTGAACATATAATTTCTCAAAGTACAAAAGAAATTGCATGCAAGTTGCGGATTGTAAAGAAATAGTATGAGATAAAAAAACCAAATGAATTAATTAGAATTCAAGATGTTTTATTTTTAGAGTAGAGAAGTGCTCACCAGTAGACTTATAAAAGTTAAGTGGCCGATACTGGTTCCTCGAACTTGCCACGAAGCTTAGCAATGTTAGATTTTAGATTCAGGATAATTCAGAATGATTTCATTTGTAAAGTTAGGTTGACAATTCATTTACGTATATAGTACATTTGTGTACTTTATGGAGAAAAATTCATTAAGACAAATTTTGTTTCTAGAATAGTTAGTAATAAGTTTTTTCTTACAATTCAATTAAATATAAACGCTGTAAGTTTATACATGCCGCCAGCTCGGTGTTGATGCGGGGCCTTGAGCCGCACATAGTACGGTTAAAAGCGACTTGATGGCTTCAGATAAAATGTACTGGTCCAGAGTAGGTTTTGTTTCCCCTGTATTGTTGATAGTTTTCAATTTTCGCCGGTTTGATGATTTCGGACGATGTCTAGCAGGTGGTGTAATTCTGGGGTGCCCTGAATGTAAGAGGGTGTGATGGTAATGATGGCATTTTCTACAGGTGTTTTTAGACTAACATTTCCTGAATATGTGACTCTGGGCAAGACAATTTATACAATATTCATACTTTCGCACGATTCGATTTCGTTCTTTTGAATCCAAATTGAGAAATTTGGTGCAAAATCTTATAGCATGATATCCGTGGCGTAACGTGCACTGGTATACTTCAGACTCACGTTGGCGGTTATTTCTACGTGATCTGAAAGAACATAAAAATCAAAAATAATTAGTAGAGAAAGTCCCCGCAATAGGGTGGGTGAAACGTACTGTTAGCTTTCCGTAACGCTTTTGTAGGTTCGTATTTACTGAGAATCCTATGTCTCGTTTTTGTCGTAGGGTAAGTAGCACAGTTTAACGATTGGACGTGTGCCATGACGATTTCTCGTCTGTGCCATGATGAGTTTTTTCTACTTGGGGGGGGGGGGCAACAAATCGTCGATTATGACTACTAAATCGCCAACATCCAGATTGGGAGTGGAATTTTTCCACTTGTAGCGCTTGTGAAGAGCCTTGAGGTAATCTTCCTTCCATCTAATAGCAAATTCATGATGGAGCGCTTTGAGTTTTAAACATCGATTGATAAGAGATGGGTTTTGAGAAATCATTTTGGGTAAAGCCAGCATGGGTGCACCGGGCGTTAAAGCCGTCAGGTCAGTGGGGTCTTCCGACATTGCGGAGATAGGGCGAGAATTAAGTACTCCTTCTATCCGCGCAAGGATGGTAGCAAATTGTTTGAAATTTATGAATTTATGGCTACCGGCGATTCTCCTAAAGTGATACTTAAAACTCTTTACAGCAGTTTCCCAAAGACCGCCCATGTGAGGTGCATGTGGTGGAATAAAGCTCCATTCAAAGCCATGCGTAGCGTATTTCTGAGAAATATCGCTTGCTTGTGTATAAACTGTATATAAAATCATCTCATATTTATAGCTTCATCCACAGAAAGAAGATATATATTTATTGCTCCTGCAGAAATGTAACACTCAGGAAGATTTGACCAAATGTGGTTTTTAATCTAACTAATTGTGAAACTTCGGAGTACTTAGAACAATCTAATATTTTGCGAGATCAGAAACAGACATTGTAAATTTGCTACATTCAACCACCAATTCAAGGAACTTCCAATTGACATATTTTTCAAAGTTCAAATATATCTTCGCAATTCCTCACTCGCAGGCAGCAGTAACCTACGAGGTAAAAAGACACAAATCTGGTACCATAGTTTTAAATTCCAACTTTTGGGGTAAAACAGGAAGGCAGGAAGAGAATAAAATGGTACCATTGGCCAATGTAAGCTGTTAAATCTAGTACTATAAAAATTGGTACACTGATTTGACCCTAAAGATAAGGCGCGAAGTAAGAATAGAATTTTGCAGCATTCTTGCTTTCGGAGGATAAAATAAATAGCGGTGAGAGTGTACGAATATAGTACCACAAACGGCTGAAACTATATTCTTATAAATGGGATTTTCTCGAAATTTGTACTTTTGTGAAACAAAACGGATGCGAACGGGAGAAAAATTAGCACTGTAACCTAAGACTTTAATGGTGTGATAGTGCAGATAATGTAATCACACTAAAAAAGGGATTTTCTATATTCAACAAAATAGAAAGGAGACAAAATTGGTACCACAGCTAAGAACCGAAGGGTGAAACCAGAACCGTGAAATTAGGTGCATAAATTCACCAGTCAACGTGGATATATAATGAAAAGGATTTGCAAAAAATCGTAACTTTAAGGAATAAAACGTGAAAGAATAAAGACAAAAATGATGCTGGAACCACCAAAAATAACGTGGACACTGATATTATAAAGTACACTGGGCAGACATAAATAGCAGAAGTTAAAGTCATAAAATTGGGAGTGTATTCGAGCAAAGAAGAGAACTTTTTGCAAATTTTACTTTTAGGAACAAAAAATCGGAAATAAAGAGTCAGCCAATTGGAATATTCTTAATAACTGAAAATAAACGGTACACAAAAAATGCCAATATTCCCAAAGGTTTTGTTTTCTTGTTGAAAAGAATTTGCTATATTTCTTTTCAAACCTAATTAAACTCAAATGGACTTAGATTGATATCTTTCATCCAGTGGCTGCAAATTTAGCAAAATTTGCCAAACTAATGAATTTAATAAACTCAGTTCTGGGAATGAAAATGGGCCAATGAAAATGGACGAATGCAAATGGGCCCAGAGTTAGGGTACCACAAACACAAATTGGCTGATTTGGCAAAAAACAGCGATTTCTCAATTATTTCGAAGGACTTCAGAAAGCAATTTACTTTAATATTTTCTGATAACCTCTCTCACAAATTCATTTCAATTTATCGAATGAAATTTCTGTACTTATTTAAAAGAAAATATTTTTGGAAGGAACGAAACAGTTATAAAGAGGTGGAAATTTTCATTAGATTTAGAATTTCGTACATTTCTGTGCGGTGAATTTTTAATGAGTAAAAAAGTTTCTGAAGTGAAATACCTGGGTGTGACATTATAAACTAATTTAACCTGTGAAAGTCATATCACCAATTTTGAGAAGAAAATTGCTCCTGCTATTGGCATTTTATATAAATTAAAATACATATTGAATAGAAAAACTAAGCTATTTGTTTCCAACTCACTCGTTCAAAGTCATTTAAATTATTTGGCAATCGTATATGGTCACAAAAAATACTGTTGCTTTAAAAAGTCTACAGAGCATGCAGAATAAGGGACTTAAAAATATTTTTGATTTACCCATCTCATACCCAACCTTATCGCTCTATGAGGATATAAACGTTCCTGTATTGCCTATCCGTGTAATACATCTACATCAGCTTGTTATATATGTATATAAATCTTTAAATAAAATCGGATGCAGAATGATTGAATTTACACAGAATCAGACAAATTTTCGCACAAGAAATTTTAATAATTTGAAAGTTGTGAGGTGCAGATTAGAGATCACCAAACAGCGTATAGAATATTTGGGTAGTTATGAATATAATAATTTACCAAAGACCAATTAGAATGTAAATAATATATCCACATTTAAAAAGAATGTGAAAGATTACCTAAAACAAAATTTGCAGATGATTCTTATGTAATTAAAATGTTTTAAAAAAATCATGAATTCTTAACTGATTAATTAATAAAATTCATTTGTTAATATTTTTTACTGGAAATTATGTATTGTAGTTAACGCACACGTGAAACTTGTTGCCAGCATGCCTCAATAATGCCTTCTGGCGCTGAGGCCAAAAATTATATTGTAATATATTGTACTGAATTTTTAATAAACCTCGTAAGAGGATTGTTTTCAAAAAAAAAAAAAAAAAAAAAAAAATTAATGAATAATAATGCATTAGCTGCAGCATATGTACATAGTAAATTGAGATTAATTGTACAAGTTTAATATTTTGACTTAGACCTTCCTAGATCTGAAATGTGCAACAACCTGAACTTGAATTAAATTCACAACATAGAAACGTTACCAAAAATTAAATTAGATATTTTCCATGTACCCTCAATCTCAAATTGATTTCGACCAGAAGCACACTTTCCAATATGAAAGTAGCGTAGCGTATCAACTCTTTGTCGAATTGAGGTAAACTACATTCACGTCTGAAGTAGAACATAAACGTTAAACAAACAATTGTTATAACAATTGGTTGAGTTTCACTAATGGACAATGGTGAAAACGTAGCATAACAAAAACGTAGCCAAATTAGTGTACAAACAATGATCTATTTGAAATAAAAATCAAGTATATGTTCACTTATTTTCTGAGGAAGATGAATTGAAACCCATAGTCGAGAGTGTCCGATTGAAAATTTAATCAAGAGGAAGATGACTCCAAAAGTACCAAGGAAAAGGTAAAGCAAGAAATGAAACAGAAAATGAAAAGCTAAATAGACAATAACAAACGTGAGTTTCATCTGTATTTCTACAATGAAGTTCTCTGCATTTTGAAAAGGTCATCAGCTATAAGAAGAGGTAAAACTGATGTAAGTATTTTCCACATAATGATGTATGCAGTAGCAGCTTATATATTTTACGTTCTTTTTTTTTTTTTGTAACATATTTTTCTTTTGCAGCACTCTTTAGTAAGCAGTTTACTAAATACTTCTATGCATGAAATTTTATACTTCCGACGGAAGGAGTGAAAGTACAGGGTTATCCATTTAGTGGCTTCCAAACCGCCGGTCTGGCAAGGCTGTCAGCTGTTAAATACCTGTCATCGAATGTATTATTTATTTAGTGAATGGTTTGCCATTTACGAATATGGACCGTTTAGCAACCGAAGAACGCGTAAAAGTAGTTAAAACTTACTACAAAACTGGTGACTCAAACATGCACTTTCAACCGACTTACAATGAACTTTCAGCGATAGAGCTCATTTCTCAATCGGTAGTTACGTCAACAAGCAAAATTGTCGCGTGAGGCTCGGAGAATCCAGAAGTGATTGTAGAAAAGCCATTGCATCCGGAAATAGTGACTGTTTAGTGCACGTTATGGCCTGAAGGAGTCATTGGGTAGTATTCTTTAGAAAACTACCTTAAAAGGATCCACTATTGCAACCAATCCAGAGATGGTCATTCGAATAACATTGTATTTCGAACATAATTGCAAGCTCGAATCATTATAATGAAATAAAAGTTTCATCGAAATCATACGAGTAGCTTGTCTGTTTTATTTTACATGAAAACGAAAAATGGAAAACGTTACATATAACTTTTCATACGACAAAGCTATAACAAAAAAAAGTTTCATCGAAATCAAGTGTTTTATATCACTTGAAACAGAAAAATGGATAACTCTGCTTATAACTCTTCATACGACAAAGATGTAACACCCATAATCAAGCTTCTAAAGCAATGACTGCCATTCTAATTGGATGGTGGTTCCACAAATATCTAAATCTATGGTTTGTTATCTATCTTGAACGAAAATCCAAACGAACGAAAGCGAGCCACGCGAACTCAACTCAAATTGTGTTTCTCTACATCGAAAGCTTTCGTTCGCCTGTACTTGTGAATGTCAATTATAGGGTTTCACGTATTTGGGAGTCACATTACTGCTAGGTCGAAAATGCGATGCTTTCGGTTCCATATTCTCCAAAGGTAGCAGAAATATAATATATATATATCGGTATCTTACATTAGATACTAAAAAACGCATCGGCGCTTAGCAAAATTAGTTTGGCAGCATCGCTATTTATGAAACGTCTTTTCATTTTGTTTTGTTTTTATACGTAATTATTTTATCATCCATTTATAAAATAAATGTAACTCATTGTTCGCGCAATTAATAATTAAATGTAAAATTGAGTTGGAACGCATTGTGTTTGTGCTGATGGATGGATAACTTTGAAAATGTAAGTATTGTTATTATTCTGGAATTCTAACATTTTTCTTAATAGCCAGAAGCGGGCAATGACGCCCATGAAGGGGAGGATTTACAGGCAATTGTTGAGGCCATAGTGACCATATTCTCTTCATCATCGAACTCGTTCGAGAGTGTAGTGATCTTTTACAAACGGCAATAACGCCAATAACACACAAAACCAAAACTTGCCAACTGATGTTTGCAAAAAAAAATTAACAAGTTGTATTTACGTTATTTAACGTTCTCCTTCTTCTTTAAATTCTTTGCTTACTTTTGCGTAGGAGAACTTGGTCGCATTGTTATTTTCCATACCTTTCTACTACGGTTTTATACAACTTATACCCATTTAGCTTAGCGGGTAAAATTATTCTCGTTAGCATATACCGGAAAAAACGCAACCTAACTTCCACAACTCTATTTATAAGTGATCAGCTGCTAAAGGGAGAGAGAGATAACAAGATAAAAATAGACAGCTGTTTCTGCAGATTTAATTGACAAAAAAAAAAGGAAAAAAGAACAAGTCATACATCCCCTTAGAGTAAGCAGTTTCCACATTATTGACTTTTTCAGCTAAGTATTATACCTATACATAATTGCTCACCAAACTCTTTTTTAATCAATGTATTGCATTTTTGTATTGTTTCTATACAATTTCATGCATTCAATTTTAATTTATATAACTTATTGGTTTTGAAGATGACAGACCGTAATTCACGCATATGCGACACCTAATCATGAAATTATTCATTGCGGTCTGAAGGACTGAAGTCAGGATCGCCTCAATTATTATTTTAATGGACTGCTTCAATTCAGTCAAATTTCTTGGTTTCGTTTTGTATACCTCATGCTGGGCATCAACATTAATCCCACACAAAAAAGTCTGGTTCAGTCATTTCAGGTGACCTTGGGGGCCAGAGAAAAGTGGAGTGGAGCTCCGCCATAACCGATGTGGCTATTTGTGCAGCTGCTCTATCTTGCTGAAATCAAATGCTATTGAAACGGATGCCTGCTCGGCGCAATTCTGGGTAAAAAATTCCTTCATCATCTTTACATAACGGACTCCATTGACAGTTGACGGTAGCGCGATTAGTGCGGCACTCTGTAGAAGAAATGTAAACATACTAATAATAATTGTATTATTTCATATTTACTATTTGTTACTATGTTACAACATCCTTCATATTTTTATTTTCAAAATATTATTTTGCTCTCTTTAACTTTACTCGACTACAAAACAGCAAATAATTTTTGATTTGAAAATCATAATGATTTTCATAGTTGCATCCGCTGATTTGGCACCGTGTCCGAAATAGGGAAATATATTTCTGAATGAAAATGCTTACGTTTTCATATCATTTTGAATTTGGAATTTATGTTTATGTGGGAAAATACAATCATGTCGTTTAAAACCTCAGAAAACTATCATATTAAAATTATGTTGTTTTTCGTAGGTTCAAAATTGTGCATCATGTTAGTTTCAAGGCTTCATGCAACTTCAGCCGAGAAAATGAAGGCAAGAATTGCAAAAATATGACATTCAAAAGGAAGCCTTTAAAGCACTATGTATATTTTGATGAAATGTTTTGAACGATCCCAGTCTGTCTGGTGACTGGTTGATAGGCGCAATAACTACCGTAAATATTTATTTAAGTTCTCAGAAATGGCACATCTTCATATTTTGCCAGATTATTTGGGGGGAATTTTAAATAAGCTATGTTGATCCAACCCCGTCGTAGAAATTTACCCTTTTTCGAAAATTCAATTTATTCACACAACTACTATAGTATACGAGCATAGTAAAACGTTTAGTACAATTTGAAAAACTTGACTTTTTGATCATGTTCCTTCTGATGCCTCCCATCGATTTAACCCGTTCATTCTTAGGCTAATATGTTTTATTTATTTTCACTATGCTGGGTGCACATTGAGCGTTTTTTAAAGTACATATTCAGATAAAAAAATGGATTGTATGTTCACGCCTTCTCGAGTAACCGAAATTACATTTTTCCTCTTTCCTAGGCTCCAGTATTTTACTCCATTGTTGTTAGTTATAATTTTTTCCAAAACTTGAAAATAATTGACCAAATAACCACTCTTCATCTGGTGAAATTTGAAAAATTTCCTGCTTTTAGTGGGCAAAGCTTTACAAATAAAAATAGGCGACATTTTCACCTCATTCAGGTATGTTCAAGTAACTTGAATTTTTGTTAATAAAATTGAGTTATAATGCTTGATCAAATTTAAAAAAAAATCGACCAGACAATAGCGATTTTTCAGATATCTTTCATACAAATTACCCAATTTAATCTAAATATTACTATATTTGTACTTTTAATTCGATTGCAATAAATGCAATATAATTTAGAAAGCATCAACTGAAAATGGATTCCACTGCCAAAGACTCTTAGGACACCACACATACATGCACACAATTTTGACGATTGAGGAAAAATCAATGATTCCTTTAAAATTCTAGATTGGAGGATTTCAGAAAGTTATAATTTTCTATATTTTGCGGTGTTTTAATTTAAAGAATTTTTTGGTGAAAACTTTGCAATTGTGACTTTAAACATGATAAGTCAGCAGTTGAACAGATACTCACACTATGACAAATTCCGGAGAGGATCCAAAAAAAAAAGGAAAAACTGATTAGATACTTACCATCTTTCGTCGATTACGAGCTGCCTTCAGCATGGCTATACGCGAAAAGTCTATGAGGCCACGACCGAGTTTGGTGGTCCCACGAAGCCATTAGATCTTTTTATCATGATACTAACCGACCCGGAGACTTCAATAAAGATAGCCAAGAAGCCATTTTATATCAGATGCGGATTTATATAGAGCGACAGCTTATCATGCGACCTCCTCAAGATACTGTTAGAGCTGATTATAAGTAAAGCGGCGGTTATTACTCGTATATCTTTAACAAAAGCTATATGTAATTTGCGTATGTCTATGGTATAAATATTACCAGCAGAAAACTGCGAGTTGTTACTGCAGTCTCCTCCAACATTAAGAAGGAATTAGCACAAATGAATCTGGTGGTATACGAGGACAAAACAAAGTTAATTGTTTTAACTAACAAAGAGTCTACTCTCTTGGGACGGTGTCGGAGCGTTAACAATTATAACTTTTGAGTAGGATATGAATTCATCTACTTCTGCTGCGGCGTAAGGAAAACGAATGATATCAACATGTAGATTAAGAGAAGATTATTGCTTGGCAACAGACCTTACCACGGGCTAATCGGGCGATTTAATATCAAAGCTGCCTCTCGACAAACAAAAACAAACAATAACGTTGATTTTATCTGTCTTACAGTACAGCACCGAATGCCGGGTTATGACAGGGAAAAATACTCTCGAAATCATATGGACCAGTCATCTCTAATGGATGTCGCAGAACCATGCCGACAGCGATGTGGTCAAGCAAAAGTACCCAAATACCCAAAGGAAAATTTTTCATTCAAAAATAGCTAAGGATATATATTCTAGTCATCACCTAAGTAAATACGTTCTTTGTACTTGTACTATTTATTTATAATACTATTACATTGAACTCAACTAGTTTTCTCACTGTAAGCCCTTATTTTAGTGGCGTCGATAACACCCTCTCACTCCTTTCAAAATCCCGATATACCATTCATACTAAAACATTTGCTTATTGCTGCTAAATATGTAAAATATCCAACAAAATATGGTGTTGTTATGTTTTACTCTTTTGTAATTTAAAGTTTTCAGAATTCTTCAAATTAAAAAATAGGTCAAGTAATAAAAACCGTGTTTCATATTCACACAATAGTATGGAATTTAGCATACTTGATATAGATTTAATTAAAAAAATAACTGATATACAACAAATACAAAAGAATACATACGAGGTGTGTTCAAAAAATAAGGCGAATTTTCAAATTTCGAAGGTTACGTACCTTCGAATTTCGATTATTATTTTATTTTTATTTTTTTTTTTTTATTTTATTTTTTATCCACATAGCATTTCTAGTTGGTTCGTGAGGGGCATAAATAAGACAAGTGTTTTGCGGGTTCGGCGATTTTCTACTATCGAAAAAAATAAAACAAAGAAGTTGCTTCAAATTTTGTGTAAAAAATGGGGTTGAGTGTTCAAAATCACTTAAAATGTTGACAGCGGCATGCGGTGAGAGTACTCTGAGTCACAAAAATGTTTACAAGTGGTACAAGCTTTCCACAGAAGGTCGAGAAAATGTGAATGACTACGCTAGGTCCGGACGCCCCTGCACATCAACAACCTCTGAAAATGTTAAGAAACAGAAAAAAATTGTTATGGAGAATCGTCGAACCACAATTAGAGAAGTTGCTGAGGATGTCGGCATGTCGGTTGACTCATGCCATGCAATCTTTTCGGAAACTTTGGGCATGAAGCGTGTGGCAGCGAAGTTCGTTTCGAAATTGCTGAATTTTGGCCAAAAACAACTCAGGAATTGTTGAACGATGTCAACGATGATCCAGATTTGCTTAAAAGGGTTATAACTGGTGACGAATCATGGGTATGCAAATAGTCCCAATGGAAGAGTTCAGGAGAGCCAAGACCAGAAGAAGCATGCCAAGTGCGGTCAAATGTCAAGGTTTTGCCCCCTGTTTTCTTCGATTTTGCCTACATCGTTGGGTTGGCGGGCTCATGGAGTTTTAGTCGCTATGAATCACTTCGACGGGAAGCGTCGCGCATTTTGCGTGCGCGCATTTTACGAGAACTCTCGTTCATATATTGCTATTAGGCGACTATATAGTGCTGAATATGGACTACGGCGAATTAGTGAAGCTCCGAGTGCTAATTTAATTAAAATATGGGTAAAGCTTTTTGAAGAGACCAGTTCAACATTTAAACCACAAGCAAATGGTCGCCCAGGAACATCTCGGACCGAAGATAATGTTGAGAGAGCTATAGAGTCAGTACGAGGAAATCCACAAATGTCGACTCGCAAGAGATCGTCTGTCTTACAATTATCGCGACCAAGTTTGCAACGAATTTTAACATTGGATGTTAAACTGCATCCACATAAGCTGCAATTAACACAAAAATTGAAAGAGTCTGACTTCATAGCAAGGCTCGCATTTGCTAATGAAATGCTCACTCGATATTCCAATTTTGACAATATCCTTTTCTCTGAAGGAAATGAGCCTCTTTCCTTATGAATGTCGTTACTGGAACAGTGAAAATCCCAAAATCAAATACCAGAAACCATTGCATAGTTCTAAAGTAACAGTATGGGCAGCAATCTCTGGCAAAGGAATAATTGGTCCTTTTTTCTTCGAAAATGCGCCGGGCCAAAATGTCACGGTTATAACGGAACGCTATGTTGAGATGTTGGACGGATTTTTGACTCCAGAAATTGAAAGTTCAAGTATAGTGAATTCCAGAACTTGGTTCCAACAAGATGGAGCTACCTGTCACACATCAAATGACTTCATGGCGGTAGTGAAGCAGATGTTCCCTGGCAGACTGATTTCGAAAAGAGGTGATATCCCATGGGCCCCACGTAGTCCAGACTTGACGCCTCTTGACTTTTTTTTTTGTGGGGATACCTCAAACACAAAGTCTACAGTAATAATCCAAGAAACATCGTTCAGCTCAAGGAGAATATCCGTGGTGAAATGGCAGCCATTACACCAGTATTACTGAAGAAAGTTTTCAATAATTTTCGTTTGCGGTTAGAGGAGTGCCGCCGTAGAGAGGGTCGCCATTTAGGTGATGTTATTTTTAAAAAATAAACTCCATTTATTACTCTACAATGCCTTAGATTTATTTTAACCATACCTTTCGTATTTATTTTTTAATCTATTTTTTAAATATGCACGTTCCATTGCGCCACCGTGTATTTGAGGGGGACTATTTAAAGGAGATAAAATTGAAATTGATAAATAAATAAATATTTTTTGAGAAAAATTAAAATTCACCTTGTTTTTTGAACGCACCTCGTATTTGCCCAGCTACAAAGATTCATATCAATTACTGAAAAAATAATTATCAATATGTGTAACAAAGCATGCATATTTTTGTTCTCATTCCCACTCAAACGCTGGCAACTTACAATGGTTCTGAACATTTTCCAGTGCAATGAAATACAGCTGGGGTAAATTCTGCGGTTTCTAATTGGGAAATGTGTACTCGTATATGTGAATGCAACTTTATGAATGTGGAAAATGAAAACTGATATAAAGTTAAAAATAAAGCAAAGTATTGATTTGTTGGAGAAAGGTATGGCTTGAATGTAATTTACAAAACACAATACTCTGAAAATGGATATGAACACTAACTGAAGCTTTTAATTTCAAAATTGTGTATTTTCAAGTAGTTGTGATGCACTAACTGAAAAAAATGGGTATGCTCCTAGAAATTGTGGTTATGAACGAAAAATTCTTTAACCTTCCATGTAGTATAGTGAAAAAATTATTGCACTTACGAGGGCGGTCCCAAAACTAGGTGACCTAGCAAAGAAGGAAAATGTTGGGAGGAATTTTCTGTATCTTTTAACATAATCTCCTTTTAGTTCGACATACTTTTTCCACCGATATTCAATAGCTTTTGCACTACTTAAAATAGCTGTCAACCACAAACTCCACCTCTTCATTGTTGGGAAATCTTTTACCACCGAACCTCTTTTTTAGGTTTGGAAATATAAAATAGCACAAGGTAGCTAAATATGGCGAATAAAGTGCGTGATGAAGGAAGGAATTCGAATTTTAGTTCATTAATTTTCGCCATCGCAATAGTGGATGTATGTATGATCTGTCTTATGAGCATTGTCTTGATGAAACTACGCTTTATTTGGCAATTGAAGTTTTTTTCATCACCTAAATGCTGCAATAAATGAGCATAATATTCGCCATTGATAGCTTTTCCTTTCTGAAGATAATTAATATAAATAATCCCAAGCGTATCCAAAAAAAAAAACAAACTTTGCCTGCAGATGTAACCGTTCTCGCATTCTTTGGACACGATTCTCCTATTCCAGTCCAATGCCATGACTCTTCCTTTGTCTCAGTGTTGAAGTGTGAAATGGTGGACCCATGTCTCATACAAAGTTATAAATCGATGCAAAAATTCGACTTTAATACAGTGAAACATCGCCATACAATCTACTGAAACATCTTCCGGACACTGTTCTTCCTATATTGAAATCAAGTGCGGCAGCCATCTTGTGCACAGCTTTCTCATCTTCAGACCAACGGTCAATGTACGATGTGTAGCACTGTTGTAAATGCCTATTATGTCAGCTAGTTCACGCACGATCATTCAGTCGACGATCAGCCAATACCATTTGTGGATTTTCGTAACTTCGTCTGGCGTAGACACCTCAATTGATTTTCCAATACGGTGTTCCCGTACGGCCCTGTTTAAATCCGCTACACAATATTTTGCAATCGTAAACGAAGGAGCAGACTCGAGCAGAATAGAACCTAGCACGGCTTTAATATTGGTTGGACTGAGACCTTTCAAATGGAAACATTGAATTACATGACGGTAACCAAATTTTTTAACTGAGATTGTTAACTTGTGATAGCTGAAGTGAAAATACTAAGCAACATAGCGCCTTGAAACTTAAAACATACGTTGGTACTTTTCACCAAAATATATATTTTTAAACTACTGGCACCAGTTGTAATCAGGTCGGTTAGTTTTGTTAGTCGAAACCAACAAGCATGTTTTGAACAAAGGTATTTAATGATTTTGCAAGTTATTTGAGGGATGTTCACCTTTGTTATAAATGGGTTATATTTACCCACTTCTTCTAGTTTCTCCCATGCAAATTGATCGATGTTTCGAAAATCAATTTTTTACTTCTATACCTCCCTTACAATTGACCGATCCAACCCATGTATTTTTAGTTTCATATTCTCTTAGCAGTTGCACTTAATTCAGCCACATTTTCCATAAAGCATTCATTTTGTGATTCCATCGAGTTCGCTGTCGAAAACTTTCCGTGCCATTCACACAACATGACCCAGCCAACGCAAGCGCTGTGTATTAATGCGTTTGGTCACGTCGATGTCAGAAATTTTGTTGCAATTCAGCTGCAATTTGACGGGGGAAATTCATGAGGCTTTATATCGAGCTTCTTTTTGTGCTCATTATTATCAAAGTGTTATTTTCTGTAATGCTTAGACAGTCGATACAGTGCTTACCTAATGGTTGGATTTGTTGATTTCCATTATTTTGCCGATATTTTCGAAAACTGGTGCATCTTTGACATTAAAATTGCTGGAATGGTATTGATGAAACCAAAATTGCTAGGGATTGATAGCGCATAATCTAGGCTATAAATGCATTTTCAGCTGCACGGCTTGCATTTTCGTTTTTATCGAATGTCAATCTTGTACGTACCATTAATTGGAAAGTCACTAGGAATACACCTTAATTTCACATATTGCTTGCGTGAAAACTACTTTCGCTCGGTGTTATCAATAATAATGTGCGAAGAGGTAATCACATGCTTAACTGCAAAGAAGACCCGGAAAAATAGCAATTTAATTTATACTTACAACTGTGTAATAACTACTGCAGCATTAAGAGAATATTCAATAAAATCATTCGCAGGATATTATTTGAGCGAATAAATGCCAACAACAAACATTATATTAAAGAGAAGTAATTACCATTTATAGCTGAAACGATATTATCATTTTAATGTTATTGATTTTTAACGGATCGAATTATTGTACATTTTACAACGGTTATAAACTGAAGCATTAATCCGTAAAAATGTTTCAATTTTAATGAAATTCTTAAAAACCACATGCTCACATAAATCACAAAGTAACAAGGAAGTATTTCGAAGTAGTCTACAATAATTGGATGTATAATTTGGCGTCACTCAGGCCATGATTATGTGGGCATTTATTCGTTAGCAATTATCTGTGTTTTGTGTAAATGCAGTGTGAACAACGGTGATGTTGATTCAATCATGGTGATACGATTTATTTGTGGTAAGGAGTACTAGTTGGTGTGTTGTTCTATTGTGTAAATAATAATTAAGCAGTACTGAGATTTCAGTCAGGCAAACTGACTTACAACATGCGAAACAACCTCATTTTTCATTGTCGTAAAATTATGAAGAGTGCCAGCAGAGGTTGCATAAAACTACGAGCGTGGTCCCAAAACTAGCCGACCTAACAAAGGAGACACAAAAAAGTAAAAAGTAAGTAAATATTTTCTTAATTTTTCAACATAATCTCCTTTTAGCTCGGTACACTTTTTTCCAGCGATATTCAACACCTTCTGCTCCCGGTTTATAGCAAGAATTGTCAAGCTCCTTAAAATAGCCAACAACCGCAGACCCCAACTCTTCATTGTTGGCAAATCTTCTACCATCGAGCCATTTTTTCAAGTTTGGTGAATAAGATGCGTGGTGAAGCAATTCGAACCTTAATTCAATAAATTTGGTCATCGCAGTAGTAGAGTAGAGTATTGTCTTGATGAAACAACTCTTTCTTTTTCGCCATACGTGGCTTTTTTCTATAATTTCATCACCTAAATCCTGCAATAAATTAGCACAACATTCGTCGTCGATGGTTTTCCATTCTGAAGATAATCGACAAAAGTAATCCCATGCGCATTTCAAAACGCAGACGCCATGACTTTGCCTGTAGATGGAACCATCTTCGTATTCTTGGGACACGATTCTCCTATTTCAGTTCACTGCTTTGACTGTTCCTTTATCTCAGCTATGAAGTGGTGAACCCATGTCTTATCTACGGTTATCAATGGACGTAAGTAAGGCATCCATCTCACGCGCAGCTTTCTCATCTTCAAATTTTCGGCCAATATACGATGTATAAAACTTTTTGAAATGCCTATCATTTGAGCTAACTCACGCACCTTCATCCAATACCATTTTTTGGACAGTGTCTAGTATGGACACTTTAAATGGTGGACCACTACGGTGTTTGTCTTGGCAGCTCGTACGGCCTCGTTTAAACTCTGTTACTCAATATTTTCCAGTCGTAAATAATAGTAGTAGTAGAGTAGAATAGAATCTAGCTCATCTATAATATTTGTTGGACAAAAAATTGCATAACGGTGACCAGTTTTTCTAATGTTTACAAATTCACTGAGATCGTTTAGTTTTAATGACTCAAATAAAAATTCTAGACAATGTGGCACCTTGAAACTTAAAACGTATGTTCTATAAGATTGCCGTTGTTCACCCAAGTAATTTTTTGAAATTGGTATTATCGAAGCAAAGACATATTTCTAGTAATATGTGGGACAAATTAGGTAATACGTATTGGAGTTACCAGAAAGGGCGTGACTATCTATTCGGCGTGTTAGCTAAGAATTAAAGGGAGAAAGCTAAATTTTCGAAAACAACATAATTTGTATGAAAGGTAATAGAAGGGTTGTGACGATGCCTTCTATTCTCATTCTCAGAACTTGGCTCAGCAAAGGCGTTATCATGTGCCAAATTTCTTTGAATTCGGAACAGCTGACTGGAAAATATGAATCTAAGAATATGTGGGTATAATAGGCCATTAGTATGAGAGATGTCATAAGGGAAGCCGTTAGTTGTCCGATTTTTCTCAAAGTCGAAATATCGGAGAAAACACCAGGCTACTGCAGTTTGGTAATTTAAAATTGAATTTTGGCAAATCGGACAATTTGTACGAGAGGTATTACAACGAGCCCGGCAGTGCCATCCATTTCCATTTCTGTACTTAAGCTTGGCAAACGCCCAATGTGCACCGAATTTAGTGCAACTACATAAGAGTTATGAACTTTAGGATATATTGGTTAAATCAGTCATTCGTATGGAAGGTACCAGGAGTGGCTTAGTTGGTCGGCTGATTTTCTCAAATTCTGCAAAGCATGACAAACCATTTATAAACAAATTTAAGTTACTACAATCTGTGAACCTGAAATTATAGATTAATTGATATCATTCACTATGACCTGCTACAAGACTGCAAAACATACTTATGGGCGCATATAGAGTTTTGACAAATGTCATTGAGATTTGCGACCACTATCGCGTCTTTCAGTTTACCACCCAACCAGATATTCGAACTAAGAAGTCATAACACCTGATCGGAAGGTAATTGGTGCTTTAGAAGATTCCTTTTGGGTGTATCAAATTTTGCCGTATCATTTCTCTGGGTGAACGTTGCGATTTCTTTAATCAAATACAAAAAGTCAATTAAGACGGCTTTGTCTGAGAAAAATACTTTGATCAGCTCTGTTGTAGGAAGTATATTATGTATTCGTAACCAAAAAAGCAGTACAGAAATTTCTGTCAGGTGAACTGGATAACATATAACTTCATATATGTTTTCGCGCACTATAAAACAAGAAAAATTATGGCTCAATGAAATAATTTATTACATCTTTTTTACAATTAATAATTGTAGAGAATCAGTGAATTCTGCAAATCAGCTAGTTTATATATAAGGCAGTTTAAGGGGACCCATAATGTAATCCAGTTTCTATGAATTCCACTCTTACAATTGAATATAATAAAAGTTTGATATCTTGCACTGAATTCAGTATAATTGTGAGAAAGGTGTAGGGTTAATTTAGTAATTTGGGGTTATAGGGTAAAAATTAGTTTCGAAATAACGTCAATTTATGTGGCAAATACCAGAAGGGGCGTGCAAATATAGTCCATATTCATTTCCGTAAATTACCTTAGCGATTTCTTAACGTGTACGATATTCGACTGAATTTAGTGTATCTGTATATCGTTTATGTGATCTTTATCGACTTCGTCGAACTTTAGCAGATTTATTTCTTCTTCCAATCAAATCAGTTGGTTCTTTACCCGATGATAAGCAATTAGATAAGTTGATTTTTAGGACAGACAAATTTATCTTTCTTTTAATTTTGAGTAATTTTTAAGTTCTTTGTAATTTTTGAGAAAGTATTGAAGTTATGCAGAACAAAAACCTCTTGGAATGTACACTAACGAGATCAAACTAAGACGAATGTTTTGCAGATGCCTGCACACAACGTTGTTGAAATAGTTGAAATTTTTTGCCATTAGTAACGTAGTTCACCAGGAGGTACGAAGGCAGGAGACAGAAACATAATACCCGGAAGCGTCTAAGGTATCAAATATCTTTTGATATAATGTGTCTAATAGCATTGTAAGTCTATAGATTCTTAAAACTAGACGCATCCCATTATTTTACTAGATCATTAGAATTGGAGATGATCTATATGGGTCCATCACTTCTCGTATCCTCTATACAAATTGACAGATTCAACGAAATTTAGTGTTTCCCTGTAACTTTGTAGTCTAAAACTACTGCCGCAAGTCTACGTAAAACTTGGCACATCGTAACATTTTTCCAGATTTTATGAAATCCAAATAGGCTATATCGGCCCATTGCTTCTGGTATCTTTTATACAAATTAACAGATTCCATGGAATTAAATTTTTCTCTTTAACCCCTAATTCGTAGAGAGCATCGACCCTACAATTATTGATAAAACCTGGATAAATTGATGAACTTGTTGTATCACCCTTAAAAAGACCTGTTTAAAACACATATTATTAGTATCATATCTTTTACCTGGTTGCACTAAATCCAGAGAAAATTGATACACGATATGGATTTGCCAAAGTAGCGTCCAAAATGCGGCCCTTTATCATGCCCTTTCTGGAGTCCCGCATACAACTTTTTTTTTGTATTTAACCTAATTCACATTTCTTTGCAATATTTGAGAATACCGTCCAAGATCCCACCTCTCTTCTGGTACCTCCCACATATATGACTGATTTAACCCAAATATTCTTAGATTCCTATCGTCTGTAAGGTTTTGTGGAGTGTTTGAGAATGTTGCATGTCGTGCTCCTTTCGGTTTCTCCCATAGAAATTGACCGGTCCTGTGCAGTCATTTGTTCCCCATTTAATTCATACCTCATATCTTTCATTGTACTGCTTTATACTGCCTAGTAAGACCTTCCACGTAAGGGAACGATTTAAAATGATGGAACGGATAAACCTACAACTTCTGTAACTTTCTATACAAAACACCTAATTTAACCCATATACTCCTGGGTGCGTACCCCTCATTCTATTATGCTAAACGCAGTATGGTTGGTTAATTTAGATCGGTGTTACCGTTCCCCTTCTGGCAACCTGTACACTTTTGGATCATTAGAAAGGGCACAGGGTGAATGTAGATGTAAATTTGTTCACCTGAATGAAATTTTTGTACTGCTTATAAAAAACAAAATCAATTAAGAATTATAATAAATAGATATATAAAAGAAAATTCCTTTACATCTCATGTATGACATATTGGATGGCTTCCTATGTTCAGTGAGCTTACAGTACAGTTTGAACGTCACAGTTTGAAAAATATTTATTAGAATTGTCGACTAGTGTTTGTCAGATACGTCGAGAAAACCATCGCTCCCAATACTGATAGGTGGCTGACTATATGCAGGATTGATCACGCGATCATACGAATGACTGCTGCGTATACTGACCATCGCGACACAATTGATCACAGCTAATAAGTAAATGGGTAAAATAAATTCCCCCTTTTCTCTCTTAGGTCAATTCATTTTGTATTTAGAAGAAAACGATGCGTAGCAAGACAAAGATCTTTACGTAGAATCTTCTAAGATTTACAAAAACTTAGAAGGTGGAGGAAGGATATCACACCTTCTGTACATTTTACAGCAATGTGCTTAACCGGATTGTGTATAATACAATATAACATATATAATTATAATTATAATATATAATACAGGGTGGCGCAATAGAACGTGCATATTTAAACAATAGATAAAAAAATAAATACAAAAGGTATGGTTAAAATAAATCCAAGGAATTGTAGAGTAATAAATGGAATTTATTTTTTAAAAATAACATCATCTAAATGGTGCCCCTCTCTACGACGGTGTAATACTGGTGTAATGGCTGCCATTTCACCACTAATATTCTTGTTCCTTGAGTTCCTTGAGCTGAACTATGTTTCTTGGATTATTACTGTAGACTTTGTGTTTGAGGTATGCCCACAAAAAAAAGTCAAGAGGCGTCAAGTCTGGACTACGTGGGGGCCATGGGATATCACCTCTTTTCGAAATCAGTCTGCCAGGGAACATCTGCTTCACTACCGCCATGGAGTCATTTGATGTGTGACAGGTAGCTCGATCTTGTTGGAACCTAGTTCTGGAATTCACTATTCTTGAACTTTCAACTTCTGGAGCCAAAAATCCGTCCAACATTTCAACATAGCGTTCCATATTAACCGTGGCGTTTTGGATCTGCGCATTTTCGAAGAAAAAAGGACCAATTAATCCTCTGCCAGAGATTGCTGCCCATACTGTCACTTTAGGACTATGCAATGGTTTCTGGTGTTTGATTTTGGGATTTTCACTGCTCCAGTAAAGACAATTTTGACGGTTTATGAACCCATTCATAAAGAAATGAGCCCCGTCAGAGAAAAGGATATTGTCAAAATTGGAAAATCGATTAAGCATTTCATTAGCGAATGCGAGCCTTGCTATGAAGTCAGACTCTTTCAATTCTTGTGTTAATTGCAGCTTATATGCATGCAGTTTAAGATCCAATGTTAAAATTCGTTGCAGACTTCGTCGCGATAATTATAAGACAGACGATCTCTTGCGAGTCGACATTCGTGGATTTCCTCGTACTGACTCCATAACTCTCTCAACATTGTCTTCGGTCCTAGATGTTCTTGGGCGACCATTTGCTTGTGGTTTAAATGTTGAACCGGTCTCTTCAAAACGCTTTACCCATATTTTAATTAAATTAGCACTCGGAGCTTCACTAATTCGCCGTAGTCCATGTTCAGCACAATATAGTCGCCTAGTAGCAATATATGAACGAGAGTACTCGTAAAATGCGCGCACGCAAAATGCGCAACGCTTCCCGTCGAAGTGATTCATAGCGACTGAAACTCCATGAGCCCGCCAACCCAAAGATGCAGGCGCCCCCCCGCCCGCCCCTTTACAACCCCGCAAAAAGAGATGATGCAATATGCAAGTTCTATTGCGCCACCCTGTACATATAATATATAAAATTACATAAAATTATAATTACATATATAATGTTCGTACACTGAAATATTTGATAGGTTTTTAAATAAAGGCCACCATAATATACAAGCGCCTAAAGCTGTCAATGTTGAATCATAGCAAGATCCTGTAGTACTTTATATACGTACTCGTATATACGTGATGAAATATCATTGCATCTAATTATCGGTATGTTCATCAATATGTTTGTTGTGTCGCACACAACCAACGTTTTGTTGAAATATCAAATCCTTTTCTAATTAATGGAAAAATCTCTGAACAACCCTCATCCCCAGAAAGGCCTCAAATTATAAAATGATTTTCAACATAATTTACATAACAACATTAAACAGGCAACAGCAAAGCCTATGTAGGGCATAGCCAACAACGGAATTGGCCACAAAGCGGGCATGCGATAAGGTGTCAGTAGCAAATGTTGTCTAATTAACGCAAGAAAATTACAAAATCTTATGCGGGCTTAGGGAGACTGTGGTACACGAACATTTATATAGAAGTGTATCAAAACCTTTTTATAGAGCGCAATTTGCAGTGGTAGAAAAAAGAATAATGACCACCTAAAATTAAAAAGATATCGATTATTTTTGCAACAGGTGGCTTTAATAATCTGTAGATCCCGTTTTATAAGTGCGATCGAGTTACGTCATAGGGCATTGGGAAGAGATGATTTTGTAATCTCTGTAGCCAAGTTAGGATTGACTATCAGAAAGGTTTTCCTGGGTATTTGGCGGGGAATTATCTACCACAAGCAGTTTTTCTACAGTGAAGCAGCCAGGTTTGGCCGAGAGGAATTGCATTCCATAAGGACAATGCCAGACCACACGTATCGATAGTAACTTGCCAGAAGCATCGAAAACTTGGTTGGGAGATTTTTATGCCCCTTGTAGTCCGGACATAGCACCAAGTGATTGTAACTTGTTTCCATCTATAACGAATGATTTTGCTGGTAAAAAAATCGGCTCAAGAGAAGCTTGTGAAAATCAACTAGTCTGATTTATGCCAAACATGTCCTGTCCTAATCTATAACTTTTGGCTATATTGAGAGTAATTCCATTACGTCTCTTTGATGGACAACAAATTGATATTGACAACAAAAACGACATACTCAGGAGCAGCAGGAAATAACTTGGTGTCAGGTCTTGCACCTCTCAACCGAGCTTTCAGAGATTCTAGCGACTCATTAACGGTGTATATGGTCTAAAGTTGTTCTAATGGATCACAATTTCGTTTGAATTGCTGATAGGATAGGTCCAAAAGCACCTCATGGTACATGATTTCGTGCCAATGCCACCATATACATAGCACAACATTTCTGACTGTTAATCCTGGTTTGGCCATCGGTTGCTCCTTGTCACCGTTATTCGGTTATGGCAGATTTCACTCGACGTTGTCTCAAGTGACCCACACTTCATCACCAGTCACCATCTGCTTTAGAAATTGGTCGATTTTTCGAAAAGAGTCGCAACGAGCAAAACACGCTGCCGCATGCTTAAAGTTGCGCACACAACATCCTCACTTACTGCATCACAAATCTACTATTAGAGAAGCGAACTCGACGTCCCCTTTTTCTTCGTCTTCCAACTCCTACACTCTTGTGAAACGATGGACAAATGGGTTCAATTTTTTTAAAATTCTATATAATAAGAACATCAATGCTGCCATGGGTCCTACTACTCCTGCAAAATGGAAAAATTCGTAGATGAAAATTCGGGCCACAAAGTTTGTTGCGTTAACTCGTTAGGCCATATAGCCTTATTCCAGTGGTTTCAAACAGTTTTTAATACAATCGAAACAGTGCTTACACAATGGTCGGACTTGAAAATGTCCATTATTCTATCGACATTTTTGTTAATTGGTCTACCCCAAAATTTGCAGAACGGAATCGACAAAACCAAAATTGCGCATAATTAGCTGTTACAGTATCAGGACGGTAAATACTATTCACTTTGTCAATCGCCTTACGTTTTTGCCTTTATAAGAGAAAAAAACTGTAAAATAGGGTGCATTTCCAAAATCAATCACGAAGATGATTTTAGCAGTCTTTTGAGTTTCAATTCTTGTCCTTCTAATGCCATGAATGTCCGATCATACTTTACAAAGTGTAATGGAGAATACTAAACCTATTTACTGGACAAATAATATATTTCTTTTTAATATGCCTTTTATATATATGTGGCGTTCAGAATCGTCGTTAAACTGTAGGTCCAGTTGCGTAAATCTAAAAATAGAAAGAGTGTAAGCTCACTAAATGTGGAAAGCTCTCCCATGTCGCATTCATAAGATGCAGGAAAATTTGTCCTTTTTTAAACACATACGTTTACGTGTCGTACTGCTTGTAATAGCAGTTGCGTGCAGTTTTCTAGGAGTTCAGAGGGCATTATCTCGCACTATGCAATTTATAGATGGCTAAATTTAACATTTCACAATAAAGCTTCATACAAACTATATAGGTAGACATAAGTATTACTCAGTGAAAAAAGAGGACATCCATTGTCTGTAGTGATTTTTGGCTTTCAATTATTTGGATGTTAGTGAGTCACAGTGTCCATATCCAAATAAGCACTACGCATTCATGCATAAATGTGTATATGTATGAGGGCGGTCCCAAAACTAGCCGATTTAACAAAGAAGATGCACAAAAGTTGGGGAAAATTTTCTTTATTTTTCAACATAAACTCCTTTTAGATCAATACACTTTTTCCAGCAATATTTAAAAACCTCTATACCCAATTTATGGTAAGAACTATAAAATTCCTTAAAATAACCACCAACACAGAGCCATTTTTTCCAGTTTGGAAATAGAAAATAGTCCGAGGGAGCTAAATCTGTCGAATAAGGTGCATTATGAAGCAATTAAAAGTTTAATTCCTTAATTTTGGCCATTAGATGTGTGAACAGTAGCACTGTCTTGATGAAACAACACTTTCTTTTTCGCCAAATATGGCTCTTTTTCCATAATTTTATCATCTAAACGCAGCAATAAATTATCATAATATTCGCCGTTAATGCTTTTTTCTTTCTGAAGATAATCAATAAAAATAATTCTATGCACATCCCAAAAAAGCCATCCTTGTTCGCCGTTTTTCTCCTATTCCAGGCCTCTGCTTTGACTGTTCCTTTGTCTAAAGTGTGAAGTGGTGGATCGATGTCTCTTCCATGGCTATAAATCGATGCAAAAATTCGGTTTTATTGTGGTGAAACATCACCAAATCATCTGAAACATTGCAACTCTGCCGAAACATATTCACGACGCTTTTTTTTGCTCCATTGAAAGCAAGCGCGGCCCCCATGTTGCGCCCAACTGTCTCATCTACAAAACTTTGGTCAATATAAGATGTGTATGAAAATTTTAACTCAAAATCTTGTGCAATAAATTAGCGTGATATTCGTCGTTGATGGATTCTCTTTTCCGAAAATAAAACAATAAAAATAATCCGATGTGCATCCCAAAGAAACAGACGGCGTGCAGATAGAACCATCTTCGCCTTCTTTGGCCACAGTTCTCCCATTGCAGTCCCCTGCTTTGACTGTTCCTTTGTCTCGCTGGTGAAGTGGTTTACCCATATCTCACCCATGGTTATAAATCTAGGCAAAAATTCGGCGTTATTGCGGTGAAACATTGCCAAACACTCCACTACATCTACATCTTTACGACGACTGAAAGCAAGCGCGGCACCCATGTTGCTCCCAACTTTCTCATCTTCAAATCTTAGGTCGATTAGGTACATTTCGAAATGCCTATCATGTCAGTTAGATCACGCACGGTCATTCAGCCGACAATCATCCATTACCGCTTTTTGATTTTCTGGCGTGGTCATCTTAATTGGTCAACCACTACGGTGTTCGTTTTGGCAACCCGTACGGCCTTGTTTAAACTCTGTTATTCAATATTTCACAGCCGTAGACGAAGGAGCAGACTCCTCCAGGAGTAGAATCTAGCTTGGCCCTAATATTTCTTGGACTGAAACCTTTCCAATGGAAATATTGAATTACATATCGGTGACCACTTTATTCCATGTTTACAAAATTCGCTGAGATCGTTTTATTTTGATGACTCAAATAAAAATACTAAACAACGTGATGCCTTAAAACTTAAAACGTATAATTTGTAAGTTTGCCACTTTTCACCAAAACAATTACTTTCACCAACTAACGTTAGTTCAGCTAGTTTCGGGACCGCCCTCCTCTTGAACAAATTTGATATCCTGCAAGATGTGCTATAGTCGAATGTCATTGACAGCCAGTTAATTAATGTGTCAAAAATATATATTGTTAAAATCGCTTTAACCTTAGTGTAAGAAACTTGTACATCATGTAAACAACCCTGTGTATATAATGAACAGTATCGCTGGCCGTTGTCCTCTTTGGAATTGACTATTTATATGCGTAAAGTACGTACGTGTGTAACATTTAATGAGACCTATGACAATAAAAATGATTGCTTCCATGCTGTCTTCATTTAATTGATTGTTTATGCTTTTCTCTGGCACTGGAAAAAAAAGAGTTTCCGTTACGATGAACTTATTGCACTATGGGGACTTCTGTGTAAATTGTAAGTATACGTACTGGTATATTTGAATGAAAATTTTAAATATGTTCAATTTCAAGCAAAGCACAGGGCTCATCAATTACAAGATGTCGCATAAATTGTTTTTTTTTTTATTTATGAAGTCTATGAAGTTGACTGCAAAGCGTGGAAAGTTATGTTTGGAAAGTTAACCAATATTTTGTATTTAATTATGGTTATTCTAAATTTATAATTTCATTTACCCTCCTCTCACTGCACTGAATGAACCATTAATTAATTCTAATTTATTTCTTTGTGGCACATTATTCAGTAATACTTTTTTTTGTAACAATTATTTGTGAAGATTTGAAATATCTCAATGAATTTGCATAAGCAATAGCGTGCTCTCTTTTCCTTTCAGATATCAGTATTTGGCGGTACATTTCGTAGCAATTTACCAGATTTGTTTCATCATCTCGTCGAGAAGCCAAAACTAAAACTTGTGAACTAAAAACTTTTAATAATAAGCTTGAACCTCAGCGTAAGTTCATGTTTTTTAATAGGTTAAGGATTTGAAAAAGGATATTTTTATATTGTGCATATCAATGTAAAAATAAAAATTGTTTTAGGGTTTTAAATAAAAATCCCGTTAAATTAGATTGGAAAGGAAGTGATTTCGGTTTTTTGTTCAAAGTAAATTTTAAATGAAAGTGATTGGAAAAAGGTCGAATTAAAATAAAAATAAACGCTGAGTATATTTTAAATATTTATTGAAATAATTGGATTTAACATACAATGCGAGTGGTTATTGGTCCAATAAATTTCTGCTATCGTTCAGAGTTCACATGTGTTTAACGTGAGTCTCGCCGTAAAGGCCATCGACACACTGGGTATACAGGGTGTCCGTCGGTATACTACTTTGTTTTGCCGCCATTTTGGTAAACATTAGTCTAGACAGTTCGTATTTGGCTGTCTTGAAGCAGGGACGTGGCAAATTTATTATGGAAAAATATTCCATAAACCAAAGTGTTTTAATCTTTAAAACATTTTATCAAAATCAATTATCGATTACTGTGACAATGAGAAAGTTACGTGACATTTTTGTAAGAAACAACATGTCAGCAAGACCCACTAATTATCGTGTAGTGAATGATTTCGAAGAGAGGATCTGTAGCTGAAAGGGCCAAGCATGGACCACAACGTACTGCAATATCGGCTGAAAACTTTACTGCTGCTCAAGAAAGTGTTCAAAACAATCCATCAACCTCAATTCGAGGCCGTGCTCAGGAGCTTGGTCTTCAAAGAACAACTTTATCCACAATTTTACATAAAGATTTGTATTTGTTTCCATTTAAGATTCAGTTGACACAAGAGCTTCTTCCACAAGACCATTTACGCCGCCGGACATATGTCAATAGGATGTTATAGCTCTCCCATGACAACTCAGATTTTCATGAAATATCATAATGAGTGACGAGGCACATTTTCATTTGAATGGATATGTGAATAAACAGAACCGTCGGTTCTGGGCAACGGAAAACCCTCAAATTATTAATCATCAGTCACCTTTGCAGTCTGGTGTGCTATTTGGTCAGGAGGAATAATTGGACCTTACTTCTTTGAAACTGAAAACGACGTAATGGTAACTGTCAATGGGGAGCGATATCGTGATATGATTAAAAACTTTTTTACACCACAACTCCATGCTTTGGGATTGATTAACATGTGGTATCAACAAGACGGTGCCACACCGCATGCAGCCAGGATTATAATGGAATTACTGCGAGAGCTCTTTCCACAACAAGTTATTTCAAGAAATGGTGATGTTGATTGGCCTCCATGGTCCCCTGATTTGACTGCTCCGGTCTTCTTTTTGTGGGGAGCAACTCAAAAAAAATATTTGTGATGAAATTAGTGAAATACTGCGTGAAATGTGTGAGAATGTACTGGAAAATGTGCTTAAAAGGGCTCACATTTGTGAGGCTAACACCGGCGGACATTTATCTGATGTTGTATTCCATTCATAATTGCCGACATTTAAACATAAAAAATTTATCAATACAAGATCCATTCTCTTTCATTTAATCAAAAATTATAAACAAACAAAGTAGTAAACCTTCCCCACAGACACCCTGTATTGAACTGAGATTGCCAACGCTCACCTGGCTTAGCCAAGTTAATCTTGGACTAGCCGGGAATAGGTGATGCCAATTTTGGGAGCATGCTACCGCAATTGTCAGCCCTCTCTTCCAGCCAGAAGATTGATTACGCTGGTATGAAATATAATCCCCATTAGCGGAGGTGAGGCTAATCTTAAAATCTCTGCTACTCTGTGGGCCTGTAGCATCCGGTTGCAGTGCAACTCTACATTCGAGCACAAAGTCTCTACCAGCGAAGTTGGTATCAACCACAAAATACTGGAAAACTCGCTTTTATATTTGTACATCGCGAAATAAATGAAAATCCGATGGCGCCCGTTAAGGACTATAAAGTGTGTATTGCATCGCCTTTCAACATAGTTTCAATAATTTGTGAAGAATCCTCAAAAATGTGTAGGCCTTAGCGTTATCGTGGTGGCAAAATACGTTCATGCGATTTTCAAATTCAGTCATTTTATCTGTCAATGCTTAATCAGATTTCGTCAATTTTTGGCAATATATTTTAGAATTTTTCGGTTTGGTTCTCTCTGAAAGCTCTCCAGAGTAAACCACTTATTTAACATATTGCCGTAGCAATAAATTCTCTTTGGGAGCGCTAAATTTATTTTTCAATTATTCTGGGGGAGGAGAGCTAAATTCATTCAATACACCTTATCTGAAAATAGTGGTGTTAAAAAACTTCTGGTGGTCTAAACACGAATTTCATTCGGTTGTTGTAAAAAATCCGTTATTCATCCATTAATTTTTTTCTGAGATAAATTTTACTCGAAAAAGGTTACATTTCTAAGAAAATTGATAGATACTCGTATATTGGAAATTGCGAAATGTAAAAATTTATTAAATTTTTTTCATATGGTTGGACTTAGACATCCAAATGGTATCAAACGTGCTCATTTAAATAACGATTAGATACTATTTTAATTTCGTAATTTGAATGCTTTCGATTTTCTTTATTTATTGATGGAATTAATATGCCCAACAAGAACGCAAGATTTAAACGACTGATGCAGCAACTGAATTGTTTCTCTGGCTGTACGACATGCGGCGCCGTCTTGTTGAAACCACATATCCTATATATTATTACATATTACATATTATATGTAGGCAACACGAACAAAGCATAAAAAATTCCGGTTAATATGCCGCAGTGTAGAAATTCATAACATAGTTGTAGAATACTGTTGAAAAAAAGCCGGGAGGAATAGAAATTCTGAAAAACTTGTGCTCTTAGGGTACAGGAAAAAACGTATATTAGGAATTGTAAATGAATTATGGTCTCTAAACACATGTAAAGCATTTAAATAGCAACAAAATTTGTTAAAAATAATGTCTTCAAAGTCAAACAATTTAAACATCCATGCAAACAAGTTAGAAGTTCTCAAAACCGATACAGAGATTTCAGTCAGTTAAACTTACATATACATTCACCCAAGATCCATTTGCGTTGTTGCAAATATGTGAGAAGTTAGAAGGGAAACATATTCTAAATTAAAGCATAACAGAAAAAATAAAATTATAACTTTCCGTAGTTCTCCGCTATGTACTTATGCAGTGTGGGCCATATGAGTGTTGGCGATTTAATTCTTCAATTTCTCGGTAACGCGTGGCGCGGGGTGGCGGGGGGATATGTTGTTCGCTGCGCCGCTTCCTGGAAATTAAGTCGCCATGGAGCTGTACACGGGAGTGCAGCGTGCATTTTGTGTCCTAGCGTATTACGAAAACAATAAATCAGTGATTACTGCGCGACGTTTGTATCGGCATGAACACGGTTTACACGATTTAAGTGAAGTTCCAAGCGCCAATGTGATACGAAAATGGATCAGAATGTTCGAAACAACCGGCTCAACAGTACCAATTACGGTTCGTGGTCGCCCAGTTTCTGCAAGATCAGCCGACATTGTGGAGCGTGTTCGTGTTTCAGTTCAGCGAAATCCGCACAGTCAACACGTAAGAGAAGTCAGTCATTGGATGTCAAAAGAACAACTTTACGACGAATTTTGAAACGTGATTTGCATTTGAAGGCTTATAAGATTCAGATAGTCCAAGAATTAAAACCCGATGATGCCAATAACCGACTTAACTTTGTCAATTTGATGCCAGAGTGGTTCAACAATTTCAACAACGTGATTTTTAATGATGAGGCCAATTTTCACCTTAATGGCCATGTGAACAAGCAAAATTGTCGGTTCTGATCCGAGACTAATCCCCGACGCTTGCATGAACGTCCACTTCACAGCCCTAAGCTTGTCGTGTGGGCTGGGATAACGTCAACCGGTATTATTGGACCATACTTTTTTGAGGACGAAAGAGGGCATGCGGTGACGGTTAGAGCGAACAATTATTGCAACATGCTAGCAGACTTTTTGGTGCCAGCTTTGCAAGAACTTCAAGGCAATACCTCGAGGATGTGGTTTCAACAGGATGGGGCCACATGTCATACGGCTAGGGTATCCATAGAGCTGCTGAAAAATGTTTTTCCTGGAAAACTCATTTCGAAAAGGGGGGATATTGAATGGCTCCCACGTAGCCCCGATCTCTCTCCATGCGATTATTTTCTATGGGGCTACCTCCTCCGACCAATTTAGAGCAGTTGAAGAGGAACATTATTCAGGAAAGTAACAAAATACCGAGAACAACTTTTCAACGAGTTTTCCAAAATTTGCGACTTCGGTTCCAAGAGTGTCAAGCAGCCGAGGGAAGCTATTTGGACAACATTATTTTTAAGTCTTAAAAATTCCCATGCTTCTACTTTTTAAAAATACAAATATATTTTTGTTATGTTTCATAGTTTTTTTTAATTGATTATTTAAGCCGCCAACACCCTTATGGCCCACCCTGTATATATATATACTCGTTGATGTTGATCATTTAATCAAGTAACAAAATATATTTTTTTCAACCGCCTCTAAATGCTGTGCGCCGACCCTAACTCAAAAAAGTCAAACAAGAACAGGAACAGCTCACAAAGTGTCTGCAATGTGGCTACAAAAGAAGATGCTAAATTTGAAAACACATCAGACGCATTTTGAATTCTTGGAGTTGCAGTTTCGTTCATAAACTTTCTATTGACATTCTTATTACCTGATCAAATGCCAGCATAATTTGCGGGCAAAGACTCCTTTTACAGAAAAACTCCGATAAGTTAGTAAGTTAAACAAAACAAATTCTTTATTCTTTAGGAATTTCCTGCTTCTATGAACTTCCGGATATTTCGCCACTAACAAGTAGCCATTGAGAGAGGAAGAAAAAACGTTTGCCCCAAGATAAGGAAAAAAAAGAGCAGCAACAACACAAATAAAAATCATGGATTTCTATTTAACTTAATCAAAAATGTTTCGATGGCTGGAACAAAAAGTTCATTTTTTTTCGCCCATTGTTAACCTAATATCAAAAATATTCGTTCCCATAGAATGAGCGACGGTCACAGCCATTGCCATCATCGTCGTCACAATTTGCCATCATCATCATCATCACTATGAACAGTATTGCCAAAATGGAGAATCAACTTCACAAAGTATATTCAATATCCTCATCAAACAGAAGTGTAAGGATTTTCAAGCTTAAATTGTTAAACTTGTCGAAAAGTAGAAAATCAAACAGAAGAAAAAATCAACAGTAAAATCAGAAACATCATCAATATACCACCGTCCACAACTTCCTCTTCGGCCAGAAAAGTATTTGGAGTTCAAATATCCATCAGCAGCTTTAGTAGCGATCAAAAGTCAAGGTAGATTTTGGTTTTATAACTACACTATGTCTGTATGTATGGACGTTCGTGTTATTTGAACATTTTGTCCCTTTGATGTACACTTCCACTTTATTGTAGTTCCTAACTCCTGGTTGTGCATATGTTTGTGTGTGTGTGTGGCGGCACTTGAGAGTGGTTACAATTATTTTGCACTGTGATATGAAATATCAAAATAAGATGTAAAATATTAGTTAAGTAAAAAACAAAACATCAAATGATATTTCGATTCCGAATGTCAATTTGAGTTTACAGGACTTGTCGATTCTTCGATTGCACTGTGGCCAACGGCATACAAAGTTTTGCACAGAGACCAGGAACCGAAAATATCTGTTATTGATAGAATTTTGAATTAAAAACAAAAAAAAAAACAAAAATCATAGTTAAAGAAATATGCTTTAGCAAACAAAGTCATTGGTTACGACCCCCATCTATACGATTTTGCTATAAACGTTATTTTTCTATTATAATGATAAAACAATTAATAACAATTATTTTTTACTTCTATTTCATTGCTCAAAGATGGTTATCTTTGATTTACACAAGGTGATTTTTAATCGTAGTTTTTTTTTTTTAAATCGAATAAAACACTCAATTAAGCATCATATATTTAATTTTTTTTTGTTGTTGTTGTCGATAAACTGGTCTTTGACATTTAATTTTGAAAGATAATTTCATGTAGATGTAGTCCGCTGCTCCGTCTCAAAATGTCCATTCGGAAGGTCCAAGTTTTCGTCATTTTTTTCACATTTCGGCCTGTATTCCACGAATACTGCGTGTTATGTTATCCTGTAAGGCTTCAATAGTGTTCGGCTTGTCCACATAGACTAATGACTTGACATAACCGCACAAGAAATAATCAAGAGGCGTTCAATCGCAAGATCTTGGGGGCCAACCCACAGGGCCAAATCGAGAGATGAGCTGCTCACCAAATTTAACCCCCAACATATCCATTGTTTCACGAGCAGTGTGGCATGTTGCATCGTCCTGATGAAACCACATGTCAACCAAATTCAACTCAGCCGATTGGGACAAAAAAAAAAAAAAAACTTATGTATCATGGCTCGATACCGTTAGCCGTTAACGGTAACGTTTCTTCCACGGTCGTCTTTAAAGAAATATGGACCGATGATGCCACCAGCCTATAAACTACACCAGACTGTCGCATATTCGGGATGCATTGGTAATTCATGTGTGGCATGTGGCTGTTCATCACTCCAGATGCGACAGTTTTGCTTGTGTGCGAGTACGTATCCGTTCAGCAAGAAGTGAGACCTATCGATGAACACAATTTTTCGATAAAACAGCGGATTTTCATTGAGCTTCTGTAAGGCTCATTCACCAAAAATTAGGCATTGTGGTAGGTCATTCCATGATGAAACGGCGGAGTACACTGTACACTTTTCACTTTGACAGATGACGTTTGGACGCCATCACCAACCAGTGCTGCCAACCTGTAAAACTTAAATCTTAAAAAATCACCCTATATTATGTCTATCCAAACATAAGAGTTATTTTTGGTTCTTAATTTTTCAGTTTTCGAATAACTCTTTTTGATAACTGCTTGAAATTTACTTTATTAGGTGAGTTTAATATTACCGCAAAGAAAATCTCAGACTGATGACTTTATGGTTTATGGTGTTACTCTGAAAACGTGACTTTTATACAATTCGTGTGAACTGACCGCAAGGAGAATGTGCTCCTCAAGTTCGGTCTTATCTGCTTCAGTCTTCAGATCTAGTGTGGTTCAAGTTTTGTCCCATCTATTTCTAGTTTTAATTTGAAAATTTGTATTTTCATTACGTTCCACGATAGAATGCATGCTTCCCCAATTTCGGGGTTTTCCATTAGGCTTCAAGTGGATGTGCCATGTATGTCTCTTTTTTCCTAGTTCGTATTTTGAAAGAACGTATTTCAGAATACCTCCTGACACAGCGCTACTAAGACCTAGGTTGAAAACTCTTATGGTGTCTGTATTTTTTACGGGATGGTACATTTTTGACAGAGGAATCTACATTTCCACTTTCATTACTTTAACTTTGTTTCAGTCTAATGTACCAATATTGCTGTAACCCTTCGATCTCCTTAAAATATAAATTCGCGCCTACGTCATTATGATAATATCAACCTTAAATTTGGTGTTTCTGGCATAAGTCGTTGGAAGTCCTTGGATGATGGCATAATTTTTGTCCTCATTCTTTCATGTTTTGCCCCCTAAAGACACGAAGTTTTATAAATCCTTTACCATTCCTAGACTATGCTGATAGAAGAATTTACGTATTTAATTTGATGATGCAATTTGATGTCCACATGCCGTCAATCATTTGCTGTTTTTAATTATTCTGGGCTAACCCGTTTAATCTAGACAGTGGTACCATTTTTATCCCTTTTTATCCGGGATTTTATTTTCCCAATAACTCCATCAAAAAATAAAAGAACATTCTTTTTTTCACGCGTTCAGTCTACAAAGGGAATTTGGGGATTCTCTTTTTAACCCTGTTGTAAGAGTAATAGCGGAATTTCTCTTTTAACTCTTTTTACCTCTGGGATTGAATTTTACATTTATGAAAGTGTACATTATGAAAGTGGAAAATGAACATCAATCTTCACGAGTCTATTTCTAGTTGTTTGAGCGGGGCGATGGTACCTCATTTGTCCCTTTTAACCTTATCCTTGTCCCTAAAAGTAGTCATTTTGAAAAATCTGAAAGATGAATATAGGCATCACCTATCATGTTTCTAACTCTAGCCGTTTGAACTGGGAGGTAATACCTAATTTGTCCCATTTTATATACTTTTTTTTATCTATTTTACGTTTCCTCTGGAAAAGCAATATTGACATATTGAATTGTGAAAATTTCACAATTTAATCTCTGGTGTTTAAGCTGGGAATGCTATCAGATTTGTTCATTTTTACCCTGTTTTTATCCCTAAAAGTGCGAATTTTGAAAATGTCCTTCTTATCGCGCATCTACTCTCTGAGGGATATGTTCACCCCAGATTTCGCAATTATAGCTTTAGTAATTTAGCCTAGCCAATGATCAGCCAGTTAGCCAATCTGTCAGTCAGTCAATCAGTAACGCAGCAATTTTATACGTATAGATGTCGCAGTGGAATCGCAGGTCGCCGCAAGTGTGAACCCAACTTAACACGCCATTATACTTTATGATGTAGCGGCATTATTAAATAACATTACTGGTGACATGCCGATGATAATCCTACACAAAAATAAATGTCAAATGATCATTGTCCAGAGTCCTTGACAGGGCAACATTTTCAAATCAATCAAGTAAACAGCAAATATAAAAAAATGGTCGTTGACTCGAAATATGAATGAAATAACTACAAATTAATAATGGCATCTGCAACCAAGCGGTTGAAAATAGACCGTTGCCATAAAACAGACTGAAAACGGGAATCCCCGATAAAAAGTGCATTTATTTAATTTGCCTAAGTGATGTCCTAACGTCTGTTTTATATCGGATTTAGGCTGTTATACGGCTGCTCTATGTTATCTACCAACAAACAATGCTTCAAATGCCACTGACTAATTTGCGTACAAACCTGCGTTGAAATTACACTGAAAGCTCATTCCGACGGCCAGCGAAATTAAAAAAAAAAGTCGTAGAAAATCAGCTGTTGAACAGGATTAATGAAATACAACACGATTTTATATTTGGGCGATATTGGGGATATTTTAACAATATTTGATGAAAAATTTGGGGGTGAAAAAACAAACCAACACTGATCACAGCCATTCTGGCAACCTTTCCTCTTTTGCACTCAAATGCAAAAGGACGTTGTTGGGTGATAGCATATGCAGGTCAGTTCCCCTGACTGAAATTTCTGTACTTTACTGTGCTTTAATGTCTCTCAATATGGTCAGGAATTTGGCTCTTGCTGAAAAATCAGTGTAATTCTTAAATAATCCAGATAAAGATATGTGGAAGATTTCACACCAATTCATGTTGTTTTTTCTATTTCCTATTTTGACTTATTTAAACCACTGTTTAGAAAACTAATGATTTTTATTCATGATGTACAATAAGTACATATAGAACATGCATTCTTTCGAACAAGAGTGTTTTTAGTTCCCACCACTTTCATTTTTGTTGTTTTTGATTGCGGTGTACATATACTTGTGTGTATGCGTGTAGAGGATTTGAGTGAATTTTGTACATATCCTCCATTCAATGTTTAGTATGTTAACGCTTTTAGCAAATATTGACCCACATTGATTGTTGTGTGTTCCGCAGGTAAATTGGTTGTCCATTTTTTTATGTTTATCATGCGCACATAGAAAACTCGAATCGAAAACCCCAACCCATAACTGTTCCTTTGTTTAACTTTAGTATTCGATTTTATCCGGTTTAAGCGGTTACAAACAGAAAAGTTTTTTTCTAGGTATACATTTGTTTGTAGTCCTTATGTAAATATTATGTCCATTTAATTGGCTTTAATAAAGTAAGTGTAGTAATATTTTTCCGCTTGCTAATTATGCAGAGGTTTAGAGTTAAATTACTGTGCATTATCCTACGATCCCTAACAATACAACTGGAATTCCACTATTTCTCCAATTTAAAAATACGACTATCAATTAAAGCAATATCTTCAATAGGCATAGAGCTGGAGCTAGAACCAGCAATACTTTGTCATTGACTTGATTGAACACAATTCCTATTGGCTAAAGCTAGCTAGTTCTGGTCAACTACTTGTTTCAGATAATCGAAACGTTGACAATAAGTCCAAATTATCTCCTATGAGGGGAGCTCATAGTAGATGATTCCTCGCACCGTTTTCACTGGTTCAGAATGATACATTAATGTGTAGGCAGGGGGCAACTTAGCGCTTACATAGTGGTCGGATTTCACGATTTCCATTATTTTATTGGTATTTTCGGCAATTGGTTTTTAAAAGCGGAGTGTATCTTCGGCATCAAATTTACTCCGAAGAAATCGGTTAAACCAAAATTGTACAAGACTGGCTGTTACTATTCACATTTTCAACTGCACGATTTGTCATTTCTCCATTACCAAAGAAAATCTATAAAACTTAGCTTATTTTATCTTTGCTGGTATGCAATTTTCGCGTAGTTTTTTGAGTACAAAATCTTATCTTACAAACGCCATCTAGCGTGACCGAATCGCTAGATTACCGAAGTCATCTACTAGAAAAATTCTTCTTGTTCTTCTGTGGCGACTGGAATAGACAGCCTTATCTATTATACGCCGCCCGTAGAACATAATTCCAACCGCTTCGATTTTCTGCGCTTCTCCTCCAATTCATCACACCAAGCTGCGATAGTGTTTCAGAAACCCGGTTCTTCCAACGGAGGGTTTATTTTTATTGTACCTTTTCTTTTATTAGTCTAAGAATTGACATTTGCTCAAAACAGTTTTGTTACTTACTTTTGGGTGTTTCATTTTTATATCTTCACCCGAAGGCACATATCTTTTAAAGAAAAACGAGGTGTGTTAAAAAAAATAAGGTGACTATTCAAATTTCGCTGTCTACGTACATTCGACTTTCGATTATTATTATATTTGTTCATGTTGGTAAACTCGTCTCGAAGATATGTTGACGGTTTTATCCATATAGCATGTTTAGTTTGTTTGTGAGAGGCATAAATAAGACAAGTATTTGCGTGTTTGGCGACTTTGTGCTGTCAGAAAAAATGGATCAAAAAAGTTTGCATGAAATTTTGTATAAAAAATGGAATTTAGTGCTCAAAAACACTTGAAATGTTGACAGTGGCATATGGTCACAGAAAGTCGAGAAGATGTGAATGACGACGCTCGATCTGGACGCCCCAGCACATCAACAACCGATGAAAATGTTGAGAAAGTGAAGAAAATTGTTACGAAGAATTAGAGAAATGGCTGAGGTTGTCGGCATATCGGTTGGCTCATGCCATGAAATCTTTTAGGAAATTTTGGGCATGAAGCGTGTGGCAGTGAAGTTCGTTTCAAAATTGCTGAACTTTGACCAAAAACAACGTCGCACGAGCTTCGCTCAGGAATTGTTGAATGACGTCAACGATGATCCAGATTTGCTGAAAATGGTCATAACTGGTGACGAGTCATGGGTATATGGTTATAACATCGAAACCAAAGCTCAATCGTCCCATTGGAAAAGTCCAGGAAGACCAACAAAAGCACGCCAAGTTCGATCAAATGTCAAGGTTTTGCTCATTGTTTTCTTCGATTACCATGGCGTAGTGCATCAGGAGTTTTTACCACAAGGTCGTACGGTAAATAAGGAATATTACCTTGAAGTTATGCGCCGTTTGCGTGGAGCATTACGAAAAAAACGTTCGGAATAGTGGGCAAAAATTCATGGCTTTCGCATCATGATAATGCACCTGCTCACTCACCTTTGCTTGTGAGAGATTATTTTGTCAAAAACAACACCGTTATCCTGCCTTAGCCACCATATTCACCAGGCCCCCTGAGACTTTTTTCTGTTACTAAGATTGAAAAGACCCATGAAAGGACGGCGTTTTGCGACGATTGAGGAGATAAAAACCGAATCGCTGAGAGAAATCAAGGACATACCAAAAAGTGCATATCAAAACTGCTTCGAGGATTGGGAAAAACGCTGACGCAAGTGTATTATATTTGAGAGGGACTAATTTGAAGCAGATAAAACAGAAATTGATGAATAAAGAAATATTTTTTGAGAAAAATGGAAATTCGCTATATTTTTTGAACACACCTCGTATATCATTTGATAGGCAAAAACTTAACACCCAGAAGGAAGCACGTAAGGTACTTTTGAACAAATATGTTGCCTTGTCTTGTTAAATTGTATGGACAATATGGGTCTGCCTGACTGTCTGGCTGGCTGGTAGACACAGTAACTGCCGTAAACTTTTATGAATTTTGTTAGACCCTGATACATTCTAATATTTCGCCAGATCATAGCTGGGCATTGTAAATTGATTGTATAGGCCTTCCCCAATTAGCATCTCCCACACATATTGAGTACTTACAGTACTGTAACTACTGCCACCAAGCCTGTCAGTTTGCCACAGGCATTGTTTAGCTCTGCAAATCTTGGTAAAATTTTTGGAAACTCGACCAAGTAGCCTTGTATACAAATAACCAAAATATTCTTAGGTTCATATCTTCAATGCAGTTGCACCAAACGGACAGCATTGTCATGTCTCTCCTGGTGACCGATTTATCACAAATATTCTTAGGTGCATATCTTCTATGCAGTTGCTCCAAACAAACCGTTAACATGGTCTCTTTTTTTGGTATTTCACATACAAGCTGACCGATTTACCGAACTTCAATTTTCTCCGTATAACTCTTAATTCGTAAATGGCAACAACCTAAGTTATTGTTCTTTGTGTTGCTATTGCCGTAAAAACTACTAACTTAACTCATACATTCTTAGTTTAAAATCTTCCAAGTAGTCTCACTGAATTCAGGCAAATTTGGAACACGTAGTTTCGACACAACGATGTGGATGGACTTTTCCACCCCACTCTAGTATCTCCTATAGAAATTATGCGATTTATCGAAATTTAATATTTCTCTTTTACCCAGACTATTGTACCTTAAATTTTTGTCAATTGGATTCGATTATAATGGTTGGTAAAATGTGAAACAATCAACCGGGTAAGAAAATAATCTGGCATCGCCCACAAAGTTAACTAATTTAACCCAAATACCTAGATTTTTCATTTAGTTACGTTTTGTATAATTTATGATATATGAGGCTCCCTGTAAACTAAATACTGCAGATGATAATCGACTGCATTACCTCCCCCTGTGGGATAACTTATATACTAATAAGTCGATTTGACATAAGCAAGGGTTTCTCTATAGTGTCTAAGCGGAAAACAGTATGTTAAAATAAATAAGTTTAGCGAGTTATAACTTTGCTTTTGTTATTGTTCCTTAATTCAGATCCAATTTTTGAAGAAATTGGTAATTTACTGTGCTCCCTGTGACACGCCATATGCTTTTGCACCGATGCAAAAGATTTTGGGCGAAGGTATGTGCATATATGGTCAAAATAATTATTATTTTGTTGACACTTTTTGGCATGCTGGCAATAAGCTTTTTCCAGGTTTCTACTGGTATTTCATACAAAGTTTTTTAAACAAAATTTCATAACTGATCCTTATTTTTAAGAACCTCCTTTCCAATAATTCGTTTCAACACCCCCTAACGATTTTCGATTGGATTTAAGTGCGGAGATTGATTTGGCCAGTTGAGAAAGGCCAATCCTTAACTAACTTAGAAGTATGCTTCGGATCGTTATCCTGCTGGAATGACCATCTACGAGGCATACTTTCCACGGCATAGTTCAACATCGTATTTTCCAAGATATCTTTGTCAGTGTCCGTAATTCGATGTATCAGATCGACACAATAGCACGAGAAACAACCCCAGACCATAACATTGCCGCCCCCGTGTTTGACCGTCTTCTTTGTAAAGCGAACATGGAATTCCTTACCCTTAGGGCGTCAAACATTCCGGACACAGTCGTTTCCAAATACATTAATTTTCGTTTCATCGCTCTACAAAATATTTCGCCATTTTCTTTTCACCGTCTCCTGCGGACCAATTGAAATGACTTCTTGCAAACGCCAATCTAGCCTTAAAATTTTTTTTGTCTAAGCGAAGGTACTCTTGTGGCTATCCGTCCTGGTAAATGTGCTTCTTGTAGTCTACGACGAAACGTTCACGATGAAATTACATTTCCAATTTCTGTTGAAAGACACAAATGGGTCCTTCTTCGCAAGTGTTGCAATAGGGATATCTGTTGTTTTGAAGATTTTTTTTGGGTTTTCCGTGAGTTTGGACGGCCTTTTTAGGCTTTAAAGCATTTGGCACAAAAAATAGTGACCAATTCATAGTTTCTACTATAGAACGAAAACTTTGGCCATTTTCCCTTAGTTTTGAAACAATTTTTCTCTCCTCCGGAGAACAATGACTTTTTCAACCCATGGTCGATTTTTTTATATTTCGTTATGAATAAAGATAAACAACAGTAAAATAACTAGACTTTCAAGAAAGACTACAGCAGACGGCGAAAATATTAAAGAATTGAGCAGTGAATTTACTATTTTGACCAAGTACTGAAATCACACTTAAACAAAACTCACTTACATTGAAAACAACGGGAAAGCCCAGTTTTGTTTTTACTTTTAAAGGCATTACCATATTAAAGTTATTTAAATAAAAAAGAATTGCTATGTTTACTTTCGGTTAAAGTAACTAAAATTAAACATAAAGCAAATATAAGCAGGTGTACTTATTTTTTCGACCATATGTGTATAAGTCAGTTTACCTGTCCGAAAATTCTACATTCCTTTTGGTGAAAGTGCGATGCTACACTTGAGAAATTGACAATAAAGATGACAATGTAATTTCCGAAAATCGGCCAATTTGTACGTTTTTATATTTATTTAAGCTCAAGATCAGTTTATCTGTTAGCAATGCTTGATTAAAAAAGGAATTTTAGCAGAATCGTATTTTCATAACGCCAAACTGTCTGTATTTCAGATCCAGCCACGAATATTTATAATTTATCAAATCTAACGCATCAATTGCATAAATTCAAAAATATGACAAGCAAAGTACATCCGAAACGGAAAATCTTTAACGACGACACACAAAAGGCTTAAAAAGACCCCGAAACTTTTGGAGTTTTCCACAGGCATTACGTAATAGTTAAATTATCATCTAAGTAAGTATATAAGTATATACTGCATACCAATTATCTCATTCATTCCGTCTATTGCCCATAATTGTCCAGATTATTAACTTTTGTTTTAATTAATTACCTGGCATACTTTTTATTCGGTTTAACAAACAGTATTGGTCAATGCAATCGAAATGTACAGTATAATGAGTGCCCATATCCTTGTATTTATTACCTCTCTCCATTTGTTATGCATAAGCTTAATTAATTTTTCATTATGGAAAGTGATTTGTTGGAAGCCATCAATCACAAAAATTAAAAACATACAAAACGCCTTCTGATTTTTGTGCAGTAATAATCATCTTCCTTATCTTGTCTTAATTAACCAAATTAAGTGTTTCCGTCGACATCAATAAGGTGGCAGTGTTTGTTATATAAATTCAGAAAATTTGACTAAAATATTCACGTTACTTGCTGAGGCTTCCTTTACTGCCGGCAAGCGAATATAAATCCATACACGCTATTGCCGATTCCTTCTATCAGCCATGAATGGGCAAAAAATCTATTCAAACAAATCCGTGACATCATCAATCATTTTCTACCAGTTAATCAGTAGAATTATCCTTTCCTTTCAGTGCAATACTAATGTACAAATAATCAGCTAACAATCGAGAGTTTGTTATTTGACTTTCATCATTTTGAGTGTTTTTGACTTATTAAGCTGCATGAGAGGCGCCTAATCACAGTCAATTGTTATATGATAGTTATTAAATTAATAGCGTTAAGACCGACTGAAAAATGCCCGTTCAATCTTTAGCTTTGGAAAATAGCAATAAATTGGCAGCAGTATTTAAAATTCATTACTAGAATGGTACAGATTTTCATACCTGCACCCCAGTAAATGGAGACGTATATCGTTCGATATGGTAAACCCCAGAAGAAAGTATTTAAAGTACCAAGTATCTTTACACCAAATGTATTTCATAATTTTTTGAGGCAATTGAGTGATGTCCGTATGTCGCGCTGGCTGGTTGGCTGGAGGACACAAACATTTTTTTGTGAAAACTCCTAAAATTTTGCACTGCCCAATATTTTGTGACTGACATTGGCAAAATGGTTAGTTAGTACTCGTGACTATAGTCCACATGATAGCGAGTTAAATCCCGCATAAAATCACCTATCATTATTTGAGCGCCGGCCACCTCGATCTGTTTGACGAACGCTTCGATAAATTGAGTAATCAACAGGTTTGGTAAATGCGAACTGTTAGGTTTAGAATACTCGTTAAACTATAAATCTCGTTGAGTGAGTATAAAAATAGAATGCGTGTAAGCTCTTTCACATCCCATTTGTTTTTAATATTTGGCGGATCATAGCCGGATATTGTAAACAGGCTATATCGGCCTATATGGCACCTCTCATACAGATTGACAGATTTTCAGAAGTTACAATTTTTTCTTGTGACCACAAATTTTGTTGGCCTCAGCAATTTATACAGTGCCTTGTAATTCTCTGTAAAATTTGAAAAGGTGGTCCGATTACCAAGGCCTCTTCTGGTACCTTCTTCACAAATGACCGATTTACCCTATTATTTTTGGCACACGTCATGTGTTTTACAATCTTAATTAAGGAAAGGAAAATCGACTTTATTGCCCTTTTCATTCTGGTATCTCCCACACAAATTGTACGATTTTTTGAGATCCAACTTTTCTCTGCAGCTCCTAAATAGTACAATACAGCCTTGATTTCTGATGCTTGATAAAACTTGAGAAGAAGCGACGATTTATCGCTCTCCTTCAGGTGCCTTAAATACGAACGGTCGAGTTATCCCATTTATTTCTAGTCCATATCTTTCAAGAAATTACCCTGATTGCGATTCTTTAAATTACTTCTGATAATGAAAGCATTGAAATTTCAGTCAAGTGAACTGACTATCGTAAACCTTCACCCAACTTCATTTTCCGTTGCTGCCAAAGTGTGAGTGGAGTCAGAATTGGCGTTTTGAATTGATAAGTTCTTATCGAAAAGTACTCTTACATATAATTAAGGCATAACAAAAGAGCGAAATACTAACTTTCTGGAGTCCTCCGTGTACAAAATATAGAGAGATTACTGACTTTTGCTGAAGCGGCCAATTTTATATGTGGTACCCTAAGTACTAACACTAAATGCTTGATGCTCAATTGTATTGAATATTTCCATTGAATGGAACAAATAAATTGTTTGTATGAAAAGTGGATGTGGTTATTCTGCCGACTTTTCAAAATTTTTCCCAGCAGCGTAACGCAATATAAAAGACAAGAATTTAACTAACTTCAGGCAATCCTCTGAAATACGGATTACAGAGGTAAATTAAATTTTGACAAATGTGCCAATTTGTACGGGAGGTACTAGAATGGGCATGGCATATTTTTATGTCCAGAAATCAGTTTACCAAACGCATTATACGTGCCAAATTTGGCAGAATTTGTTAGAACTGATGGAAACATATGGAAGTAAGAACATATGGATTAAATCGGCTATTTGTATGGGAAGCATCGTAAAGGATATGGTTAGGTTAGGTCAGTGTGGCAGTCTGAATTGTGATACCAAGTAAACTAGAGATAAGGATATCCCTGCTTTCCCCCGTTGAACCATCCTGAGCGCCTCAAGAAACTCTTAAGTCGGACAATATCTATATCGCTTAGATCTCCCAGATCCCTGAAAAATTAAGAGCCCAGTGTTGATCCCCGTCTGATCGCCAGTGCGGAACAATTGCAGAAAAGATGTTCTCTTCATGCCTACAACTCCTGCAGAAGTCACTACTCGCAACCTTCAGTCTCACTACATATCTTTCAATCAGACAGTGTGAACGATTCAGATCTAGGCGAAGCCACATCCGTCTGGATTGATCACAGCCACGGACAAACGCCCACCATTTGCCGCTAAATATGCTCCAACTCGCAGTAGGAACTTGCATAACCACTGTTTGACCACTGTGGCATCTTTGTTAGTCTTTCCGCCGCACCTGCGACAGTCTGCATACTAATTATGTTCAGGGGTTGTAAATGCAAAATTACATTTAGTGCATCGGATGGGGTGGTGCGAAGAGCACCTGTGATGCATAGACTAGCAACACTCTGGACCTTGTGCATTGTCCTACAGTATGTGGACTTCTGAAGAACCTTCCACCAGACGATAACACCATACAACATTATCGGTCTTACTACTGCAGTATACAACCAGTGAACAATGCGAGGCTTTAATCCCCATTGTTTCCCTATTGCCCTCTTGCACGCATATAGCGCCCCTGTGGCCTTTTTCGCCCTCTTCAGAATGTTGAGTTTGAAATTCAGCTTCTTGTCCAATAATACACCAAGGTATTTTACACAGTCCGCGAAAGGAATTTCAGTACCTCGCAAGGAGATGGGATCCACAGGTGGAATCCTGTACCTCCTGTTGAACAGAACCAAAGGACATGGTTACTTGATCGATTTTTTTTTACAATTTTATACAGAATTATGAAAAAAAGCTAATGGAGAAAAGTCAAGGCTACTACAGCTTGTTAGAAATTGTGGAGGAATCATTGAATTTCGGAAAATCGCCAAATTTGTGTGGGAGGTGTCAGAAGAAGTGTGGAAATGCTGACCATTTTCATTGTGGAATCTTGCTTTCGACTAAGTTTTGTATAGTCATGCATGAGGTATGAATCTAAGATATATTGCGAAAATTGTGTGGAAGGTACCAGAAAGAACATGATTAGTCTGCCAGTTATCTAAAATTTTGCCAAGCTCGATAAGCAAATGCATTGGACAAAAATTTAAGTTACTTTCGTCTACGAATGTAGAGTTGCAGGGGTAAAAATTAATTTCGAAAATGCGGTCAATTTGCATTGGAGGTATACCTTTATTCCTCCGGATGAAGGTATAAAAACTGAATTTCGAAAATTCGGTCAATTTGCGTGGAAGGTATCACAAAACAATCTACTCTGTTAAGCTGTGACAAGTTTTGAGAAGTTTAGCAAAGATTTGCTTTCATGTCCGCCAGCCAGCCAGACTGACGGATATCGCTCAATTGACTTAAAAAGTCATGATATGCATTTAGTCAACAGGTACCTGGAACTTTAGACGCTTCCGTCTGGGTGTTGCCTTTTTGGCTATATCAAATGAAACATTCCTTTATTCCTCCGGTGAAAGTATAAAAATCTGAATTGACAATTGCTTACACTTCGACCGCTGACCCCAATTCAAACCCCATCTGAAGATGTATGTAACTTCAATCGAAACTATATGTGTATTCTGTCGGAATTTATGTATTAGTGAATGCCGATTATAGAGTTTCTCTAAGTTTACTTTTCTAAATACAATTTATAGGGAACATGATTTATAAGCTTCTTAACACACCAGTGTTTAAGTGAAAATAGCAATCTTAACTTCTCGTTGTTGTTGCAAACATGACGTTTTGTTTTCTTTTGTTGGCGTTTTGTTCCACCGCTTGGATTGGTGGCTTATTACAACACGAAACATTGACTCTTCAGTGTAATTGACAAGTCATGCAGGAAACAACCTATTATCCTGATATTAAACTTCATAAAACGAAATGTGGCTTACAGATATTGAAAATGTATTAGCGCGAATGGTGGCTGGGGGTGGAGAAGGAAGTAGATTGGGAATATTTTGTTTGCTATGCGTGTTGGAGAATCTGAAGTGGCTTTTCAGCGGGGCAGCAAATGATGAGTAATGAAAAACAAGAGGGGAAAAACCAAAATTGCCATGAAATTTATTTATTTTGATCCACTTTTATTGAGCAGCAATTTCGGCTTTTTGGCCAGTCATGACGATTTTGGTTAAATTACTATGTTTGGTTATTATTGTGTGTTGTTGTTTTGGCTTAGGGGTGTAGAGAATTCAATTGTTGTTTGCATGATTTGACTTTATTTTTATACGCCGCACAATGATTGTGTGGTTTAAGTTGGCTATTTTGGAAACCCCTTTTTATTCGGGTTTATGATAAACAAGGTTATTTGAAGGTTGGCAGGGGTGTCCCGGCGTTAAGTGGAAACAATTAGAGAGCGGAGGCCGGCAACGCATAGAAAATGGAGGAGTTTAATAAATTTTTTTTGGGTACAATAAGAACTATTGAATACATGACTAAACGGAAAAATGCGCCATGAAATACATATCATTTATTAACTGAATACAAAAGTTTTATGGGCGAAAAATATGTTACAAGAATTACAATTGTTCTATTTTAGTTTAATTTAGTGTTTCAGTTTAGTTTATTGGAAATAATAGTCAATGTGCGTTACTTCATTGATATATTAGTATAATAGTGTAGTAAAACTATTGCGTTTGCCCAGAAATCATTTATATGTACGTTAACAAGTTGATAAAATTTTATTAGTCACTTTGTGACAGGTACACATTAATCCACTTTTAATCCACAGGACTCCAACCACTTCACAAATTCCAGACAGGCAAACTTTAATGTTAGCTTTAACATTATGATAGTAAATATTACAATTAGTACAGGCTTCGCCTCCAGTATGGATTGCGATGAATATCCGATCTTAGGTAAGCAGAGTGTGCTGCAACTATAGGGATAGCATTTTTATAAGCTACTTGTTTCGGACGGCATCACGACAATTACCGGGCAATAACACAGCCCATCACAAAGCCAAAAAAAGCTAGATCAGAAAGCTATATGATGGCTTATTTGATGGTGCTAAAGGCTTATTGGCAGAAATCTTTCAAAACCGATGGCGATGAATTAATAAACAGCATGCATTAGCCCGTGTACACAATTTGGCTCGGGTAATCCATGCCTCATGTTTAGAATTTAAGTGTGTCAAATGTTCCAACAAAAGCAATCATTTCGTAGCAACAGGTCTTTCCCACCGTTTATATGGTTTTATCGAGTGAGTTGTGTGAAAGATTGAATACTACCTGGCCTGACTGGACTTTATCAGTATGGCTTAAGACCAACTAAATCAATAACAGGTCATGTTTTCACATTACGGCAAATTCTGGAGAAAATCAAAGGGAAAAAGGTCGACACACATCATCTTTTTCTTGAGTATAAAGCTGTCTTCCGCAGAGTGATATTGCAGAAAAATGAATGAGGCTATGGCCAAGATTGGAATTCCCACCAAGTTACTATGTTTTTGTAGGACATCTCTGACCAACACGAAGTCTTCCGTGAAGATAGTCGGAAATCTCAATAAGCCATATTCCACCAAATGATTGCCCAGATAGGGCGACAGCCTATCGGGTGGCCTTTTCAACATACTGTTGGAGATAATTATGAGGAAAACTGCAGTTAACACGACTGGTAGCATCGTTAAAAAGCATCCTGTTTGCGTATCCCGAAAATATAGACTTTATTGGAATAAATCTGCGAGATGTTACTACAATCACCTCAAACATTTGATGCAATCAGTTAATACAATGTCCTGGTAATCGAGGACAATACAAAGTTGTTTGATTCGACGAACAAACGGATTACTCGTTTGGGATTCTACAAATAAATGCATCCACCTTAGCTTCGCTGAGAATAAAACTAATAACGTCAGCATGAAAATTAAAAAAATTAAGTAATAAAAAAAATAAATAAACAAAAGAATAAATCGCACTAGTAGGCTTTAGTAGTCAAGGTATTCGTTCGCAAATTAATCGACTGGTGAATCACAACTCCTCTGGTATCCTCCACACAAATGATTGATTTAACCCATATATTTTTAGCTCCATAGCTTTTATGTGGTTCTGCTGAATAAAGCTGTCGATTTCATGAATTTCAATCCATCCTCTGTAATTTTTAATTAGTGAACGGCAGAAACGTAGATTTTTAAGATAAAAATGATCAAACGTCCCTTTGGTATCTCTCATACAAATTAACGCTTTAACCCAAATACTCTTAGCATCATATCTTTAAAGTAGTTGTGCCAAATTCAGTTAAATTTTTCACGCTAAATACCTTTCCTCAACTTAGCTGCGAAAACGAAAATAAGGCACATTGTTGCGCCCCTTCTGGTACGAGGGTGATCCCAAAACTAGCTGAATTAACAAATTAGGCACAAAAAAGTTCGGAAAAATGTTCTTTATTTTTCAACATAATCTACTTTTAGCACTTTTCCTAGCGATATCCAGTTTATAGTAAAGTCAAACAGTCAAATGCTTTAAAATACCCATAAACCGCAGACTCCACCTGTTCATTGTCGACAAATAGTACGAGGAAGCTAAATCTGGCGCATAAGGGGTGTGCTGAAGCAATTTGAACTTTAATCCATTAATTTAGGTCATCGCAGATTTATTCCAATAAAGTCTATAAATAAAGTTAACTGCAGTTTTCCTCATAATTATCTCCAACAGTATGTTGAAAATGTCACACGATAGGCTGTCGGCCTATCTGAGCAATCATTTGGTGGAATATGGCTTATTAAGATTTCCGCCTCTCTTCACGGAAGACTTCGTGTTGGTCAGAGATATCCTACAAAAACGTATAACTTTGTGGGAATTCCAATCTTGGCCATGGCTTCATGCATTTTTCTGCAGTATCACTCTGCGGAAGACAGCTTTACAATCAAGAAAAAGATGATGTGTGTCGACCTTTTTCCCTTTGATATTCCCTAGAATTTGCCGTAGTGTGAAAACATGACCTGTTACTGATTTAGCTGGTCTAAATCCGTACTGATAAAGTCCAATCAGGTCAGGTAGTATTCAGTCTTTCACACAACTCACTCGATAAAACCATATAAACGGTGGAAAAGACCTGCTGCTACGAAATGATTGCTTTTGTTGGAACATTTGACACACTTAATTTCTAAACATGATGAAGCAACATTTTCCTTTTCGTCAAATACGACCTTTTCTCATAATTTCATCACCTAAGCGCAGCAATAAATTTGGAATAATGTTCGCCATTTATGGTTTGTCCTTTCTGAAGGTAATCGATAAAACTAATTCTATGCGCTTCCCAAAAAAACAGACGCCTTGATCTAGCCTGCAGATGGAAACGTCTTGGTCTTTTGTGGACACTATTGACTGTTCTTTTGGCTCAGGTGTGAAGTAGTGGACCCATCTCTCATTCATGATTATAAATCGGCGCAAAAATTCGACACGCGTCACTAATTTTGCTCACAGCTTCCTCGTCTTCAAAGCTTCGGTCAATATGCGACGTGCATCACATTTTGAAATGGCTTCGGCCGACGATCATCCTATACCATTGTGTGGATTTTCTTAACCGTGTCTGGCGTGGACACTTCAATTAACCGCTCACTGTGGCGTTCGTCGTGACAGCTAGTACGGCCTCGTTTAAACTCTGCTACTCAGCATTTTACTGTCCTAAACGAAGGAGCAAACCCCCCGGTGTAGAATCTAGCTCGGCTTTAATATTAATTGGGCTGAGACTTTCTAAATGGAAATATTGAATTACTTAACGGTGATCACTGAGATCATTTACTTTTGTTGGCTCAAATGAAAATACTAAACAACGTGGCACTTTTAAACCAAAATATTTTTTTTTCAAACTAGTGGCATCATCTATAAGTCCGGTCGACTAGTTTTGCGATCGCCCTCATATCTTCCATACAAACTCATACAAACTTGCCGATCCTCTCCCTTTCTCTTGTCAGTAATTTCTAATTATCATACAACAGTAGACGTTAGTCAATGCACTTAAGAAAACGATCGAATAGTTACGATAATTCAGATATCGCCCGTCTAAGTGATCGTTTTAACCCATGTATTTTCAGTTTCATATCTTCAACGAATTTAATTAAATTTGTCCCATATAATGCCTTCCGTAAACTAAGTTCCGTGAAGTGTAGATTCAAATCTATAATTCAAATCAGATTTAAAAAAAAAAAAAAAAAAATAATATATGCAAATGTGAAATTTTCCACAACATTAGTTTCAAGGACCTCATTTTCTTGTTAGCGAAAATTCAAATTGGTTGAATCATTAAAAACTTATATGGTAATGTTTCAAATCTGGCACTCATCATTACTTTGGCAAACTAAGCTTGTAGAATGAGAACTGCGGGCTACAACTTCTAGTAACTTTCGCATAAATTGAACAATTTTCTGAATTTTAATATTTCCTCAGTAATTTATAATTAGTGAACTGCAGTGACCCAGTTTTTTGATTATATTGATTGGTAAATTTTGGAAAATTCAAGCGGATAACTGTACCCTCTCTGATATCTACCATACAAATTACCTAATGTAACCAATATATTCCCAAATTCATATCCCCAATCGAAAGTACTAAATTCACTATAATTAACAAGAATCAAACGTTTAAAAAATTAATTATGCGAAAAAAATTGACTACAACGCCTTTTTTCTTAGGGCGCACGAATACTTTATTGCAGAACATTTTTTTTTTTTGTAAGAATCGATTGATTTATCTCCCTCCTTCTATCACCTTCCACGCATTTGCATCCACTCAAAATGGCTTTGGATGAGGGTTCATGTAAGTCAGTACCCCAGACTGAAGTTTTGATACTTGATTTTGGAAGGCTAACCACTATCACAATTATTAATGTAACAAATATTGGATTAACGTTAGTGAAGGCTCACAAATTTATTGAAAATCAGTTTCGACATACAGAAGACATTGCGATACGAAGAACAATTCAATGATCTTGTCTACACATGGAGACGATCGTCCCCAAAATGGAGGCATAGTGCTGCAGCAATGGCAGCTCCACATTTGCGTCTTACGCTAATAATTACGTTAAGGGTGTGTTGAACTTTTCGCAAATTTCTAATGCCCGGCGTAATCCACCCCAGTAAATATCGATTTTTTTCACATCTTTATAACCTTTTAAATCATTTAACGTCTATAAATTTGCAATTGATAAATTATCCAATCCGTTTCAGTTTCCATGTAAACACTGAACTTGATTAGACAACAGTTTATTAAAAACCGCAGAATGTTAAATAACAGTAAAAAAGGAAAACAACTAATGCAATGTAGGAAATTTCCATTGAATGCCAAAACCAAATGACCACCAACACCACCTCAGCCACTGTGAATGGAGAGGTGGCTTTGGCATCAACAGCACCAAAAGTACTCACAAACAAAAGGACCATTCCCACAACGCAACCGATAATCAAACAGTTTCATATACAAACAATTTCGAACTAATGCAAATTACCAAAGTGTAAACAACTGAGTTGATTTAAACTATTTGATCAGAACTGTATTATAAAATCCAGGCTCAATTACTGAATTCAATAATGATAAATTAATTAAAAAAAAAAAAAAGAAACGGTGGAATGTAATTTCAGCATTTGATGACCTTTTTCTCATTGAAGGATTTAGTTAGTCCTTTTTAAGGCTGACACACTGTTACTGAAATGGAATACATTCTAAACTCATTAAAGCCCACTTAATTATGTTAAGTTCTAAAAACAAGAAAAATTAAAAAAAATTTTATGTGAAAAATCGTTATAAATATAAATGAAAATGTCAGAAACTTCTGCTGTGCTGGAAAAAATGAGGCATATTTAGATAAGTTCTGAGAAGAAATCCGCTTGTCTTGAGAAGCTTAATGTATATTTTAATAAACATGCATATCCGCTGGCTTGAAAATCGGTATCTTCTTTATTTAAAAAAAAAAAGCATGAAATTTTAAATCTCTTTCATCTGGAGCGTATACCAATACATAGACAAAAAAGTGGTCGGGCAATAACGAACTCTCCAAGAATAATATATTGAAATCAATAACATTAAAAAAATGTTATCATTATTTTCCAATAACTGTGTCCAACAAAAGAGCGTCCTTTAAAAAAATATAGCTTGGGATGACCAGTTGCGCCATATAAGTAGGAAGCCAATGACGATCTCTGTGTTTCTTCACAAAAAAATCATTGCTTTAGTATTAACCCATTAACCACCTCAACGTTGTGAAATTCAATTAAAATCCTATGAACTGGCACAGTACGCTGTCAATATCATATACGAAGGCGCCAGCATTGTGAAACAAATTATTTTGGTGAAAAGTGGCAACCTTATAAAACATATGCTTTAAGTTTCAAGGTTCCATGCTACACGTATTTTTATTTGAACTATCAAAAGTAAACTGCCTCATTGAATTTGTAAACATGGAACAAATTGGTCACCGGTATGTAATTCAAAATTTCCATTTGAATAGTTTCACTCCAACCAATATTAAAGTCGAGCTGGATTATATACTACTTCTTCGTCTACGACTGTAAAATAATGGGTAGCAGAGTTTAATCGGGGTCGTACGACGATCACCGTAGCGGTCGACCAACTGAGGTGTACACGCCAGACACGGTTAAGAAAATCCACAAAATGTTATTGAATGATCATCGACTGAATGTGCGTAAATTAGCTGAAATGATTACATTTCAAAAATTGCTATGCGTCGTACATTGACCGAAGATTTGAAGATAAGGAAGCTGTGCGCAAGATGCGTGCCGCGCTTGCTTTCAATAGAACAAAAACGGCATCATGAAGTTGTTTCGGTAGAGTATTAGGCGATAAGCCCGAACTTTTGCGTCGATTTATAACCGGAGGTGAGACATGGGTCCACCACTTCATACCTGAGAAGAACAGGAACAGTCAAAGCAGTGGCCTGGAATGGCCTCAACGTGCCCAAAGGAGGCGAAGACGGTCTCATCTGTATGCAAGGTCGTGACATCTCTTTTTTGTGATGCGCATGGGATTATTTTTATTGATTATCTTCAGAAACGGTCATCCATCAACCATTAACAGCGAATATTACGCAAGCGTTTTTGGAGATGAAATTATGGAAAAGAGGCCGCATATGGCGAAAAAGAATTGCTCCATCACGCACCTTATTCGCCAAATTTAGCTCCCTTGGACTATTTTATATTTCCAAACTTGAAAAAAGGATTCGGTGGTAAAACTTTTTCAACAATGAAAAGATGGAGTCTGCGGTTGACGGCTATTTTAATGATTTTGAAAGTTCTTGCTATAAACAAGATATAAAAGCTATTGAATATTTTTTGTGTCTTCTTTGTTGCGTCGGCTGATTTTGGAACTGTCCTCGTGTAGTGTTTAAACTAATGAATTTAAGCCAGTCGAACAATGCCCACCTGTCTGGCTGGCTGGTAGGCACGACAACTGTAGTAACTATTTTTAAAACTATTTGTAAGAACTTGGCGCAGTTTAATATTTTGCCAAATCCTTGCTGGGAATTGTAAACGGGCTTTATCGACCAATCCTTTTTAGTACCTCTCATGCAAGATGACCGATTTTGTTTTTTCCAGCAAATGCTAATTTGTTTACCGCAGCATCATAAACGTTTATTCGCTGTATTGCTCTGTAATGCTCAGTAAAATTTTTAAAAGATTGTCAAGATAACTTATATATTTTAAGTTGTTTTATTCAGTTGCACTAAATCTAGTGAAAGTTTACACAAATTATGTATTTACAAAAGTACGTCCTGTGAATGAATATGGATAACATTGTTAGGAATTGTTTGTCTCTCCTCTCTTTACTTTCCTACCGTCTGGGTGCAACAACTCACGTACAAAAGAAGAAGAGAAAGGAAGAAAAATTTTCCAGGTAACCACGTCCTTTATGGGACCTCCTATACGAATGACCGATTTAATACTAACTGTAGTCAACGACACTAAATTGGGTTAATATATCGCCCATTAGATGCTCATTTGGATACCACACGCACAAATTGGTCGCTTTGGTGCAGATTAATGGATCCTCTATAATGTTCGAACTTTTTTTTATGGGGTTATGTCAGGCAAGAGGCGTAGAAAACAAAACCAAAGAATTTGACTGAATTTAAGAAGCCGATTAAAACAATAATTAAGGCGATCCCGCAACGAATAATATTCTGATCAATTGTCGTGCCCTGTCATCTGTATCTTTTTGATCTGTCGGGGGGTACGGACAGGCATGGGGAAGGGGTTTGGAGTTTTCCCCGCCTCCCACCGGTGAGGATACTGCATCCTTGCAATGTAGTATCGACCGTTCCATCTGCCTGGGGTCTCCGTGCCTGCAGTTATGTAAAAATGTCCAGTCTGTACTCTTTTGCCACAGGGCGACCAATCCCGTGAAGTATGACGTATAAATCACGACTTGGTAGTAGCTTTGCTAGGCAGCTCCAACCGGTGAGTTTGGCTGGTAGCGTGGGGATCAGGAGGCCCCGGGACCGAGTTCCCGTCTGATCATCTGGTGTTGGACCCCTAGTGGGAGTATCACGCGGGTTGTGGTTGATACCAAAATCGCTGGTAGAGACTTTGTGCTCGAATGTGGAGTTACATTGCAACCGGGCGCTACAGACCCATAGAGTAGCAGAGGTGGTAAGATAGGCCTCACCTCCGCCAATGGGGATTATGTTCCATACTAGCATAATCAATTTGGTATCTCCTGGCTGCGAAGAAAGGGCTGACAATATGTGTTGATAGGACAATTGTCAGCCTCTTTTCCTAGATAGCCCAAGTTTTACTTGGCTATCCCAGGGGGATAGCTTGGCTATAATTTCTTATTGTAATGAAGTTGACGTGTCATCCTATACAACGTATTTATTGTGCCAAATGTGTTTCAAAAGCAAAAGCCTGGTCAGTGAATGCTATGATCTTCGTTCAATAATATTTTAGGGTAGTTGCCCAGAAATTCGGTCGCAATAATGACCTTGTCAGATGGTGGAGTATCGTGGCGTAAAATTCAGGAGCTTCCTTTGCAAAAATCTGATCTTTTTTAATCTATTTACCCTTTCAGAAGTCACATAAACAGTCAACATTACCTTCTTTATTAATCGGCTTTAACGAGGTATTTCTGGCTTAGACCTTAAGGAAACTTGTTGACTGATTTGCATATCAAACGAGTAAACCCATATTTCCTTAGAAATTATAATGCGTTTTATCAATGTTGGGTCTGAATTGACTTTTTCTAGCACGCCTTCACTGGTCTAATCCTACGTTTTTCTCTTTGAACAAAATGTAGGTCTTTCGGGACTAATAATTGAGCGGCGACGCGTTTCATACACAAATAATCGTGCATAATATTATTAATTAATTCGTGAAAGACAGAAAGTTATGCTGTTTCCTCTCTCAAACGTAAACGATTATTTTTAATCAATATTTTTCTCGATATTTATTTAAGTTGAAAACGTTAATGGACGACCGGAGGGACTCAAACCTTTTACCACATTTTAACTGCACATGCACAGGTTTTTGATAAAACGGGCTCGCCGCAAGCATTATAACGGGTTGTCCTGAAAGTTCTTTTGATTAATAAAAAGAAATTTATTTACAAGTTTATATACAAGGAAACAATTGTTTTTATTTTTTATGTAATCTCCCCTTTTTGGACTTTGTCATGGTGGAAGATGACGTCTCCCCAATTGATGAGCCTCGGCTGTTTTTCTTCCAATGCCGCCTTCAATTTATCTAATTATGCGATATAGTAGTCCGCATTGATCGTTTGATTTGTTGGGACAAACTCAAAAAAGACTGTCAAAGACTCCTTTGACATCCCAACAAATCAACAACAGTACCTTCCTGGGATGAAGGCAGGCTTTGGAGGTGGATTAAGGGGGTTCATTTGGTTGCCCCCATGATCTTTTTCGCTTTACATTGTTGTAGGCTATCCATTTTTCATTCCCTGTGCTGAGGTTCTTCAGAAATGGTGTCTTGTTATTTGTTATCCTTAGGGTATCGTAGACGTCAACGCGATTCAAGCGGTTGACCGCGGTGAGAGAGTGAGATACCCACACAACGAGAGTGCTTACAAATCTGAGCGCTTTTATGACCTTGGGAACGGTTGAGATTGATTTTTTGATTATTTCAGCTTTTTCCCTAACTGTTGCAGAGGGACTAACAATAATGAAATCTCTTATTTCTTCCGAAACAATTTCTTTTGGTCGTCCTGATCTGGGAGCGTACGTTACGGCACAGAATCTGTCCCATCGGCACAGATTCCTGTTGGGAACTGCGGCTCCGTCTCAAAATGTCCATTCAGAAGGTCGAATTTTTCGCCACTTTCTCGAGCATTTCGGCCTGTATTCCACGAATAACTTGTGCTATGTTATTCTGTAAGGCTTCAATAGTGTTCGGCTTGTTCACATAGACTAACGACTTGACATAACCCCATAAGAAATAATCAAGAGACGTTAAATCTCAAGATCTTGGCGGCCAACTCACAAAGCCAAATCGAGAGATAAGCTGCTCACCAAATTCATCCCTCAACATATTCATTGTTTCACGAGCAGTGTGGCATGTTGCACCGTCCTGATGAAACCACATGTCAACCAAGTTCAACTGAACCAATTGGGGCAAGAAAAAATTCCTTGTGGTTAAGTAATTTATGCCAAATGGCTGAGAACGGCGACGAATTGACATTTAACGATCGTCATTAACACTGGTCGCTACGGCTGCAATATTTCCTTCGGTACGCAATCTACGCATGCGAGTCGATGGTTTTATGTCCAACAAAGTAAAGTTGGTGCGAAATTTGAAGATACCAGCACGAATTGTTGATTCAGCATTTGTCACAGCTCACGAATTTTGATAATAAATTTCAACGATTTGCAATCGTTGCTCGTTTGTTAGTGTTTCCATGATGAAATGACAGAGTTTACTGTAAACTTTTCACTTTGACAGATGACGCCATTACCAACCAGTGCTGCCAACCTGAAAATTCAAAATCTTAAAAAGTAACACTGCAGTTCATCAATAATGAAACTGTTTTGTATTTTGCAAAATTATATTTAACGAAAACTATTACAAATGTTTTAAACCGGAACACACGAATAGAACGAATGATATTAAAATGTGAAATATCTTCGTACATAAATTCAAAGCTTGAGATGTTTAAAATGTATTTATTTTAACAAGTATATACGCATATGGTCAAAATAATAAGTACACCCTATATTTTTTTTAAAGGCTCGTAGACGAACATTTATTGAAATTAAAAGAAAAACAAATACTAAGTTCTTTTGTTATAACATTAGAAACAAAATAAATGCTAAAACAATAACAAAAAAAACAAAAATTAAATTCAGTATTTTTCAAAAAGTAGGAAATTGTTTAAAACACATTGGATAAAATAATAAGTACGTTTAGTTAAAATAAGCAAAATAGTAAAAAAAAATCAAGTTTTTTCTGCTATATTGGCTGAGTTTCGTTAAAAGCCCGCATATCCACCTTTATTTTCAAATATTTTGTTGACTCTTTTTGGCATGTTGGCAATAAGTTTGATGCAGGTTTTTACTGGTATTTCATACCAAGTTTTTTCAACTAAATTCCATAACAGATCCTTATTTTTAAGAACCTCTTTTCTAATTCTTTTTTTCAACCCTCCTCAAAGATTTTCGATTGGATTTAAGTCCGGAGATTTACTTGGCCAGTCAAGAAGGACAACATTATTATCTTGGAACCAGTCATTTACCAATTTAGAAGTATGCTTTGGATCGTTATCCTGCTGGAATATCCACCTAAGAGGCATACTTTCCACAGCATAAATTAACATCGTATTTTCCAAGATATCATTGTAGTGGAATCGGATCATAGTGTCGGTAATTCGATGTATCGGACTGACACCATACCACGAGAAACAACCCCAGACCATAATATTACCGCCCCCGTCCTTGACCGTCTTCTTTGTAAAGCGAACATGGAATTCCTTATCCTTGGAACGTCCAACATTCCGAGCACAGTCGTTTCCAAATACATTAATTTTTATTTTATCGCTTCACATAATGTTGCGCCATTTCTTGTCAGCGTCTCCTCCGGACCAATTGAAATGACTTCTTGCAAACGCCAATCTAGCCTTTAATTTTTTTGTGTCTTCTGGCTATCCGGCCTGGTAAATATGCTTCTTGTAGTCTACGGCGAACAGTTCGCAATGAAATTTCATATTCAATTTCTGCTGAAATAGCTGATGAAGACACAAACGGGTCCTTCTTTGCATGTGTTGCAATACGGATATCTGTTGTTTTTGAGGATTTTTTTAGGTCTCCGCGAGTTTCGACAGGCTTTTTAGGCTTTAAAGCATTTTGTACAAAAAATAGCGACCATTTCATAGTTTCTGTTACAGAACGAAAACTTTGGCCACTTTCTCTTAGTTTTGAAACTATTTTTCTCTCCTCCGGAGAACAATGAATTTTTCGACCTATGGCTGATTGTTTTAACAAAATATTTTGTTATGAATAAAGGTTAACAACAATAAAATAACTAGCCTTTCCAGAAAGACTACAGCAGACTGCGACAATATTAAAGAATTGAGCAATGTAATTATTATTTTGAACAAGTGCTGAAATCCCACCTGAACAAAACTAACTCACAATGAAAACATCGGGGAAGCCCCAGTTGTGTTTTTTACTTTTAAAGGTATTACCATATTAAAGTTATTTAAATAAAAAAGTATTGCCATGTTTACTTTTCGTTAAAGTAAATAAAATTAAACAAAAAGCAAAAATAAGCAGGTGTACTTAGTTTTTCGACCATAAATGTACTTCCACATATTTCCATTTGTTCACCGTACGTAGCTGTGCTTATTATTAATATCCTAAAAATGTTCCCATTGCCCTTAAGATCAATAAGATTTTGTAAATAAATGCGACTGTCACATCGGTACAATAGACAAATCAAGCTGAATCTCTGTTAACGTTCTGTTTAGTATTTAAATACTAAACAGATCCTTTTGAATGTGAATTTTTCATTATTCATAGCAAAATGTTAGATTCGAACTGACTCATATTCTCATTTATTCACTTGAAGGACATTAGAAAATCCACACATGATTTTTCATTCCTACTACTAAATACTAATCGTCGCTCTGTTGTCTGGCCTTTTCCAGTTCAGACAATATTTACTCAGTGTCGAATGCATATTAGAAAATTTTACAGTTGTATCGTCCCTCAGGGGACATTTTTAAACCAAATAATGCAATCGACAGTTCATTTTTATGGGCTGAAACTCATCAATAGATGGAATTCGTTATTTACTTGCTGACTCGTTGCAGTTGTTTGGCTGTTGTGTAGTGATGTGTTGTAGGGTTGTGCTCCTAAAAGACCATAATTGGGAACCCTTTGGCAAATAGGACATAAGGCGGCCATTGATGACAGACGTCTGGAATAGTCAATAATAGTAGACACGCATACGAGTATGTATTTCTGTGTGGGGGCTTAGTGTCGTTTAAGTCAGAGAAGGTAAAATAAGTATGTATGTATGAGTCGACAGTTATGCATAATACTGCGTACAACTGTTAAACGTATACCTTCACTCGAAGGGATGAAGGTATATATTATTTGCCTCACCTAGAACCGAAGAGATGAAGACAAAAGCATTTACACAAGTCTAACATTTTTAGAGTTTTTCCTACAGCTGTCTTGTTTGTTGCTGCATAAAAACTGATTTGAAAAGTGTTGTTGTCTTTGGAATGTGTGGCATTTGGGTGGATAAAAAATTACAAAAAATTAAGGTAACATTCCAAATGTGTCAAAATTATTTACACAAATTTTTTATTTGCGTGAAAATTATCTACACACCATACAAATTATTAATTCTGTGGTCACAACCCATAACAGCCTAATTCTGTTTTTCAATATTTTCAGTACACGAGTTTAAAGTTTTGAATCTTCACTGAAAATCAGGAGAAGGTGTTTTTTGGAAAACTTTGCTACAGATTCCAAGTAAACGAATTTCTTTACTTAATTGTTAACAAAAAATAGTTGTTTATTCTCGTAGTCAAAAGATATTATCGAAAAAGACATTTAGGCTCTTATGAATTGTTGAACAAAAGAAAGTCAAAAAGTTCAAGTCGAGTTAGGCTATTATTCCAGATTAAATAAAAAACTTTAAGTTTGGAGAAAGACCTTAACTCAATTTATGTTTATCAAAAAACGAAATTGTAATTCGGAATAAGAGCTTAACTCAAGCTAGGAAAATAAAATTGTTTCTTTATTTTTGTGGATTAACGACTTAAGTTGATTTAGGCAATGATGAAAAAATAATGTTTATATTTGTTGTAATCCTAAATTGACTTAGGCAGTTATGCCAAAACAGTCATTTAGAAAAATAACTTAAGCTATTAGGTTTTTTAGGATTAATTGCCTTCCTAGAAGAGATACAAACATGAAAAATTTAGAGCAAATAAATTTGGATACGCTGAACACGATGGTGCTAATAACTCAATTGTGTCCTAACTCGAGTTAGGCTGTTACGGATTGTGACCACAGAATTAGGCTTCTCCTTTTACTACAAAATTATTAAATTGGCTAAAACAAAAGAACTAATATTGAAATACGAGCAGAAATTGTTACGAAATTTAAGAAAGATACTTTAGCTTCTGAAGTTGAAAAATCTTACGAAATTTCACGGAAAATGGTTTACAATTTATTTAAAATAAGGAGACTCACTGAAACTCGTCCAATAGAAAGACGGAGGCCAGTTGTAAAACTTAGAGAGAACGGAAAATTAATGAGAATATTAAAGGAGAATCCATTTTATAGTCCTGTTTGCAGCAAACTTGGAAGAATTAGTTGGAAAAAATAAGTGAAGCGACGGCACGACGGAGATTAAAAAGCAATTTACAATTTATTTACATAGAGGATACTTGCGGAAATTCGTCCAATAGAAAGGCGGAAGCCAGTTGCAAAACTTAGTGAAATGTGAGTGGAGTAAAGAAGAATCCAAAGTCAAGTCCTGTTTGCAGCAAACTTTGGAAGAATTAGTTGGAAAAGAAATAAGTGCAGCGACGGCACGATGGAGATTAAAAAGCATAAAAATTAAATCATATATCGTCCTCCAGGTAATTGACATAAGCCCAGCCAGCGAATCGAAAGGCCTTGCATTTGGTTATGAACGTATAAAAAATCAATTGAGTTTTGGTATAACATTTTGTGGACAGATGAGTCGTCATTTCAGTTCTACGGTTCATTAAGAAGTAACTTGTAGGCGACGTTAAATAGACTGTTCTACCTTGGCCATCTCAAAGTTCGCATCTCAACATCATTGAAAAATAATTAAATTATATGAAACAATCACGGTTCGTTAATAAAGCTTGGAACCGATATCGGATCAGATAGTATTGGATCGGATCGGATATAGTTAAAGAATTTAATGAGTTATGGCCAAATCAAACTCTTCTGTTCTTTAATAAACTAATTTTTAATATTGCGGAAAAATTTTTAAAACCAAATTAAAATTATCGCATTCGCTTAGGAATACATAAAAAACCAATTGAGTTTTGGTATAACATTCCGTGAACAGATGAGTCGTCATTTGTGAACAGATGAGTCGTTCATTTGGAAGAAACTTGTAGGTGACGTTAACCGGACTGATCTACCTTGGCCACCTCAAAACTAGTATCTCAACATCATTGAAAATGTTTGGGCTTTTATGTAACAATCACGGACTGTTAACAAAGATCGAAACCGATATGCGGTCGTATTGGATCGGATATAATTAAAGAAGTTAATGAATTATGGGCAAACCTAACTATTCTCTTCTTTCACGATTTAATTAAATCACTTTTAGTCAAATTCCGGGGAGTTATTGATGGTAAAGGTTACGAAACCCAATATTAATTACGAATTAAATACTATAATATTGCATGAGTAATAATGCAATTTTTGATGATGTGTAAATAATTTTGACGCAAATTAATTATGTGTAAATATGAGTTTTGACGCCAAATGACAAAAAATCAATTGTTTATTTTAATACGAAAGATGCCGTTTATTTCTTTGATTTCTCTGTTGTTGTTTTCGCATAGTCGACATATTCCCAAATCAACAACACTTTCCAAAATAGTTCTATAGCAGCAACAAACGAAGCCATTTTATGAGAAAACCTAAAAAGTTTAGCTTTGTGTAAATACTTTTGACTGGCTGTATAACAATTTGATATGACCAAAAAACTGGCGGCCAACAGAAAGTGCCTAAATTACCAAAAGTCTTTTGACCAAATGTGTTTCATGACATTTTAAGTCAATCGAGCGGTGCCCGTCTTCCTAGCTGGTAGACACTATAATCGCCGTAAACATCCGGCAATCCTTACTTGTATCCTCCATACAAATTGATCAGTTTTCCGAAATAAATTTTTTCCCCATAACCTGAAATTCGCAGCATTTTGGTTTATTGTTTTAACCTGTAATTGTCGGTAAAATTTAAAAAAAGATAAAGAAAAACACAGCCTTGCTGGCACCTCCCATAGAACGTACCGATAACACACATAATCTTAAGTTGTAGCGGTCATATATTAATTTATTTATATGTCCTAAATATCATATGTTAATATTTAATTAAACTTTTTCAATCACTGATCAATTTTATTAATTTCTAAATAATTCAATTTGTGTTAATTTTGTTTGTTTTAGTAACTAACTGACATTGTTTTCCGAGAGTATTCATATACATATAGGTATATATTAATTGAGTGAACTAAAAACACTCGAATTTATGCAAAATGCTCTTCGGCATAATTCTTATTTGCTACATCATTGCATTGTTGCTAATTTTGTTGTTGAGCAGTTGTGATAACAAATGAAGATCAAACATTTTTTTAATCGAAAAAAACGGTCTTTCCCACAACAATCAATCCTCTCATGAAAGAATAAATAATAACAAGTGTAGACGTTATTGGACGTTACCGTCTGCTCCGACTCACTTTTAAATAAATATCATACAGAAAGAGGGCAAAAGCGTTCTTGGACGGATTCGTCTGGTCCATTATGCTTGATTTCTGTAAATAAAACACCAAAAGAGTCTCCAATAGTGAACATTGAGCCGTAGTGGTTACCCACGATTCCTACAAAGTTCATATATTGTGCAAGATTGTCTAAATTCAGTAGAATTTTAGTTGATAGTTTACTAAGGTATTGTCTCAGAATGACAGTGAGCCGCATTGCTACACGCCTTCTGGTACCTTTAACATGAATTTGTCGATTTTGCTAAGTTCGATTCGATTTTTCCCTGTACGCAAACTGCAGCAATCTGAATTGTTGTCCAAATCACACATACGGAACGTAAATGAGCAATATCGATTCACTCCTCCTGGTACCTGTCATAGATAGAAAGATTTTTAGAAATTCGTTTTTTTTCTGCAATGTTTAATTTACTGACTGTAGTAACGTAAACTTGTCTCCACTTTATTACAATGCAACGCTTGCAAAATTTAAAAAGATCCACCAATTAATCAAGACTCCTGTAAAATGACGTCCTTTAAAAATGACAGATTTAATCCACTTATTCGTAGACTGATATCTTTCACTCAATTTTGGTACAAGTTAAGCGTTTGCTAGAAAATGGCTTAAGAATGAAAATGGACTGGAAGGACCATAACAATCCTTCCGTTGCCTCCTTTACAAATTAGTCGACTATCCAAAATCCAACTCTTCCTCCCAATTTTTTAACCTGATGCTTGCCTCAAATTTAGCACACATCATGCATTTAGTGAACAATGTTCTTCAAATTGAAATGGAAGACACTGGAGGGTCCCTCTATAGTTTCCGAACGGAAGACTTCGGTAGCGTAAATTATCTCTTGTTTTCTTGTATTCTAATTCATATCAACAATTATCACGTCCCTTCTGGCACTCTCTACGCTTTAACACCCGCTCACATGTTTGAATTTTCTGTACTTACTTCAACAGAAAGACATTTATAAATACTGTATTGATCGACATTTCTTGGAAAATTGTATAGAAATCTACTGAGCAATTTCACCCTTTCTGCCAATTCTCACATAAATGGCCGATTGATATCGTGTGTTTTCAGGTTCAGAATATACAATTTATTGTATTATTTTTAGAAAGATTTAGCACATAAAAAGCATTCAGTAATGCTATGTTTGAGAACGAAAATGCGCAAAGAAGGGACATTGATATTACTCTACCTTTTTTGGTATCTCAAGTTAACCGATTTACTGAAATGAAATATTTCCTGTAATTTTTAGGCTCCCATAACGTACATTTGGATCTACCGTATTGAAAAAATGAAAAATGGACACACTCATTACGTCCCATTCAGTTTTCCTAATATATTCCATATGTTGCTAAGCTCACATCTTTTTTTCAATTGCCCTAAATTCAGTACAAATAGAACTCATCGGATAGACATATAGGTAGTTCTGCAAATGTAACTGAAATTATGATATTGCCGTACAAACTGATGTGTTAAGCAAAAAGCGGTAGTTCCTATATTATTACTGAAACTATTGCTCTACGTTTAGAATAGCAGTCTTGGTTGCATTCTTGTGCATGTGACAGATTTGTAAAACTCGAAAGGAAGTGTCTTAAATACCACGTACGTTTTGACCAAATGTGTTTAATGACTTTTGAAGCAAATCGAGCGATGTCGATTTGTCTGGCTGACTGATAGATACGATAACTATCGTAAATCTTCATGAATCTTCTTGCCACAGATTATTATTTTTCCAAATCGCAGCCGTATATTGTCAATGGGCAATATGGACCTGCTTCTTCTAGTGCCGCCCGTACATATTCACCCATTTTGTGAAATTAACTTTGCAGCTCCTCATTCGATGACTGCATAGTCTTCAATTGTTGTTCATTATATTGGTCTATGGTTCTTAAGGGAGTTTGAGAAAATCGACCGTTTAACCGCATCCCTTTTGTTACCTCCACACACACAAATAGAGCGATTTTCCATAACTCAGTTCTTTTTCTATAATTTCTAAGTAACAGGTTGCAGTAGTTAAAATTGTTTTCACTACATTGCGTAAAAATTTTCTTCTGGTGGCCACCATACAAACGAGCTATTTTATTCACGTATTTTTGCCTCCATACCAGCTGCACTGAATTTTTCTAAATTTGATACCTATCATGCATTCCAAGTCCAAGTCCAAGTTTGGAGAAAAACAATGTGCGGGATTGCAACGCCCATTGTGATGGCTCCCCTTCAAATCGCCTGTTATGTTGAAATTTAATATTCTCCCGTAATTTCTAATTCCTAGACCGAACTTACTTTCATTCTAGCCAATTATATTGCATTACATTGGTTGGTAAAGTATGGAAAATCAAACGAATAACTACGCCTTTTCTGATACTTCTTATACTAATTACCTCAGTTGCACTATATCACCATAACTTACCGCGCATTGGGCATTTAGTATTTATAATAAAAATTGATTGCATTACTATGCCCTAATCGGAGGACTTAGGAAAGTTATAATTTTGCTCCTTCTGTTATAACACAGAGTAAGAACAACTTGCTTACACTCATGCTTTTTTCTTACAGCAAGAGTGTAGGTGGTGACAGACGTGGCGTGGCGAATTGTTCTTACTCTGAATTATAATAGAAGGAACAAAATGATAAATGTCTCAAATTCTCTGATACAGAAATTATGATGACAAAATTTGGTACCCTAAGATACAATTGAAATTTCTGTATTAGTTGTCCATTATAATGGCTTACATTCCCCTTTTAGTAATTTCCAAATAAACGGCAGATTTAATCAATTTGTTTTTAACTTCATATCTTTCAAGCAGTGACACACTATTCAGCCAAATTTGGCACATATCCCCCACTTGGTAGACCAAGTTCTAAGAGCAAATGTAGACTGCATTGCCATGTTCATTTATTTTCAATTCCCGCTAAAAAAGGTGAATATTTTTACGCATCCTTTTGTTATTAAACGATTCATATTGGGAAATGGCAAATCTTTCACTAAATAAATAACACTTCAGATGACAGGTATTTAACAGCTGACATCCTTGTTAGACCAGTAAATGGATAACCCTATATGAATTGAATATTCCTTTTGTGAACTCTAATTTGTACACTGCAGTGCCTGAAACAAAATAGACTAAATAACCACTTATATTAAATTATATTTAGTCAGAGATGTCTTTCAATCAATTGCACCATAAATTCAATACAATTTAGCACGCATCAGGCTTTTAGTAGTTTTGCGATTGCAAATGATCTGCATTACGTGCCCTTTGGTAAGTAAGTTCTAGGAGTAGGAAACTACAGAGTGGCGCAATAGAACGTGCATATTGCATCATCTTTTTTGCGGGGTAGAAAAGACGAGGGCGGGGGGCCTACATCGTTGGGTTGGCGGGCTCATGGAGTTTTAGTCGCTATGAATCACTTCGACGGGAAGCGTCGCGCATTTTGCGTGCGCGCATTTTACGAGAACTCTCGTTCATATATTGCTACTAGGCGACTACATTGTGCTGAATATGGACTATGGCGAATTAGTGAAGCAACGACTGCAAATTTAATTAAAATATGGGTAAAACGTTTTGAAGAGACCGGTTCAACATTTAAACCACAAGCAACTGGTCGCCCAAGAAGATCTAAGACTGGAGACAATGTTGAGAGAGTTATGGAGTCAGTACGAGGAAATCCACAAATGTCGACTCGCAAGAGATCGTCTGTCTTACAATTATGGCGACGAAGTTTGCAATGAATTTTAACATTGGATTTTAAACTGCATCCATATAAGCAGCAATTAACACAAGAATTGAAAGAGTCTGACTTCATAGCAAGGCTCGCATTTGCTAATGAAATGCTTAATCGATTTTCCAATTTTGACAATATCCTTTTCTCTGACAAGGCTCATTTCCTTATGAATGGTTCGTAAACCGTCAAAATTGTCGCTACTGGAATAGTGAAAATCCCAAAATCAAACACCAGAAACCATTGCATAGTCCTAAAGTGACAGTATGGGCAGCAATCTCTGGCAGAGGAATAATTGGTCCTTTTTTCTTCGAAAATGCGCGGGGCCAAAACGTCACGGTTAATGTTGAGATGTTGGACGGATTTTTGGATCCAGAAACTGAAAGTTCATGAATAGTGAATTCCAGACCTTGGCTCCAACAAGATGGAGCTACCTGTCACACATCAAATGACTCCATGGCGGTGGTGAAGCAGATGTTTCCTGGCAGACTGATTTCGAAAAGAGGTGACATCCCATGGCCCCCACGTAGTCCAGACTTGACGCCTCTTGACTTTTTTTGTGGGGATATCTCAAACAGAAAGTCTACAGTAATAATCCAAGAAACATCGTTCAGCTCAAGGAGAATATCCGTGGTGAAATGGCAGCCATTGCACCAGTATTACTGAAGAAAGTTTTCAATAATTTTCGTTTGCGGTTAGAGGAGTGCCGTCGTAGAGAGGGTCACCATTTAGATGATGTTATTTTTAAAAAATAAACTCCATTTATTACTCTACAATGCCTTAGATTTATTTTAACCATACCTCTTGTATTTATTTTTTAATCTATTTTTTAAATATGCACGTTCTATTGCGCCACCCTGTATAATAATCAAATTTAGGAAGGCATAATTTTGTTTACTTTATTTGGGGCAAATTCACACCATTTGTTATTAAGAATCTGTCAACAAAACATGCTCTTTCTGGCACCTCGTATCCTCTTGCTCCAAAGTAAAACGATCATGGGCAAAGATGTACGTATATCATTTAATCGGAATGAAATTTCTACACTGATTTGATGAGGAGTAGATACGATCAAAGTAAGTGACCTTAGTTTATAATGTATCATATTGTCGGTATTAACTGAAATGACATTGCTGTTAGTAATTTCCATTAAAATAGAAGACAGATACATTTATAAATGATAATGAAATACACGTCATGAATTGTAAAAAAATCCACACATGAAGTATGAATTTGTCGGAGGTTGGCAAAGCTTTTTGGCTTATCTATCAGTACTTTGACTATCACTGCTTCACATAATTGGATCTTAGTTTAGCGGAATATTCATAAATGCATACATTTCCATTCATTGATCACGGACTTTGCGATAATAATAGTTGCGAAAATATGTAGTATAATTGCTTAAAAGCACAATTTCTACTGTTAGTTATTAAAAAGTGTACTTAAAATTTCGACAATACGTAGAACAACTTTATCAAATATCCCTTCCCTTTTGCAGCAGTGATTTACTTCATAGTATACAATTCATGTTACACTAAACTGCACAACAGTTGAGTCAATTTGAGCTTCTGAATTTGTTTACGTTACACGATGTCTGTGTGTTTAAACAAACATGTGTAAATATCAAATATCAGAGGAATACAAACGTACCCTGGAACTCATCTATCCTGCGGGAGATAATGAACGACCGCAACATACACAAATGGCCAAATTTCGGCAACACACTTGTGCAATTTAATAACTCATAAATTCAACTCAAATGCATACAAGTATCGTGTGCATAAAATCGAAAACAATACAGAGAGAAATACTGAACGAGTGCTAAATAATTCTGAAGTCATAGTAATATTAGTATATAATATACAGCACAATATATACATATGTATATACATATACTCGTATATAATACCGAATGAGGTTTTTACTCGAAAGCACAAGGTATGAGGAAACCAGTTGGCGGTCTCAAAACTAGCCGACCTAGCAAAGAAGACACAAAAAAGTTGTTAAACATCTTCCTCATTTTTCAACGTAATCTCCTTTTGGCTCGATATACTTTTTCAGCGACAATCAATAGCTTCTATGGCTAGCTCATAGTAAGAACTCTTAAACTCCTCCAAATAGCCATCAATCGCAGAGTCCTCCTCTTCTGTGTTGGCATCTCATTTACCACCGATCCATATTTTTCAGTTTGAAAATAGAAAATAGTCCAAGGGAGCGAAATCTGGCGAATAAAGTGTATGATGAAGCAACTCGAACTTTAATTTATTAAATTTGGTCATTGCCAAAATTGATGTGTGAACTGGAACATTGTCTTGATGACACAACAGTTTTATTTCCGCCAAATGTAGTTTTTTCCCATAATTTTATCACCTAAATGATGCAATAAATTTGCATAATATTCGCCGCTGATGGTTTTTTCTTCCTCAAGATAACCAATAAAAATAATCCCATGCTCATCCCAAATAACTGATGCCATGACCTTGACCGCAGACGGAACCGTCTTTGCCTTCTTCGAATACGATTTGCACATTCGTGTCCACTGCTTTGACTGTTCTTCTGCCTCAGGTAAGAAGTGGTGGAGCCATGTCCCATCCATGGTTATAAATCGACACAAAAATTTGGCATTATTGCGGTGAAAACATCGCCAAACTGTCTACCGAAACATCTTCACGACACTGTTTCCGCTTGATTGAAAGCAAGTGCGGCACCCATCATGCGCACAGTTTTCTCATTTTCAAATTTTCGGCCTGTATACGAAATTCAAGGTTGATTTTCCTCTATAATGCCTTTAAATTTATCACGGCCAAGGAGAAAATCATTTTGAAGGCGACATTTTTTTTTTCTTTTTTTTTTTTTGATATCCAGCTTGCATAAAAGTTTATCCAGTTTTCGGTTTCAAAAGTGTAGTTAAATAAAACACACGTTTAAATGACCGCCTTTAGATTGGTTGCAGCAGTTGGTCTTTTTAAGTAGTTTTCGATCACTTTTTTGCATATTTCGGGTGATATTTCGGTGATAACTTGACGAATGTTGGTTAGGGGATTATCCACGTAAACACGGTCTTTGACGTAACTCCACAAAAAATCTCTAACGGCGTCAAATCGTATTATCTTGGTGGCCAATTGACGTTGCCAAAACGTGAAATTACATTTTCAGGAAACTTCTCATGCAATAAAACCAAAATCAGTCGTGTTGTGTGGCTCATATACAGTCCAGTTTATTATCTACAATTGCGGATCAAAAAAAGTCAGTTATCGTACGGCTATAACACTCTGAAGTGACGATAATGGTTCCTCCAGCGTCTTTTTCGAAAAAAAAACATGCCCAATGACACCTCCTGACCATAATGCATACCAAACAGTCACTTTCTCTGTATGCAATGATTTTTTTTACTGCCACTTCTGGATTATCCGACAATTTTGCTTGTTGACGTAATTACCGAGTGAGAAATGAGCTTCATCGCCGAAGAATTTCGATTTTTCCATTTGTTGTCATTTTACACGGAAGACCGAAGTACAACGAGATTAAAGTGAATCAGTTTATTTTATCTGATATTCTGTAGAAATCTTGTTTTTTTTTAATTAATCTCCCCCATTTAATAAAGACAAATTCGGCCATAATTCGTACGAAGATATTGAAATATTAACATTTCTGCACAAAAATGCAAATGTTTCAAGTTACTTTGTGAATAAGTTCTACACTGTAAGAAAAAATTCTTCCAAACTATTTCACAGAAAAATAATAAGGATTGTGATCAATTTTCACGCGTGCTTCAACTTAAACACTGGGGTTCTGAATGCGAACAGCTGTATGCTTGTTTAGAATTTTTCAGATTCCTTAATATAAAAGCATCCTCGCAACGCCACAAGAAATTTTTGTTGTCAAATGCTCTTCATTTAAGTTGAGCGCAGTTTTAGTAATTCTTAATAGAAAATATGAAATATTTTAAACTATCTTTAAGCTGAGGCACCCCTCCTGCTTTTTGCACTAAAGTAAAAACACGTGGAGAATGTCAGTTCACCCGATGGAAATTTTCTTTAGAAAAGTTCTGCAAATTGGCCAATTTGGCAAAGATCGGTAATCCATTTTTAATTTCTAAATGGAATACTTGAGAAACTATATATTTTTTGTTTCTTCGAATCATTTCTGAACCGACGAAAAAAGGCGTACAAAACTCCGTTTAACTCAATGCAACTTCAATATTGGTGCTCTTTTCGATTTTCTGTGTTTCCTATATTTCCGTCATTGGTGGTATTGGTTGATGTAAATTACTAAGTTATGCTACTAAATGGGAAATGACGAAATTTCTAATATTGGGCTGTCTGATTTTTATTCACTTGAGGAATAACTGTATCCCTCTACAGCGCATCCCAAACAGCTCACGACTTCCAACCTTCGGGCAAGTATTCCCTGGTAATGCCATCTGGATGTCTGATGATTGATGGTAGCTAAAGTGAGAAGGCGACTAGTTGAGAAACTTAAATGGCATGCTAACACCGACGTGTGCGTGTGATTCGTGGTGTTAATATTGAATCGGATCGGATGGTTGCAGCAGCATGACTGATGAAATCACCCCAATTATCGACGAAGGCACAAATTGCCCTGCTCCGAGCTACACAGAGATCAGAACAGCAGTATTACAACAAAGCTGCGGCCTGCGGGCGCTGATGGCCTGCCAGCAGAGCTGTTTAAAACTGATGGCGATGAGCTGATAAACAGCCTGCAGCAACTCCTAAATACGATTTGGTTTGAAGAAAACTTGCCCGATGATTGGGATTTGAGTGTACTGTGTCCTGTGTTTTAAAATGACGATCCAAGTGTTTGTAAAAACTATCGCATTATCAGTCTGTTACCAATTGCCTATAAGGCCCTGTCGGGTGTGATATATGAAAGACTAAAGCTGTTTCTAACTGACCTGATTGGATCTTATCAGTGTGGCTTTAGACCCAGTAAATCAACAACTGACCAGATATTCACACTACGACAAATTCTGAATTAGACCCAAGAAAAACAGACCGACACGTACCATCTTTTCGTAGATTATAAAGTTGCTTTCGATAGCCCGATACGGCAAAAACTGTATGAGGCCATGTCCGAGTTTGGAATTCTTACGAAGCTTATATGTCTTTGTAGGATGACGCTGACTGCCAAATATATGGGCTCATCATGATTAGCGCAGAGTATAGCTGTAAGAGCTATATGCCGACATCGACGTGATCAAACGCAATAATATACAGCGATTGGGTTGGCTTAGTCATGTTGTGCGGATGGACCCAAATGCACCGGCACAGAAAGTTTTCGACGACGAACTCGATGGACGACACAGAAGAGGGCGACCAAAACTCCGTTGGAAGGACCAGGCTTTTGAAATACTATCGAAACTTGAAGTGATGACTTGGAGGAGAAGCGCGGAAGATCGAAGCGCTTGGATTTATTTTCTACGGGCGGCATATAATAGATAAGGATGTCAATTCCAGCCGCCACCTAAGAAGGAGAGGAAGCAACTTAATATCGGTGGAGCAATGTAGGATGCTTATAAAGCAGTTTACCAGCAAGACACATTTCAGAAAAGTAAGGTTTCCTTAAAAGATTGTTAATGGGTTAGAATGTATTGAGCTCGTGTAATCAACTGATTTGTTTTTTCTGATGGTCAGAAATGGTTAAAATAACGTTTTGTTTTCGAAGTTTTCAACGTGAAGTACTGAATATTATGCCCCAATTGATGTATTAAAAGTCAGACCTTAAATCACTGACGAATTTAAGGATCTCGCTGTGCCGCATGGAAAATATGAAGAGGCCGCTTCTTGAGGATCGTTTGTTTTGGTGAGGATATAATGAGTCGAGTGTCTGACCAAATGTTTTTTGTAAAAATTATTATCTGAATCATTAATGATGCGTAAACGTCTCTTAGTTATTGGAATTACTTGTCTGTGTATATTGCCCTTTTTCTCGTATAACACACCTAAATCATCTTAATTTTGCTGAGCAGGTCCAGAATTTGCGACGTCGACGATGCAAGGGTTGTGATAATGTTGGAAGGCTCATGGCTAAATGGTGTATAAAGCACAAATTGTAATTCGAAAATTGAAAACAAATGCTTTCCATCATATGCTTGCAATATAGGGGACTTTCCCATGTTCTAAGAGCTCACATATATTCTGTTACCCAACGACGAATTTGAATGTTAGTTTGAGAAGATTTTTCTAAATATCGATTAGTCGACTGCTAGTGGTGTTCATTACACATGTCGAAGTGACCACTGCTCAAAGACGAAATTCTTTGATCGGTACAATTCGAAAAATAAGCCCTAAAAATACATTTTTGGTGTTGTTTCTGACAATCTGTTGTTACGGCTGTAGCAATCTTTGAACTGCAAGGAATTGAAATACCTTCGTAACGATGTCTGATTCGAGGACAATGTGCTGAATCTCAAGTACCGAGACTTGTTCATCAATACTGACATGTTGTCACGCTGGTTCAGATAGGATTAACCCATATAAAAATATTTACAGCAATGCAAATGGACGTTGAGTGAATGTGTATGTAAACCAATTCAACTGACTGCAATTTCAGTAGTGGGTTTCTATAAATAAATTTCTTATGGCGATTCAAGAATGATTTTAAGTTTCTTGTCAAATTTTGTTGGTCATTGTCACAACGTTGCATATAGGAGCCACAAACTTTGAATTGTCACAAATCCACAAATGGATAAGAGTCACACTAATATACATCTTGAATACCATACGGTTGAATACCATTGTCACACACTACGAATCTTCGTCCTTCATTATGTGCGGTTCATATGCATATACAGTGAAATTGTCTCAATATTGCACGCATCATCAACTAGTCATGATCGATACCCATTTAAGTGCATATATAATATGACTCCAGAGGACTCTGTCCCAAAACGCATAGCAGTCGTATCACAGTACACGCCCACTCTACCCCACAAAATGACAGTATGGAATGCTTATGGTGCATTGAATTTACTGCATATGGAAACCAAGTCGTAATCAAACCCTCCCCTTATTAACACAAAAGTTTTGAGTGTCCCAAAGTGTGTCCCTGCAAAACGATTGAGCTTCAAAACCAAAATTGCATAATGCTTGCAAGTTCAAGTACTTCGAAATCATCACACATCTTCGTTTGTATGCACAAACATTTCTTTGCAATCGTTCTGTAAGTGAGTGAGAGAATCTATTATGGCCAAACAGTACGGGATGGTAAATGCAACTCCCCAAAATGGTACTTGTGGGGATATTCAATAATTTGGTAGAGTATCCACTAAAGCAGCTATTGCAGCTAATGGAATGGAAATGTATGGTCGTCGTATTTTTACTTGACGCACAGGATGTTAATAAGCGCTTCGATTCTTGGTATTATCAAATGGATAAAAGGAGCATTTAATTTTTCTTTACGAAGAAATCAAAAGAATTTTTAATGAACTTTGTTCAGAATTTTTGGTCGTTTTGTCGAATTGACATTTTTTTTGGAACATTTTTTCCCTTAGCATTGGGAATAAGCTAATTCCAGTATTGATTTGAATATTTATGACAGACGGGAAGAAAGTCATTATATGCAAAATACATACGAATGAAAAAGTAACAGAAAATTTGGTGAAAATTCCCAGCAAATGAAATGAAATCTGCAGGATTTCTAAAGTTTTCCGATTTAGCAGGCCTCTAAGCTGTAGTAACGGGTGGCGCGATAGAACGTGCATATTTAAAAAATAGATTAAAATAAAAATACACAAAACGTGGTTAAAATAAATCTAAGGTATTGTAGAGTAATAAATGGAGTTTATTTTTTACAAATAACATCTAAATGGTGACTCTCTCTACAAAGGCACTCCTCTAACCGCAAACGAAAATTATTGAAAACTTTCTTCAGTAATACTGGTG
>JAHXMU010000507.1:491030-507523 GCA_019455685.1 Philornis downsi
CCAAAAATCCGTCCAACATCTTAACATAGCGTTCCGTATTAACCGTGACGTTTTGGCTCCGCGCATTTTCGAAGAAAAAAGGATCAATTATTCCTCTGCCAGAGATTGCTGCCCATACTGTCACTTTAGGACTATGCAATGGTTTCTCGTGTTTGATTTTGGGGTTTTCACTGTTCCAGTAGCGACAATTTGCACGGTTTACGAACCCATTCATAAGGAAATGAGCCTCGTCAGAGAAAAGGATATTGTTAAAATTGGAAAATCGATTAAGCATTTCATTAGCAAATGCGAATGTGTTAATTGCAGCTTATGTGGATGCAGTTTAAGATGCAATGTTAAAATTCGTTGCAAACTTCGTCGCGATAATTGTAAGACAGACGATCTATTGCAAAAAAAGATGATGCAATATGCACGTTCTATTGCGCCACCCTGTATTTGGCGTCATTATCATGTTGAAATATACCGTCAGCAGGCATTTTCTCCATGCAGGGGTGGAGCATATGCGGACGTATTTTCTATGGAATTAACAGTTTCTTTAATATTGATGATAGGCCCAGCGCCATTTACAAAATATGAGTAGTTTATATTTAATCCTTTGAAATGTGCGAAATTTATTCCACATAAGTCGAATTGATTAAATGTACTTTCATTCTTTCGCAAAATATTTTGCACAATTTTCGAAATTTATTCAGGTCTAAGTATTGTCATTTACTTTTTTTCCTCCACATTGACTGTGCATTTGGTAAACCAGGTTTTGAGGACCAAAACATATGTCATTGTCAGGCTAATTCTGGAACCTCCTATATAAATTTAGTTACCAATTTAACTTGATTAACATACGCCTCGCGAATTCCAATATTGACTCCAAAATTATAATTTCATCCCTTGCATTTTTCGGCTTTGTTGGGCAGCAGCTATTCTTTTACAGTCAATTCCCGAATTCTTAAAAGGCTGTCAATCGATTCCACGATGCAATTCGGAAAACCATAGATTTGACAATTTTGTGAAGATTTGTCAAGATTTGTTTTATATAGACTCCTGTAAAAATCGATCCATTTATGCTCGGAAAACAAGGAGCTCGTGCCATTATGCACTGTGAATATTGTATGTACGATAATGTATAGAAAAGAATTGTTTTTTGCATTGCATTGAATGCTTCTATTAGCATAGTTAGAATTGCCCGATTTAGATCAAATATACGTCGATATATTCTACAAAATGTTGCCATTTTGAAGGAAATTGTACTACACCTCTCTCAGTGAAACCCTCATTAGTATCGGTAAAAAAACGGGGACAGTTGGTTTGAACAAACTTTTCTTGAGGCGAAATTTTCACCAGCAAAATCATTCGCTGTAGACAAGAACATGTGGTAATCATTTGGTGGTAGTCCTGAACTATAAGTTTGATGCGTAAAAACTTCCTACCAACTCTCCGTAGGTTCTGGTCTGGTGATATCCCCATGCAACACTATTTCTATTGGCCAAACTTCATCGCTTCTGGCTGATTGCTGCTTTCGGACAGTCCAAATGTTGAGAGTATAGCTGGGTCGAATGTGGTCTGGCCATCGATTCATCCGGTTCGCCGGAATTCAGACCCAACTGTTCCCACTTGAAATTGTCTTAAGTGATCCACTTTCCATCACCAAGTATCCAGATATCCATTGCGATTCAGCAACGACTCACATATGGAAATTTTATACGTGAGGTTATTCCATTAACTCATGAGGCTTCGAGCTTCTTTTTGTTTCCAGTCTTATTTAAACAGTTCCAAACGTTATTGTGAATGGTTTAGCACAATGTCTGGCACATCGAAAATCTGTTCTTCTGTCGGCATTTCCGAAAATCGGAAAATTGGTTTACATTGCAATTAGCGGAACGCACTCTATGAAGCCAAAATTGCGTACGATTGGCTGTTACAGTAACAGAACCCCAAATATTATTCACATATTCAATTCGTTTTCGCTTTTATCAAGGAAAACTTTCAAGTATTTTTCTCTGCTGGTTTCCATATTAGACGCGCCATTTTTATCCACCATTTCGCCACTGTGTCGATGTTTCCTTTTGTTTATGGCCGACCAGAGTAAGAATAATTTTTCCTTATATCTCCACAGCACATTCAAAAGCGGTGTAAAAGTGTTTCTATTTACTACACAAAATTTGAAAAACATTCTTAGTTCTATATTTTTATTTGTTGTAGAAATTGCAAAACACACTTTAGATAAATTGATAAATGTAAACAAACTAAATAGCAGATCGCACTCAAACTTCGCTTTAGTATAGAGAATGTTTTTCCAACTTATCGCCAAAAGGAATTTTGACAATGGCTTAAAGAAGGCTTTTCAAATAAACGATTCCAACTTCTAAAAAAAATTTGATTAATTGAAAAAAAGACAATGGGTGAAATCCATTCAAATTGTGGTCTCCGTCAGTCCATCCTTCTGGATACTAAATATAAATAAGCTAAATACTTTTTCTGTGATGAATCGAATTACGTAATTTTGCTGTAATTAGAGAAATTGTAAGTAATAAAACGAAAATGTACTTGCTCATGTTTACAGTGAGTAAACATTTGGCATCAGCATCAATTCTTTAATTTATAATACTCCATCAGCAAGATATATATTTTCTTGTAATGGATTTTTCGCATCGACCAAATCGGAAAATGTATACCCAATTTTAATGAGAACAAAAATTCAACAGTCAACGTAAACGCATTTCGTAAAATGCCATAGAAGCCTAATCAAAGTTAATGCAAACAAAGCCAGCATTGAATCAATTTCGACAGTTTGGTTTAGGGCCGACATACTTAACGTATTTGGATTAATTGAGTCTGCCTCATATTTCGTGGATTTATGAACCTCAGCATCAGATCACTTATTTGTAATGCTCTATAGTAGCAATACACATTTTCAACTAGTTAATAGTTTGGATCGAATTATGCTACTAAGTCGAAGAATTTTGTGGCAACTTTTTATATCTACGCCCGAGAAAACGATGGTATATAGCAGCATTTGATATGGCAAAAATGTGGTGCCTAAAAGGAAGTGTATAAAGTTCTATTTGCCTGTTAACAACATGTGTTTCAAGGCTTTCTAAGGCGACTAAACGATGTCTGTCACACTTGCAGGCCAGTTGATAAACACAAAATCTTTGTAAAACTTCGTAAAAATTAGCACAGTCTAATATTTTACGTACTAGTACCTCCCATTCAAATAGACCGATTCAGTTTTTCTCCTGTGACTTCTACTTGGTAGACAGTAGCTGCCTAATTTCTTTTACACTTTACTATACTATAACAGTTGTATATAAAAAAATATAAAATATAACTTGTGAACAGTACTGCATTTCACAAACTAACCTTGAGTCTGATTTTTCACCAGCATCAATCATTCACTATAGAAAGGAACAGGTGGTAATCATTTGGCGCCAGGTCCAGTCCATAAGGTGGATGTATTTTATAGTCCGCTGATTACCAGCTGTTCATTTTATGTTGAAAGAAGCTCCCAGAAATTCTTGCTTATCACTGTCGATGTTTGTGACCTTACCCATCTTCATGCACCTTCTGAAAATTTAATGCGTGGCACCCACACATCAATCTTTTTTAAATCCAGTCTAATTCAAATTGTTCTGCACAAAGTTTAGCTTCTTAGCAATTGCATTAGACCTTACATGACATTCGGACTGGACGATTTAGTTTATTTTACCGATATTTTCAGCAATAGGCCTTTCAGTAGGAGATGCATCTATCGATGAAACCAAAATCTAAAATTACAGTATCAGAGCCACAAACATTATTCCCATTTTCAGAATCTGGCTTTTGCACTTATTGAAGAAAAACTGTATAATATAATATGGCATATTTTCTCCTTGCTGGTGTCCATCTTCGACACGCGCTCAAACAATAGCAAGTCAAACTATCAGGAATGTAATTTTTTGAATTTGCAATCATATCTTTCTAATGCTGTCACACCCGACCTAAACACACTTGTACAACGCGAGGTACTAAAGTCATTTTTTCACACAAATAATCCATTTCTTTTTACTGTAATTTTGCCCTTTTAATACGCTCTAGTTGATAAAAAGGAACGTAAGATTTTCCATTCCACTGCGGCAACATTTGCTCCATTGGAAACAGATATCGGCCGAAACTTCTTCACTGATTCCTTTGAGAAGACATTCAGTCATTAGTAAATATAAATATACTCGTATTGTACATTTCAATTTGTTAATTTGTTTATTGCCTTAAACTTCGTCAGCAAACTAGTGATCATTGTAGACAACAAGGTTTTGAACTGGAGCAACCAAATATCTTTCTTAAGATAGTTTGGTGGGCTGAATTCTAATCGGTAATTAGTTTCTCTCTATCACGCCACGTTTTCGAGATACAAAAAAAGTTTTTATTCGTTTTTTACATAAAAAATCATTAGTTTATTTAAAAATCAATAAATTTTCAAAGTGAATGGCATTATATGAACGTCGTTTGTATTTTGTTCGTTCGGTTTCTCGTATTAGAGTTCAACAATAGTCTCCCAGCATGCTTTTGTCCCAAAATCCTAAATAATTTCTTTTAATTTTCATTAAATCTTGGTGAGCATGCTCCCCTTGTTCGTCGCTCACCGCACCTAGGTTTTGTGGAAAAAAATCTAAATGCAAATGAAGAAAATTAATTTCGAGTGGCATTCGTGCACCAAATACGTAATAATTTTTCAATAATTCAGCACCAATTTGTGTGTAATTTTCACCCTTATTGTTCCCAAGAAAACTGTTCACGATGCTCTTGAAAGACTTCCAGACTGCATATTCTTTCTCCAATTAACATTGTGAAAAATTGTCATCATTCAATAGCTTCCTGATCTGAGGGCCAACAAATATGCCTTCTTTGATTTTAAAATACACAATTTTATGAAAAACCACACCATCTGCTGCACCATCTTTGTTCAGAGTCTTTGCCAAGTTCTTAAAAAGGACCTATTTTATGTGCAGCGGCGGAAGAAGAACGTCATTTGAATCAATTAATGGTTTATTTGAAATGTTTTGATTTCCTGGGGAATACTCAGTTCTTCTTGGCCACTCTGTTCTGACATAATAATGGCATGTAGCGTGACTATCCACTAGACTAAGGAAAGAACAATATTTTGTGAAACCTCTTTGCATACCAGTCAACAAACCAATGACTTGAAACAGATTAATTTATAGCTATTTACGATGGTATATACTATACGATATATACAAAGAAATTTTAATCACACACTTTAAGGTCACCACAGATCTTCCATTTAGAATTGTTGTATTTGAGTAATGTCAAAACTTCTGGTATTGATTCGTAACTTTCCTTGTTATTAACGGCGTGACCAATTGGTATGGATGGTTTTTCATTCCCATTACGCAAAAGAAGAGCCTTCAAACTGTACTTAGAGCCATCAATAAATAATATCCATTCAGTTTTGTCATATGACTGATTCATTTTTTTAAATAAACCATCAACATCAGTATGGTATAGAATAGAGCGCTTCTTTTCAAAATATGCAGCCAATTCCAAGCTTCTATCTCTATATATTGTTATCTTTGCCCCAACAGCAAAATGTTTCCACTGCTGCTCGCGTAAAGCTAGTAATTCTGCGTCTTACTTCGTTAAATATTAATCCCGGATTAGATAATTTAGCTCAGCTTGAGTCACTAAATGGCGTTCATCATCAGGCCGATACAAACCAGCACAGCTGGTGAAAATGTTTCGGACTCACTGCTCGTAGCACTGGGAATGACTGATAAGGGATAATTTGGAAACCGATGGGACATTGGCGTACGTAATATTTTTTCGATTTTTCATATTCAATCCAGCAAATTTTGTTAAATAGAAATAACAATCGGTTTGGTGATCACTTGACTCTCTCCAAAGTACTGGACTTGAAAAATCGAAATAGATCTTCTTGCCATTTTACCACCTGTATAACACAGTTCTGCAACAATTGCAAAACATAGTCGGTGTCCACGGTTTGTTCAAGTTTCTGACAGCAAAACCAAAATAATGCAAATATGCATATTTTAATAATTCTGATATTGCATATCCTTTTTTCTAACCAAATATTCACCACACACAGAGCAGAAATAGCTTGAATCAGTTACACATGGTCTCCCTGATATGGTTAAGCGCTACTGTTGGGTGATTCTTTAATCGCATTTTTTTTTTTAAATCGAATAAAACACTCAAATTTGCATCATACGAGTATATTAAAATTTTTTATTGGAACCGATAAATTGGCCATTTAGTTTTTAAAGATAATGTCATGTAAATGTTGTCCGCGGCTCCGTCTCCACATGTCCATTCCGAAAGTCCAATTTTTCGTCACTTTTTCGAGCATTTCGACCTGTATTCCACGAATAACGCGTGTTGTGTTATCCTGTAAGGCTTCAATAGTGTTCGACTTGTCCACACAGACTAACGACTTGACATAACCCCATAAGAAATAATCAAGAGACGTTAAATCGCAAGATCTTGGCGGCCAACTCGCAGGGCCAAATCGAGAGATAAGCTGCTCACCAAATTCATCCCTCAACATATCCATTGTTTCACGAGAAGTGTGGCATGTTGCACCGTCCTGATGAAACCACATGTCAAGCAAGTTCAACTGAGCCAATTGGGGCAAGAAAATATTCCTTGTGGTTAAGTAACTTATGCCGAGTGGCTGAGAACGGCGACGAATTGACATTTCACGATCGTCATTAACACTGGTTGCTACGGCTGCAGTATTTTCTTCGGTACGCACTCTACGCATGCTAGTCGATGGTTTTATGTCCAACAAAGTAAAGTTGTTGCGAAATTTGGAGATAACAGCTCGAATTGTTGATTCAGCAGGTCGATTATGACGACCATAAAATGGTCGTATCAAACAATGCACATTTATTTATTTATTTATTTCTGGCTTGTAATTTAAAGCCTTCCGGCCAATTATAAGTAAATTACAATATGCAACAATTCATCATAATAAAAATTTAATATAAAATTTATAAAAATATAATATGACATCTTTTTATATATAATTCTACTGTACGGGCGTTGTCACTGAACTCCTCCTAAACGGCTGGACCGCTTTGCATAAATTTTTGTATATGCGTCTGGGTGGTGCCCGGGATGGTTTAGATTTACAATTCGGTCCAATTGGGCAAAGGGGCGTGGTACCTCCCATACAAACAAAAAATTAAAAATCAATTATTTCTGCTCCTGCTTACGGTATTTAAACAAAATTTGGTGCGTAGGTTTGGTGTACATATCTTATGTGCTACTGCAAATATGGGCGGTATTGGACAATGGGGCGTGGTACCTCCCATACAAACCATAAATTAAATATCCAATATTTCTGCTCCTGCTTACGGTATTTGAACAAAATTTGGTGTGTAGGTTTGGTGTACATATCTTAAGTGCTACTGCAAATATGGGCGGGATTGGACAATGGGGCGTGGTACCTCCTATAAAAACCACAAATTAAAAAGCAATTATTTCTGCTCCTGCTAAAATTTGAAGGCAAAGCCGTTTGCCGGGTCGGCTAGTATAATAATATAATATGACATTATGATCATTGAAGACAAAAAAAGTATGGAAAAAAGGACTAATACAAAAGTTAGAAGTTAATTGGAATATAATCTTGAAATATAAGATAATCGATATGTAATAAAGGCTGCTCACAGTTTAATTGAAAACAAAATTTTACAGTAAAGTCTGAAAGTTTGTAGAATGTGCCTTTTGTAAGAATCAGGACATAATTTAAAACTTTTTAAATGGCTTGGTAGTAAATTGTAAATTCGAGCTACTCTTACTACAAAAGCACGACCCATGAGTGTGGTTATTTTAGGAATAATTTTAGCACATTTGTCACAGAGCACACATTTTGATAAGAAATTTCAACGATTTGCAATAGTCCATGATGAAATGACAGAGTATACTGTACACTTTTCACTTTGACAGATGACGTTTGGACGCCATTACCAACCAGTACTGCCAACCTGAAAAACTTAAATCTTAAAAAAATCACCCTATATTATGACATTTTTCCAAATTTTTAGACCAGTGTTTTCAGTACTATTTGGTAAGAAAGAACCTAAAGATTTTTCCATGTCACTGCGGGAAGTTTTGCCCCAATGAAAATAGACATTGGGCGAAGTTACAAGTGAGTTCACTTGACCGAAATTTCTTCATTGGTTTCTTTGAGAATACGAGTATATTCAGTCTTTAGTAAACATATATTGCACATTTCAATGTGTATGATAGCTTCTGGGGCTAATCTGTTTGTTTGCAAATAAAGTTAGCAGTTGTTTTACAATCGCCAGGTCAAGTGCAAAATTTTATTAGGTTGTGGCTGCCTCAGACTTCGTCAGCAAACGTGCGTTATTTGTAGTAATTTAACAAAATAGTACATATTTTCGAGGAATCGCTTAAACGCACCAAATAATGCGACTAATTCGAATGTAGGAAAATTGTCATTTTGATTTATTCGAATAATGTTATGGCAACGATTAAATCGAAAAACGATTATCCATTTGCATATTCAAGCTCATGAATATGTGTACTTTATTGTATTTTATTTTATATTATTTGATTTTTAAAGAAATGCCTTCATAAAGGCACATTTTAACACATAATAGGACTTTGTTTTCCACAGCCAGTTGTATTTTTTTAACTCCTCCATTCAGTACTTATGCTGTAAGCAATTTACAATGTAAATGTCAGTGGATGAGTATTTGAATGTGTGAGTAATGTTGTTTGTATTATTTACAAATGACTATTTTATTTAATTCTCGGTGAATGCGAATGTGTTTGTATGATTTCCTTTTGTTTGCATAAATAACTAGACGTAGAGGTATTTTCATATGCAAATTGTCCTTAACTATGTAAATGAATTGAGTTCAAATTGAGTAGAATTTTCCATAGAGTGTTTCTGCACTTTTTCTTTTTGAGCTGGTGAATACAATAGTATTGATTTAGTAACGCTATTCGTATTTCTGTCTGCTGTAATTTTCATTGTTATGCTGAAAATAAAGGGCAAAGTATTAACTGTTACTATTTCAACTGACAGCCATAGGCGATGGATGATCCAGTTGTTTGCAAGTTCAGTTTTATACATTTGTATCGCGTATAATATGTATTAAAAAAAAAAATAAAATAGTGACAGGTATGTGCGCGAATATCGTTGCAATATGCATATGATGGGTTCCTCTAATCCGTTTTTTTTTTCAGCAATAAACAGATATTTTGGAATATTATAATAGAAAATATAGGTATGTCGATGATGTAGTTGTTTGAAAGTTCAGTTTTGTACATTTGCATCTTGTATAATATTTGTATTGTTAACCAGTACATAAATTTCAGTCAGGTTTATTGACTTGCCTTAATCCAATATCCTTTTACATGGGTGCAAAAATTAGCTGAGAACTTGAAAGGATGCGCTAAATCGCTATGTTCTTTTCTAACGTAATTTAAATTAAACCGCAACAAAAGGAGCAGGGCCATAGCAAGATGGTTAGAACATGTAACTATTATGTTAACAATATTTGAGGGGCAGTCGCTCCTGGAGTACTCGAGTTAAGTCTAGTAAATGATTTTCAAATAGATGGTCGGAGCCGGCTTTAAATTGCAGACCCTTTAAGTGAGTCTATAAGTAGAATGCGTGTAAACTCACTAAATGTGAAATGGTTGTTCGTATGTGGAGGATGGTGTGGTGGCAGATATTATCCCGAAAGATTAAACATGGGCGAAAAAAACAAATAGAATTAGTAGGAAGTATTGATTGTGCTGAAATATGCGGGCTATTTACCTTATTTCTGATAGTCCAAAAAGGATTTTGGGATTTAAATATTTTTGAAGTGTCCTTCGGGATAAGAAACACTGCTTTATTTCAGTGTTCGATAAGAAGTGAGTTAAGACTAAATTGTAATAGGTCTTGTAAGCCAAAGTTGTGGAGCAATTCTCACCATTAGAATGCGAGACAGAGTTTTGGCAAGAGATATTACAAGATAGTGATTGACAAGGTTTTCCACATAAGAGAGTGACAAGCGATATTATAAAGGGTGGGGATGGCGCCATTCGAAGCGTCATTGTTTGTTATTGTTTGCTAGTAGAAGGTACGAGGTTAGTAAAAATGGAGTGCTACACGAATGAACAACGCATTCTCATTGTGAAATTATTTTACCAAAATGGTGAAAGTTTTGCGGCTACAGTTCGCAAATTGCAATCAATTTAGGGTTACAATAATGCTCCAAACGAGTCAACCGTAAAGAGATTAATGGATAAATTTGCCAAAACTGGGTCTGTTAGTGATGTAAAGACAACAACACGCCTTCGACCAGGTCGATCGACCGAAAATGTCGCAACTGTACGTTATGATGTCGCTCAAACTCCATCCACCTCAATTCGACACCGAGCTCAGCAAATTGGTCTCCAAATCCACTATGCAGCGAATTTTGATGAAAGATTTGCATCTTCATGCATACAAAGTTCAATTGACTCAGGAACTGAAGCCAGCTGACCATGGGCAGCGAAGGCAGTTCGTTAATTGGGTACTGGAGAGACAACATGAAAATGCTGATTTTGCCGATAAAATCATCTTCAGTGATGAGGTAGAATTGTCGCATTTGGGATGAGGAAAATCTTCGAGTGATTCACGAGAAGCAAATGCATCCTCAACGTGCCACTGTGTGGTGTGGATTTTGGACCGGAGGAATCATTGAACCTTTTTTTTTATGAAAATGAGGCATGTCAAGCGCAAGCGGTGAATGGTGTTTGGCATCGTGAAATGATAACCAGTTTTTTCGTACTTATAATTGAAGAAATGAATGTGGAGGGCATGTGGTTTCAAAAAGACGGCGCCACATGTCATACAGCCAGAGATACAATTCAATTGCTGCATCAGGCTGCCTAGATCGTGCGATTTAACACCATTAGACTTTTTTCTTTGGGGTTTTTTTTGAAGTCGATGGTTTACGCGAATAAGCCGACGGCGACTCAAGCCTTAAAAGAGGAAATTGGACGCTGCATTAATGAAATGCCGCAGCATTTATGCAAAACATTGAACGGTCATTTCATTAAAAGATCGCGTGTGTGCCAGCAAAGCCGCGTCGGCCATCTGCTCGATGTGTTGTTCCATACACAACCTCATTCTGTCCACTTTACGATGTAATAAAGTTTCACGATTTTCTTTTAAATATCTGTGTTTTATTTCAAATTTAAATCTTGCGTTCTTTGTGGGACACCCTTTATTAAACATCGACGGGTGTGGAATAGATATTCCGTTTAAAACTTTGACTTCTTTAGTTGGACTTCTTAGTCGTAGGGCTTCTAATTCGTAAGCGCAAGTTATAATGTTCGTTCTTAAAGGGAACAAAATTAGAATTTTCTGATCTTACCGCAAATATTGTTTTCTGCTAGATCAATTCGTTTAAATGGATGATAATTCAATACATGTTTTCTTTTTCATTTGCGGAACGTCTAAAATCTCGTGATACTTGATAAATTATTGTATATTAAAATGAAAGCAAAAAAATTAAAGACATGAGTTTAAGAACATATGCGCTAAATTGAGTAATTTATGTGAGAGGGAGTAGAAAAGCTTTGGCTTTTCGATCAATTACAGTGAGCAGCAAAAGTCATGGTACCCCAGTTATACTAATATGTCTTCCGTAATTTCTCAAAAACTACGATACATATCACAAAAAACTTATTTTTATTTAATGTTCTTATTTATATACTACAATAAATCAAACCAATATTTCACGTATATATCTAAACAAAAAAAAATTTAAAATAATGTAGACTTCATATTTGTACACAGCAAAAGTCTTGGTACCCTTGGTGTTATTTGATATACCCAATAAAACCCCTTTGCAAAACAGTTGGCAGCCCTTTAATTTTTTGTTAGATCACCTTTGAGAAACATAACGGTACTTTCCAAATTTAGAAAAAGTAGAAGAAGCATTTAGTTTTTGCAAGAAGTAAATTCAAGCGTGTTGTTAAAATGTCGAGAACAGAACTATCAATAAGAGAACGAAAAATAATTATAAATAGCCAGGAAATGGGAATGTCATACTCAGATGTTGCCAAAATTATAAATAGAAGCAAATCAACAGTGCAAAAAGTTGTTAATCGTTTTAAGAGGGATAAAATCATTGAAAATAAACCGCGAACAGGCCGTCCAGCAAAGCTCAATAATAGCAATTATAAACAAAAATCCGTTTACAAGTGCACCTAGAATAGCGACAGAGTTGAAAGAATCGTTAGGTAAAGATGTTTCTGCCTACACGGTATGAGGGAGCATCAAGAGGGCCGGTTACAATGATCGCACTGCGCGAAAGAAGCCACACGTTTTTGAGAAATTACGGAAGACATATTAGTATAACTGGGGTACCATGACTTTTGCTGCTCACTGTATATAATTTGACAAAAATTCAAGTTACTGCAGCCTACGAATCAGGTATTGCGGAGAAAAACGTAAAAATTCTGTAAATTAGCCCATTTGCGTGAGAAGTAAAGTACGAAAACGGGTGTGGAAATTCTATCCATTTTCACTTTTAGAACCCAATTTAGCCAGCGCTAGTGGTAAGCCAAATTTAGCAGAGTACAAATGCTTAAAAGGCATGAAGCTAGAGTCAAATGTATGCGATGCACCAAAAGACGTATGGTTATCTACTCAATATTTCTCTAGTTGCACCAAGCGCTTTAAATCTAGATGAGGCACAAAAACATCCTGCTCTCTATGTTTACTTTTAAACTCTTCAGGGTCCTTTGCTTGATATGTACCAAATTTGAAACAACTCAGTACAACGGAATAAACCGCATAAACCTAGGAACGTTTGGGTTAAATCGGTTATTTGTATGGGATGTGCAAGGAAGAGCGGGTGAATATTAAATCTGCCATTTGTTTGGAAAGCAGCCGATAAGGGGAGTGATACAAATATGTAAATATGATGGACAAAAATTAAGGTTAATGCAATTAACAAAGTACAAGTTGAAGGAAAAGAAATGATTTGCAGAAAATCGGTCAATTTGCACACAGTTCGAAATTTCAACTACGATCTGGCAAAGTGCACTAGCCAAAAAGGTTTTGGACCGAAGCAACCAAATACTTTTCCTAGCGTAACTTGGTGGGTTGAATTCGAATCTGTAATTGGATTTTCTCTATATCGCAAGGTTTTTGTTAAATGTTTTTATTCGTTTTTTACATAACAAATCATTAATTTATTTAAAAATTAATGAATTTTCAAAAGTAAATGGCGTTATTTGAACGTCATTTGAATTTTGTTGGTTCGGATTTACGCATTAGAGTCCAACAATAGTCTCCCAACATGTTTTCTCCCAAAATCCTTTATAATTTCTTTTACTTTTCATTAAATCTTGGTGAGCCCGATCCCCTTGTTCGTCGCTCACCGCACCTAAGTTTTGTGGAAAAACATATAAATGCGAATGAAGAAAATAGATTCTGAGTGACATTCGTCCACCTAATTCGTGATAATTTTTCAATAATTCAGCAAAAATTTTGTGTGTAGTTTTCGTACTTATTGTTTCCAAGAAAACTGTTCACGATGCTTTTGAAAGATTTCCAGGCTGCATATTCTTTCTCCAATTAACATTGTGCAAAATTGTGAACATTCAATAGCTTCCAACAAATATGCCTTCTTTGATTTTAGAATATACAATTTTATGAAAAACACGCTAACAAATATTTAAACGCTGCACCATCTTTGGCCAGAGCTTTGACAAAATTCTTAAAAACTCTCAATTTTATGTGCTGTCGCGGAAGAAGAACGTCATTTGCATCAATTAATCGTTTATTTGATATGTTTTGTTTTCCTGGTGAATAATCAGTTCTTTTTGGCCACTCAGTTCTGACGTAATGATGACATGTAGCGCGACTATCCCATAGACAAAGGAAACAACAATATTTTGTGAAGCCTCTTTGCATACCAGTCAACAAACCATTGAACAGATTAATTTACAGTTATTTACGATAATCTATACTATACTATATGTGCAAAGAAATTTAAATCACACATCTTAAGGTCACCACAGATCTTCCATTTATTATTGTTATAATTGAGTGATGTCAAAACGTCAATCATTGATTCGTAATTTTCCTTTGTATTAACGGCATGAGCAATTCTTATGGATGGTTTTTCATTCTCATTATGCAAAAGAAGATCCTTTAAACTGTACTTAGAGCCATCAATAAATAATCTCCATTCAGTTTTGTCATATAACTCGCTCATTTTTCGGAATAAACCATCATCATGAGTACAGCGTTTCTTTTCCAAATATACAGCCAATTCCAAGCTTCTGCCTCTATAGATTGTTACTTTTGTTCCAACCGCAAGATTTTTACACTGCTGCATGCGTGAAGCTAGTAATTCTGCGTCTTGCTTCGTTAAATGCAAATCCCGAATTAGATCAATCAACTCAGCTTGAGTTACTAAATGGAGTTCAACATCAGCTTGACACAAACTACCAGTGCTGGTGAAAGATCTTTCGGACTCACTGCTCATAGCACTGGGAATGGCTGGTAATGGATCATTTGGTGGATGTTGAACTAGTTTGGAAACCGATGGGACATTTGCGTAGTAATATTTATTCGATTTTTCATATTGTATCCAATAACTTTTGTTAAACAGAAATAACAATCGATGTGGTGGTTACTTGACTCTTTCCAAAGTACTGGATTTGAAAACTCAAAACAGATCTTCTTGCCATTTGGCAACTTGTATAAAACAGTTCGGCGACTATTGCAAAACATTGCCGGTGTCCACGGTTTATTCAAGTCTCTGGCAGTAAAACCAAAATAGTGTAAATATCCATATTTTAAAGATTCTGATATTGAATATTCTATTTTTCCGATCAAATATTCACCACACACAAAGCAAAAATAGCTTGAATCAGTAACACACGATCTCCCTGACATGCTTAAACGCTAATATTATGAAGATTTGGAATGAATGTGGGCTTCTGTCAAATGAATAATTGTGAAGTAGTAGTGTCAGTATTGACTGTTTTGCAGTATTGGCAGCATGCGATACAAAACGAACAAGACGTGATAGCCTCATTTTTATGTCATATTCGAACTCAGCGCACCCAGACTAGTTAAAAAACATGCTTCGTTTCTGCAGCCATTTTTTTCAAATTGATGGACCAGTGGTATTAGGCTATTTAAGGAAATTCGTACAGATTTACTACAGTTACCGCATCTGTCAATCAGCCAGTCAGCCAGATTATGCCCGTCAATCAATAGGCTTAAAAAGTCATGAAATGCATTTGATGAAATGGATGCTGTACTTTCGGTGCATATAATGATATAATACTTTCACTCCTTCACTTGAAAGTATAACTAAGGTACCGATTGATATCTGCGTGAGATGGGTGTGAGATGAATATTGCGACTTTTTCTAGTACATTTTTATCGTTATGGTGCTAACCTACGCTCAGCTAACACATATTTCAATATTTTTTGCTTTAGCTTTAAAAGGGAGTAATTTCTATTGTTATTATTTTAATCACAGTAAATTTCAATTTGTTTTTTAAAATATCTGGGTGCTTTTTATTCGTCTTTTCTGAAAAAAGATAGCAAAATATGGCTGTGTATCGGTGTAACATGCTGGTAAGTCAGCTGAGTTGAAGCGTTTCTGAAACAAATAAGCCAGGATCTGTTTAAAAAAAACTTTATTATAACGGGTGGGCCATAAGGGTGTTGGCTGTTTAAATATTAAATTTAAAAAAAACTACGAAACATAAAAAAATATATTTGTATTTTTAAAAAGTAGAAGTGGAAAAAGTGAGGTGGACGTTCATGCAAGCGTCGGGGATTAGTCTCGGACCAGAACCGACAATTTTGCTTGTTCACATGGTCATTAAGGTGAAAATTTCAACGAGTTTTCCAAAATTTGCGACTTCGGTTCCAAGAGTGTCAAGCAGCCGAGGGAAGCCATTTGGACAACATTATTTTTAAGTCTTAAAAACTCCCATGCTTCTACTTTTTAAAAATACAAATATATTTTTTTTATGTTTCGTAGTTTTTTTTTTTAATTGAATATTTAAACCGCTAACACCCTTATGACCCACCCTGTATATGTCTTTATTCAAACTCCTCTCGCAATGGTGCAACAACTTAAGTACGCTTAAAGGGTCGTGTTAAATAAAAAGGATAAAAAAACAAACTCCCTGAGTTGAAATGCTATAAATGGAAAAAAGTTATGATGTTCTGAATCTATGGTCGGACCAGATTTCTTTGCAATTTGTATAGGTGTCATCCTAAGGGGAGCGGCGATGCTAACCGTTTTTATTTGCAGAACCAGGTTTGCAAAATATTGCTTTTATATGACAGATACGGATGCAGATAAAAAAACACTCTGACTTAAACTATTATAAAAAGAACAAAACTGCAACACTCAGAGGTTCTCTTTATTATAAACTGTAATGGAACCACGTTTCTCTGCTTTACAATTTCTATGAGAATCATCTTACGG
>JAHXMU010000507.1:507533-565770 GCA_019455685.1 Philornis downsi
GAATCATCTTACGGAGAGTTGTGGTGTTGGCAAATTTCATTCCCGGAATGCCTGATACTCTCAAAACTTTACTGGATTTAGTGCTATTGAATGAAAGATACGAATCCGATAATAAAAGGAAACATGAATGGGGTATTTGCGAGCTTCCCTCATTTAGTAAGCTTACACACATTCAATTCTGAGACTCAGAAATAGGATATTTTTTTCGATTTTACCATTGGCGATTAATCACCAAATGTATAGCGGGTGCGAAATCATGAAAGACATAAAGCTAGGAGTGCACAGGGTTAAATTGGCAGTTTACACGGGAGTTACCACAATGGAAACGACAATCCGGTGCATTTTTGTTCCGAGACTCTGCTGTAACAGCTGCTCAAATCGCCCAATATTTTACTCAATTTGATGTATCTAAACAAAAGATACGATACGAAAGATATGGCTTAAATAATTTGTTTGTATGGGAGGCACCAGAAGCCGCGCGGTTAATCAATTGCATTTTACAAACCTTTTCCTGCTAAAACGGTAAACGGAAACGGGCAGAAATTCAAGTTGCTGCTGTTTATAAGTTAGAAATTGTGGGGCAAAATCTACATTTTGGCAAATCTAATAATTTGTTGGGGAAGGAATAGAACGGGGTGGGCGATCCCACACTACAATGTGGAAAATATTAGGCAGTGTCACATTTTAAGGAGTTTCATAAAGGTTTACGCCAATTATTTTGTCTACCAACCAGATAGATGGATATGGCTCAATCGACTTAAAAAGTTATGAAACATATTTTGTTAAACATAACTTGGTACTTGAAGCCGTTTTTTCAGGGTTCTACATTATTGCCATATGGAATGATATGGTCTTTCTGGTGCCCCTCAGATGCCACCTCTTACCACAGATCTACATATATTTACCCTGTGAAAGGCTGTACTTTAACCTAGGAAGAAATCATTTAGGCAACATCACCGTCGCAAACAAAAAAATAAAATAATAAAATGAATCTAACCTCCGTGTAAAAGTGTCAGCATACAGCAAACAAGCATTTCAAAATAATTCTGGCCTTTAGACTACGATTCCAATCAAAACGAAATGCAAATCTAGCGAATAATTAACGCTACTCCATTGTTGAATTGACTCATTACCTATTTGTTCCATATAATTAAACAAAATTATGACATTTGTCTTGTTTATTAGAATAATTCAGCCATATAACCTCACTCCCACCTTTTTTGTAGGCCATTCGTAAAAACTACTTTGCATATCGCAGTGGTCCAAAAATCTCTGCTGATTTGCTGACAGCCCGTCAGTATTCAAGCCATGACACACACGCTTGGTTTAGTTGGAATTGGAGGTGATGGAGCTGCTTCCCGTCAGCCTTGTGTTTTATTTTATTGGCCACAACCGCTAACTGAACAAATAAAGTAACACACGAACCTGGCCAACAAACCTCCACAACATCAATTGTGGCACCACCATTGCCGACCAACAACAACATTACAAAGGCAATTAGAATAAATTTGTTAGTGGTGGCGAAGAAAATTGTGCCATTACACAAGTACATCCGCTGCGGTTGGCGGTGAGATTCTCTAACAAAAAAAAAATCGAAAAATTCAAACTCAACATCACCTAGAAAGGCAGTTCCAAATAGGATATTTGAAGCAATACGAAAAGCGTGTAACCACCTTATGTTACACCCATTTATATGCAAATATTGAGCAGCAACATTTGATGCTTTCTCCTTTGTTAGAGCCATCATCTTTGGCTACAATTTTTAAAGTGTATCAATGTGATGCTGCCGCACTGACGGCAAAGTACTATGCAGTGTACAGTGGGTGAATGCAGCAAAGTAGCAGACAAACTATTACACGTAAAGAAAAAACACGTTCCGAGCTCTTTTGCCGCAAAAATACTTCTTTAATTTGTGTGCTAAACTTTTGCCGCAAAAATTGCAACGTTTCCCGTAAATAAAAGCGTTTGTTATAAAGGTTATTGTAATTGATATGAGCGAGCGTTCTTTTACGAGAAAACGAGGAGAACTTTTACGAAGAAAGCAAGAATTTAGAATACTATGCGATTTGCTCATATTTGGTAAACATTTAAAACTGATCAATATCAAACGGTGAGAGAGAATGAGAAAGAACGTATCCTGTAACCAAGAAAGAGGACAGAAAAACGTGAAAAGCGACTTCGATGCGTTGAGTAGCAAAGAAAAATGTTCTTCTTTTTTAAGCTGTCACAAGTATTGGAGATGTAAAGTCGGAATAAAGTGATTGTTAATGTCAAGAGTTTGAAATGTTTATAAACGATGCATACAAAAACTGGAGGACATCACTGGCATCTTCTGGATTGATTTTGGGATGCTCAAAATTAGCAACACCAGTTAGAAATCACCTGTATTTTGATCAATGTAAAAGCATGTCAAACATATGTTTCTCGTAACGACTAACATTTTTTTTAATTTTAATTAGGTGAAAATTATTTGTGGCTCCTTCAGAATCTGTAAATTTGTCAATCGTATGCAAGGAAAATATAATAAAAAATAGTTTACGAACTATTAATTTAAATAAAATTGAACACGAGTCAATGACATTGGATTGTAACTAATTGCAAAATAAAAGGTACTATTTGTAATATACATATAATATTATTAGAAACGTAAATATATATTTTATTAATAAAACTTATATGTAATAATATCTAATATTTTTATCCACGTTTGTGATAAAATAAATAAATATTTTTTGCAAACGTCTGCTGTTTCCTATGAAAACTATACTACAGCTTGGTGCAACAATAGATCTTTTGCGGCAAAGAAAACAGCATTTTGCCGTAAACGTTTTTCGTTTCTTCCAGGGTTTCCAACTAATATACATCATTTCAGTCAAACGAAATATTAGTTTGTTAGGAAAGTTCTTCGTTATCCACAAATATATGTCACAAACGAAGTTTTATTGACTCATTTTTCTTTCACGGGAAACGAAATTTTTCTCTGCGTGTAGTAATTTAAACTGTCTGCTGAAAAGCGAAATCAATTCTTGCATCAAGAGTGGACAATTTTCGACATTTTTTAGAAATCATATATAAAGTAAACTTGTACCTTAGGAGAAGCGACATTTGGTTTTTGAAATTCCGTAGAAAACTACATAATTGCTTTTTCGGATTTTCAGATTTTCCGAGAGTGACACTTTTTGGCATTAATTCATTTTGTTCAGTGCTATTGTTTATATCTTCGTTTGAAAGAGTAAAGGTATACGAGTATATCGTTTGATGCGGCTGAAATATAACACCCAGAGGCAGGCCTTTAAAGTGCCGAAAGTGTTTCATGAATTTTTAGATCTGTCTGTCTACCTGGTAGACCATGATAACTGTCGTCAATCTTTACGATACTTCTTAAAACTTGCAACAGACTAATATAGTAAAAGATCAAATTCGATAATAATTCGCATCTACACGTCATATGAGATACCACGGTGGTTGCGTTTTGTAGTTATGATGGGACAGGTTTAGGAATGAACCTGATAACTGATCTTCTAAGATATTAGAGAAAATATTTTTTGGTAACTCTGGTACTTAGAGTTATGGTGATATTCGGTTATAAAACTTTAGGTATTAAGAATTTATTTAAATGTCACAAGTTTGCACGTCATATTAATGGGCAGGTCTAAAACACTTTCTATTTATATATTCTATGTTGACTGATATCATTTTTGCTAGTTATAAAGTGTTCTTATGCTTCAACCACCCCTTCCATAACTTAAACGTAGTTTTACAAATACATTCATATCTCTTTTCAAGAATTGTGCCTAGAAACCAACGAGTTTATTCACAAACTCATAATCAGCAATGAGGCTGCACAGTATAGTGTGGAATAACTTCAGAGAAGATCATTGAACCGTATTTTTTCGAAAACGACGAAGGAGTTGCGAGTAATGTGAACGACATTCAATACCGGGAAATGATTGAAAATTTTTTAAGGAAAGAGGTGCAGAACAATATGTATTTGCGGTTCCAACAAGATGGAGCCACAGCTCACACAGCTCGTCCAACTATGGCTATCCTGCGCGAAATTTTTGGCAGGCGAATAATATCACATGTTTCTGATTTTAAGCAGCCACCACGTTCGCCTAATATAAAGGCTCCCGACTTTTTTTTTCTTTGGGGCTACCTAAAGGGTAAGGTGGGGGTCCTGAGAGCTGAAATTGTAAGAAAAGTTATGGGAAATGCTTTGGAAAGAGCATGTCAGGTTGGAGCAAACAATGGGCACCATTTGAAAGATATTATCTTTAAAACATAAAGTGGACATATTTTCAAACTATTCTAAATTTTAATAAATGCCAACATTAAATAAAAGCAGAAAGAAAAAAGTTATACATTGAATAAATCTTAACGTTACTTATGCGCCACCCTTTATATATATTGCGTTATATTAACGACTGATCGTTCTTTTTACTGCAAGATTGCATTTGTCAACCACGGTTCATAATATCACGAATGATGTGTCGGATCATTACCACCTAATTGCTTGTACCACCTAATTGTATACAGCGAAAATACATCTTCCTATACGTTCAACCGAAGACATGAATGTATAAACAGGGTGGCCCACTAATCGCGCTACTGTTAACTGTCAATGGGGACTTTTATTTAAAGATGTTGAAGGAATTTTTTACCCATAATGCCCCAGCAAAAAGAAAAAACTTTACACATAGCTAGACCGGTTATGGCTGAGCTCGAACGAAAATTCAAAAAAAAAAAAAAATATCCAGAAACTCGATATCTCGCTCGTTTTCAAGGTCACTTGACCTGACTGCACCAGACTTATTTTAAGGGGCTATGTCAAGCAAGAGGTGTGCAAAATTAAACCAAGAAATTTGACTGAATTAAAGCAGCTCATTAAAATACTAATTGAGTCCATTAAAAAATATATGAACTTAAATTGATTAAAAAATAAAAATTATTTGAATTTCTTACTGTAGTGCAATTGGTGCACCTATCTGTATCATATGATGAAGATGTAATTTTTAGTGTTTTCTGCCAGGCGTGTTTAATGATTTTTGATGTATATTGAAAAATGCCAGTTTGTCAAGCTGGCAAATGGGAAAGACGATACGTTAAATATCGTAAATTTTTGTAAAAAAATCTTAAGACTTTGCACTGCTAAGCGGTAGTAGGAGTTTGCAGCTGTACGATTTCGCACTACCCTCCCTGGTGCCGCTAATATAGCTGGTTTAATTTCCGAAATTCAGTCCCTCCTGTATAGTTTATAATATGTTAGCCATTACAAACTTTATTTTTTTGGCTATATCGGTCCACATCCTATATACATATAAGTTGCGATTGAGTTCCTTTGACAAAAATCGACAGATTAACCATAATCCTTCCGCTGCCTTCCATAAAAATGATCGATATGATCCACATATTTTTAGGCTCATGTCTCTCAATCAATTGCACTAAATTCGGCCGATGGTGGTATACGTATACGTTAAAGGTCTGTTAAAATAGGAGCATGAGCATAAAATTCATCGCACTCGTCTTCTACACAAATCAAGCGATTTCTCGAAATTCAATATTGCCACTGTACTCTTTTGTTCTTAAACTACAGGAACTTACATTCTTTTCAATTGCATTACATTACAATATTTTGTAGAATACAAAAAAATCGAACGGATAACCACGCTCTTTGGAGTGGTAGAAATAATTTGTATGAAATGAAAAAATAAAAATCACTTCATTTTCTTGATATTGCAACATTCATCAGTCTCCTTGTATCACCCTTCTAAATATGTTCTTACTGTGAATGGATTTCGATTACGTTAACAATTTATTTAGTAATTCTCCTGCAAGAATTTTTAAATATTAAAACTTTTGAAACTATTTCAAATATTCGTCCACAGTTAAGCAATTCCTGGTCCTAAATAATGCAAATATTTTATATTTCTTGACCACTGTGCGTTGCGATGCGATATGATGCGGTACGCTGAGTAGCAATGATGGCGGTGATGTCACGCATGGTTGTGATTATTGTGTATGGAAATTCATTTTACTTACTCATCGAGTGGAATCTTTTTTTTTTTTTCTTTCTGCTTTTTGCATATTTTATTAAAATAAACTTTATTTCATTCTTCTCTTTACAGTTGCAAGAAGAGCTGCTTTAGCATCGTATATTTGAGTTGAGTAGCGTTGCGAATCAACAGAGTACGGCGGGTTTCCCGTTTGCAAATTGCGTTCCATCCTGCGCCGTTATGAACACATTATTTTTATGACCAAAAATTCACTGGCACTCATTTAATGACTTAATTTTACACTCGCCCAAGTGAAAAATTACAATGAAGCCATTTGGTCTAAAGGCGTTTGCGGCCAGACGGGGATGCGGTTTTTCGTCTTTGATGTAATATAATATTCCCTTTTTTCCAACTGCTTTGTATGATTGAGATGGTGTTAAAAGCATATTTGATTATTAACTTTAAGCTGCAGCGTGAAAATGCAGATATCTGTAATTGCATTTTAAAATGGTAAATTCACTGAAATAAACGCTACATAATCTCAAAACTGTGTTCTGAATAACAACAATAGTGCGCCACAGATTGCTGTATTTATGTGAGAGAATTCGTGATTTATATATAAATCAAAGACAACAGGTATAAACAAAATATGGGTTATATTATACTGGGTAAGATATACTTTTTCAAGCACGACATATTTAAAAAATTGAAGAAATCACCTTATATCTGATGAGGAAAGCACGGGTAACCTTCTCACATTCAGTAAGCTTTCATTTATTATATTTATAGACGGCACAGTTTGGGAAGCATTTAAAGGGTGTCCAAACAAGAAAGCCAGATTTAAATGACTGCTGCAGCAATAAAATTGTTTCTCTTTTGAAACCACATGCCCTCCACATTCATTTCTTCAATTCTAGGCACCAAAAAGCTGGTTATCATTTCACGATGCCAAACACCATTGACTGTTTGCGCTTGACACGCCACGTTTTCATAAAAAAAGGTCCAATGATTCCTCCAGCCCAAAATCCACACCACACAGTGACACGTTGAGGACGCATTTGCTTCTCGTGAATCACTCGAGGATTTTCCTCACCCCAAATGCGACAATTCTGCCTATTGACGAAGCCACCAAGATGGAAAGGGGCCTCGTCACTGAAAATGATTTTATCGGCAAAATCAGCATTTTCATGTTGTCTCTCCAATACCCAATTAACGAACTCCCTTCGCTGTCCATGGTCAGCTGGCTTCAGTTCCTGAGTCAATTGAACTTTGTGCGCATGAAGAAGCAAATCTTTCGTCAAAATTCGCTGTATAGTGGATTTGGAGACGCCAATTTGTTGAGCTCGGTGTCGAATTGAAGTGGATGGAGTTTGAGCGACGTCATAACGTACAGCTGCGACTTTTTCGGTCGATCGACCTGGCCGTAGGCGCGTTGTTGTCTTTACATCACTAACAGACCCAGTTTTGGCAAATTTATCCATTAATCTCTCTACAGTTGACTCTTTTGGAGCATTATTGTGACCCCAAATTGATCGCAATTTCCGAACTGTAGCCGCAAAACTTTCACCATTTTGGTAAAACAATTTCACAATGAGAATGCGTTGTTTATTCGTGTAGCGCTTCATTTTTACTAATCTCTTACCTTCTACTAGCAAATGTCAAACAATGACACTTCGAATGGCGCTAAATTTAAATCATGCGTTCTTGTTGGGACACCCTTTACAAGACTTGTTTATTACTCGACCGCTTGAAGTGGTTGCCATACACTTCGACGTGACCGTAGCTCAAATAATGATAGGCGGCTGTATCAGGGATATAATCCGCGGCCATGCAAACAGTAATCGCGTGTACTAATCATTGCACCGCAGTTAGTCACTGCATATTTGCTGGAATTAAAAATCACAGAGACTTAACTGAATCTATGAAAATTGTATTGGAGATACCAGAAATGGTGAGTCAATCTGCATATGTATAGCCCCATCCACGGTGAGGTGTGTAAAATCTGTGTAGGTGGTATCAAAAGTAGCGCATTTAGCTACTGCTACACACAGAAAACGATTTCGTTCGGTCAACCAATTTTTTTTCCATCTAATTTCTACAGTTTTATGTACGAGTACTACGACATTTCTGTGGTGTGAATACCAATAAATTCATTCCTTAGTGCTGAAAGTTCCGTCGCTCGACTACAGTCACGTCTATATTTTGTTGGACTTCAACATTTTCTGTTCAGATTATTAAATTATTCACTTACAGGATCCGATTCTATTGATGGAAGTAGCAAGGAACCAAGAAAATAACTATTGTGACTACAAAAATGACAATATCTGAAACTAATATATTTTGTAAAATGGATATTATAACCAATTTTTAGTTTGGTGACATGTTGTCTGTAAAAAATAAAAATATATAAAAGTCGGGGAATAATAAGATTACAGATTTTATTTAAACAAAAAATACAGTTTATACTACAACAATGAAATATATGGTAAATTAAATTAGTAATCCCATACTATTATATGATCACCATTTGGCTATGCCTTATATGCGATACAAACATCACTTTCAGGTCTTTCATGTTTATAATTTGGAATATAATTTGGAAAAAACTTATTAAAATGTTCACTCTATAGCCATAAAAATGATTATCGAAAAACCACGTTTCTAGTATTTTCACACACAAATATAAATTTTAATTATCTTTGACAATATGCTCAATACAAAATTATCATAAATTACACAAATTATCATAGAATTTTTTAAAAGTAAGTCTTTAAAATTAAGCCACGATATTTCTGTAGCTCTTGAAGTTAGTTTGTAGTATACTTGTTGGAATGTCTCAAAAACTGATTTTTGTTTAAGAAAAGATTTGATCCTGAAAAAGCTAAGTCATCATTAATTTGTTCCTTAGTGTAACCGTATATTGCCAATTATACTTTGTAATAATCCTTTCGGTCTTTTACAAAATCTTTAATTAAGTCATTTCAAAAAATTTTTATAATTTAAGTGGGGGGGACTTTTTAACAGAGGGTATCGCTAAATATCATCCAAAAACGTCCCAGCTTCAAATTTCAGACTTCTGTGTAAGCAAGTCGTAAACTGGCAGCCAAAAAATTTACTGCTACGGGAAAATATTTCTATTCACTTATCGCAAAAAAGTCGCAGCGCAAAAACATAAATTTTGGTTTCGGATTATATATAATAGGGGGTTGAGCAGTCTTAATACAAGTAAGCTAAGGTCAACGATTGTAAAGCCAGTACAAAAATTTCAGTCAGAGGAACTGCCTTGCCCATAACGTCACCCAACGTCCCTTTGTATTGGTTCAAAAATGTGGTCAGTGAAGAGAGAAACAAGACGATACATAAATTTACTTCTTACGGTAAGGGAAAAGACGGGGTTATCCGACAGACTTTTTGATGCCAACACAATTTTTGAAAATGCAAGTTGCGGCAGTCTACAAAGTAGGGGTTATAGGGAAAAAATAAATTTCTATAGATGGATCAATTCGTATGGGACGTACCCTCATACCCATGACAGGTCAGTCTAATTTTAATCTCGAAACTATGATTGTTAAATTTGCAACTGTCATTGCAATCCTTTCAACTGTTCGAAAGTGAAAATGGGTCATTTGTATGGAAGGAACCGAAAGGATACATTTAATGGACGATTTCTGGGAAGTACGGTAAGTGGCGGGCCAATGTATACCATTTACAATTTGATAAATTGATATTAAACTGTGTCAGGTTTTAAGAAATTGTATAAAGAGTAAACAGTTATTGGTCACCGCTGAATCCAGTTAGATAGTCGTGAAACATATTTGTTCAAAAGTTGTTTGGTGTTTTATACGATTTCTTCTGAGTGTTATACAGGGTGGTTTTTTAGTCGTAGTTTTTTTTTTTAACTTAATATAACACTCAAATTTGCATCATATATTAAAATGGTTAACTGAAAATCGATAAATTGGTCTTTGCCATTTAATTTTTAAAGATAATTTCAAGTAAATGTTGCCCGCGGCTCCGTCTCAAAATGTCCTTTCGGAAGGTCCAATTCTTCGCCATTTTTCGAGATTTCGGCCTGTATTCCACGAATAAAGTGTGTTATGTTACCCTCTAAGGCTTCAATAGTGTTCGGCTTGTCCACATAGACTAACGACTTGACATAACCCCACAAGAAATAATCAAGAGGCGTTAAATCACAAGATCTTGGGGCCACACCGAGAGATAAAATGCTCACCAAATGTAACCCCCAACACATCCATTGTTTCACGAGCAGTGTGGCATGTTGCACCGTCCTGATGAAACCACATGCCAACCAAGTTCAACGCAGCCGATTGGGGCAAAAAAAAAATCCTTGTGGTTCAACAACACATGCCCAATCACTGAGAACGGCGACAAATTGATATTTCACGATCGCCATTAACGCTGATCACTACGGCTGCAATATTTTCTTCGGTACGCACTCTACGCATGCGAGTCGATTGTTTGATGCCGAACAAAGTACATTTGGTGTGAAATTTGAAGATAACCGCACGAATTGTTGATTCAGCAGGTCGATTATGACGATCGTAAAATGGTCGTATAAACGATGCACATTTGCCGCAGAGCACGAATTTTGATAATAAATTTCAACGATTTGCAATCGTTGCTCGTTTGTTAATCTTTCCATGATGATATGCTAGAGTATACTGTACACTCTTCACTCTGACAGATGACGTTTGGACGCCATTAACACCCATTGCTGCCAACCTGTAAAACTTAAATCTTAAAAAATCACCCTGTATTTTGGCCGTACCAAATTATATAGAGCTCCATTCCTATGTGTGAGGCTACAAAAAATTAGGTGACATCATAACTTGAAGCATGAAATATCAGCTGTGTAACGACATTAATGACAATTCAATTTGCTGATCGAAAGCATTTCAGAAAAAAAAAAAATCATAAGACTGATTCAGCCCATATATTCACAGATTCACATCCTGTATTCATTTAAATTTGGCATACATTTGAATAAACTTGGGTATTACATTAAGAAAATGGGCTACATAACCAGATCCCTACTAATATTAGGTGCGCAACTAAGTTCCGCTGTTTGCCAGTAGATGTCACCAGCTATAAGTACTAGTTGATTCTGCCATAATCTAAACGTTATGACCTAAGCTTATGCATATGGTAAACGTACCGTCACTACACAATAGTGGTTTTCTTTTACCATCATATTCTTGTGGCTGTGTGAATATATAAGATTTTGTGCCAAATAATCGTTACATACAGGAAGTATAAATTTTTTTTCTTTGAATCGAATAAAACGGCGGTTGAAACTGTTTTAAGTGAAACAACATGTCGTAATTCATTCCGTTGCTTTAAAGACGGTGATTTTGAAGTTGACGACCGTTCGCGTGAAGGAAGACGAAAAACCTCCAAAGACATTGAACTGACGGCATTGATTGATGGGGTCCGTGCCAAACGCAGGTAGAGCTGGCTTAGGTATTAGGAATTACCTACCAAGCCATTTCCGAGCGATTGCATGTGTTGGGAATGATTCAAAAGCAAGGAACTCGGGCTCCGTATGAGTTTGAAGCCAAGGGACGTTGAGCGTCGTTTTTTCGCATGTCAACTACTATTTCAGCGACAAAAAAGGAAGGGGTTTCATCATCGTAGTGAAAAGTAGATTCATTACTGCAATCTAAAGAAAAAAAATTATTGTGGCTGCCCGAGTATTCACGCTGCGAAAGTTATTTGGTGGGATCTGGTCGGTGTTATTTATTACGGAACCCAATCGAAACCATCACTAGGGATCGGTATCGAGCGCAATTAATGCGATTGAGCCGAGTTCTGCGCTAAAAACGCCCACAGTACTCGGAGAGTGATTCTTCAGCATAACAACGTTCGGCCTCTCTTGGCTTAGCCCGTCAAAATCTACCCCACCCGCCATATTCTCCAGATATTGCGTTGATCGATTATCACTTGTCCCTTTCGATGGCAAACGGCTGGCTGACCAACAGTTAAACTCATATAACGACATCAGGGAATGGCTAGATTCGTGGATAGCCTCAAAAGATGAACATTTTTGCTGTGACGGAATTCGAGCTTTACCAGAAAGGTGGGAAAAAGTAGTAGCGCAATACTTTCAATGAGTCATTCTTAAACATGTTTTCATAATAAAGTTGTATTTAAAAAAAAGGGGGAAAAACAACAACTTAGTTGAGCACCTAATAATTCTCATTTATATTGGCCAATTTTCGGAATACCAATCTGAAGTTAATAACTAGTTAGCTGCAGTTTATTACTTATTACGTAATGACCAAGTAAGTAAGTAAAAAAGGATAAGTTCACCATCCATTTTGGGTCTGATATCTCTCATTTTATTCCAGATAATACAGTGAATATCAGTCCAACTCAACCATTTGGCAAGCTTAGTTCTGGCAATGAAAACTGTCTCTTGTGACCTTTCTCATGCTAATTGTCTCGTTTACAAAAAGTTAAGCTTTCCTCTGTTATTTGTAATCGGCAGATTGTAGTCCTTTTTATATTTTTCCTTTTCAATCAGGCGAGTGTAGGCACATATTATATATGAAATCTAGAGGGAAGCATTTAGAACAACAGTTGTCTTTTGACCAATTATGTTTCGTAATATTTTAAGTCGATTGAGCAATGTCTGTCTGTCTGGCAGACTGGGCGGTAGACTTGATAACTGTCCTAAATTTCTTTACAACTATTTCAAACTTTGCACAGTCCAATATTTTACCAGATCTGGTTTCTTTATTGTACAAGGACTGTATCGACCAGCCTCTTCTGTCATCCCCCATACAAAATTTATGTTGATTTTTGTAATTTTTAACTAGGAGGAAGTTTTTTTATTAGTAAACTTAGAGCAGCGACAAACCCATATATCCGTACCTTCATATCTTTCAATACGTTGTACTGAATTCAAATTTGATAGACCTAGCTCTGAGAAAGAAAACTTTCACATTTACTATCATGTTATTACTCTTCATGATCCCAAATTTAGGAAACACTGTAGATTTCTGTACCTGCCTCTATCACACTTTAATTTAATCAAACTTTACTCGTTCTATGAGGACCCGAATTTGCTCTACGGACAAGATATAACACATAGGAAAATTAGTAACCGGCTGTTTCACGATGGTTAGTGTACACGGTTATCAGGAGTAAGATCGCGGATTTTAACTCTGATAGAACCACATATCATCATACTTGAGCTGTGGTCACCTCGGTGTGTCTACGGACACTTCGAGTAGTCGAATAATCGATAAGTCTAGTAAACGAGTCTTTAGGTGTAACGATCGGAATCGTTGTTAAACTGTAGGTTTAATTGCAGGTCTCTTTAGCAGATGCTTTGTAAGTATATAAATCAGCTGTTGTAAGTATATTCCTCACTTAGCCAGTACCGCAACAGTTTTCTTCTCACACAAAGGCAGTTTAAACAGTTCATTTGTCTAAATTTTCTATTACTGCCTGTATTTCAGCTCAAAACTGAAACATTAATTTCAAATTTAAGCCGTGATTACTTTAATAAAATCGGAGATATCAGTTAAAAATGAATCAAAATCCTTTCAATCTTTTTTAACAAAATCCAATCCATTGCACATCTAAATCAATAAATCGTTGATTCATTCATTTTTAGATGGTGAAAAGAAAACCATTAACACTTCAAGTCCATTTCCTCAACTGATTATAACTATAATTTCTGAGAATTTCTTCAATATGCATTACTTAGACATCTGTCCTTTTGTCTGCGTATCCTGACAAGGTGCATTGGATGTCCGGGACAGACATCACAGACCGGACACCTTGTTGGCTCTGCTTGCGACTTTTATCTGCATAGCAGCTACGTTTACACCTCCTCATTCTGTTGCCCTTTTTTCTCATTTTGTCAGATTTAGCACAAAAGTTATCGGTGTCTGTTCACAATGTCATAATGTCTTCTTTAGATAAAATCCTTATTTTTTGTTCGCTCTTTTTTCTTTTTGCAGGAATGAAAACAACTTTCAATAATGCTCTCCAGACTAGAATAATTGTTTTCTGTTGTTGTTGTTGCTGGAGCATTAATATTCAATGAATTGTTGGGGTTGTAAAAGGTGCATGTGCACTAAAAGCCCGTCCGTCTGCCTGTCTCGGTCTGCAGCACCGGTCGCCCTGTGTTTTTGCGTCAGATTATGTAAAGTTATGTAAATATTTGAAGTTTTCAAATTAAATGTTTTTTGGTTCTTTTTTATTTCGTGAAATATTAAATAAAAGAGTACGTACAGCCATTGCGAGACTGCTAACCCCATCCATTGTTAAATATTTAGCTGTTCATGTATAGCTGACTTAAGAGTTATGTTTAATTGCATAATTAAATAATTTTAAAATATGAACAAAATTGGCAGCTAACTGCAGTCATTGTGGTGTCAGTACACACAAGTCATCAGGCTTAAAACTGTTGTACAGAAAGACAAGCCTGACAGTAAACCAACACAGAAACTGCAGTCAGGTGAAATGATTTACATATGCCAGAAGCCACCATCTCCTTATGTTGCTACAAAAGATCAAAGTGATCAATATGTTCTCATGAATAGATGCTCTAAATAGATTAAAGCACAATAAAAAGAAATGAAATTATAATTTATTGAACGATTATCTTGACCTACCTATAACTTACTGTCTTCCGCTTATTAACTACAAGGAAACAATTGATTTTCAAATTTTACATTGAATTATTGAATTTAGAACCATTTATTGAAAATCAGTACAAAAATTTTAGTCACCAAACCTTTTGTGTATTGCCGTAAAAAATACTATTAATTAAAGATGAAAAAGATAGAAAATTGTAACTTCCGTTTGGGAAATGAAGAATGACAGATTTTTGGTAAATGAACCAATTTATATACGTGGTACCCTAAGGGGTATGACGCTACAATTTATTTTCATTCACAGCGCCAAATGCCTGATGTGAGTTCAATTATATTGAGTACGATTGAAAGATACGAATCTATAAGCAATATATTTAAATTAAGTAACGAATATACGAGTATAATATCAAAGTATGTAATTTACATGGATGATTTTAGAGAGGTAGTGATCATTCAGTCGGTTTTTTTTCACATTTGACCCGGTATTATAATGCAATATAATAGAAGAAAATGTAAATAACTTCAAGGTTCGAATTAGGAATTATAGAAGAAAATCAAATTTCGATAAATAATTCGAAAAATGCATACCAATGTCATACATTTCCGTTCTCAGAACGTGTAATACGTATATAGCAAATTTGGTTGAATCTTTTGCAGCCGATTGTAAGATATGGAAGATATGGCAAGAAGATGTGGTTTCATTGGTCATTTAACTTGACGATTTTTCTTCTATATTGTAAGGGAATTGTTAAACAATGTAATGGATAAACACCTAGATAACAACAGCTGACTGATTAGGAATTCCAGCGGATTAATTTAATTTCGAAAAAATTGGTAAATTTGAATGGGGAGTATTAGAATAGACACGGTAATGTTTACCGTTTTCGTTCCCAGTTTGACAAAAGCTCAACATATGCCAAATTTGACTAAATTTATTACAACCGATTGGAAGATTTGAAGCTAAGAATATTTGAATTAAATCGGTCATTTGTGTGGCAGGTATCAGAAAAGGTGGCTTTGATCGGTCGATATTTTTTAAATTTTACCAGAAATTATGAAAAAAATTGGACAAAGGACAAATTCGCGTTGCTGCATATTACCTGATGAGTAGTTACAGGGAGGAAATTAAATTTCGGAAAACGGATCAAGTTGTACAGGGCGGACCGGTGTAGCCCATTTACAATCCCCGGTTATGATCTAGCAAAATATTAGGCTGACAAGTTTTTGAAAATGTCCATAAAAATCAAATGATATATGCCCTAATTTCTTCGGTGAAGCTTAAGGTATAAATATTATGAAAAATCGAAAAAAAGACAAAAATAAAAAATAAATAAATGACCCAAAAAACTAAATGAAATTTCACCCAAAAATGAGTGAATTTTTTTCCAAATGACACAAAAAAAAAAAAAAAAAATCGCCCAAAACCATTGGATCGTATGATCATATGATTTATTGCCTAATTGAATAATATTTTAAATGTAATGCTGTGTCTATTCTATGGGCAAATGATCAATCATTTTTGTTTCTGCAATAAAGTCGACTATATTCTCTCATCAGATACTGCATCTTTCCAATGTAGTATCGACTGTTCCATCTGCCTGGGGTCTCTGTGCCTGCAGATATGTAAAAATGTCCAGTCTGCACTCTTTTGCCACAAGGCGACCAATCCCGTGAGGTATGGCGTGTAAATCACGACTTGGTAGTAGCTTTGCTACGCAGCTCCAACCGGTGAGTTTGGCCGGTAGCGTGGCGATCAGGAGGCCCCGGGACCGAGTTCCCGCCTGATCATTTGTTGTTGGACCCCTAGTGGGAACATCACGCGGTTGTATTGCAACCGGGTGCTACAGACCCATAGAATAGCAGAGGTGGTAAGATAGGCCTCACCTCCGCCAATGGGAATTATGTTCCATACTAGCATGATCAATTTGGTATCTCCTGGCTGCGAAGAAAGGGTTGACAATTTGTGTTAATACCACAATTGTCAGCCCCTTTTCCTAGATAGCCCAAGTTTTACTTGACTATCCCAGGGGGGCGTTGGCAATCGCATTTTATATGTAATATGCCCAGTGTGTCGCACACCGTGGGTAAGGCCTTCACGGCGAGACTCACGTTAAACCCTCGTGGACTTCTGTATTCTCTTATCATTTCAAAAAATGTTGTAAAGAAAATAAATCCATTTTTACATGAAACTCTTTAAACAAAACCCTGCATTGGATCAGTAACTCCTGAACGCCAATATGGATGGTGATTTTTATATAATATTAGAAGTTTTTATTGCAACATTTCATCAACTTCAAGGTAGGAAGGCAATATAGATCAATAAATACTTCTAAATAATGCATTTATATTATTCATTTGATTCTTTCATTGTATCAGATTCCTTGCTTCGTATCCTTTTTGAAATTATATTGGTATGCTTTCATTTTAATTTAAATGCATTTTTTGATCAAAATCGTTAAGGAATGCAATTGGTGTTTGGACGTTATTTTCAGAGAATTTGCTAGTTTTTAGAATTTTATTTTCTTTGTCTGCATCCATATTTTTTTTTTTTGACTTTTTGCTCAGCAAATTCTTCAAGGAAAGGAAATTCCACTATTACATATAACTTAATGCAGTTGATAAAAAATCAAATTACGAGAGTTTATGAATTATGTGCTATAGAGAGAAATTTAAATTTTAATAAAACGAGTAATTTGTATGGCTGATCATGTGGTCTATTTTGATTCTCAAAAGTAAGTTTATCACAACTTGAAAGATATGAATCCTGGAATATATGAGCTAAAACCATTTGCATAGGAGGAACCGGGAAGGTTGTGGTTTCTTGGTCGATTTTTCCCAAATGTAATAAAAAATACAAATCAGTATAATAAATAGTCTGGGTTACTAGAATATCGTCAAGAAGGGATATGGAATGGCGCTTCGTTTCCACATTGAAACCCTATCTTAGCAACAGCTCAACGTGCATCGAATTTAACTGAATTTAGTGCAACTAATAAAAGGATATGTACCTAAGAATAAACGGCTTTCATTCAACGCTGTCAGATTTTTTATAGCGGCACCGCCCTATCGACGAATCGCCAAAATGTTCCAAATGTCGCCAAAATGTTCCAAATATCGCCAAAATATGAAATCACGTTATTTCAGTTAAAATATAATTATTTTTTATAATCGTATTCTAACAAATATTGCTTAAAGTATTGATTTATTTTTTACGAAATTTTATATCAGCTTCGTCTATAAAATATTTTTATTCTAAAAGGAAAAAATTCAAATTTCTTACTAAAAATTAAGCTTAATCCATTTGGAAATACAAAAAAACCACATGGTAAAATACTTTTTACAATTGATTTACCATCTTTGCGACTCTATCTTAGTCGAAGCGCTTGGCTGCTTTAAGGCATTCTAAATCGGATAAAGACAATTCATTTAGGGAAATTGTAAGATACGTCCAAGATTCCTATTCTCACCCAGTTTTATTGCAATGATTTTTTAATTGCTTCTTTGCAAATGCTATTCTTGACAAGGCAGTCGGACAGACAATTATAAGTAGTTAGATCAACACATTCGGTCAAAGGAATTTAAACTTTATCAGCATCACGTGATGTATAACTTCATTCTATCGTTTAAATGTAAATGACGTTGACGTAATGTCTTACCCACTATGGGCCATAGTACTACTGAATTCGCCCCAGCAGAAAAAAATTGTGACTTCAATAATGAGCATTGTCAGGCATTTTTAACACTTAACTCAATTAAAAGCTTTTGCTACTGTTGTCAATAAATATTACAAGGAACTATTCCAGCTCAAAAACTACTTAAGAAGCCGTTTTGGAAATAATTACTAAAATATTCGAAAAAAAAATGGGCTGGTAGAAAAAACACAGCATAATTTTTTGCCAGATCGAAGTCCGATATTGTAAATATGCATACCGGTTCGATGCATCTGGCACCTTTCACACAAATTGTTTGGTTTTTCATTACCATATAATAGTAATGATAATAATTCGCATAGCCTCAGATGTTTAACTTTAATTCAGCTGTACTATAATAAATTTAGACAAATTCGATGCACATTAAAAACATGCTATTTCGTGGTTTGAAAATGACCATCGACCTCATTGCATTGCCTCTTTTGGAACACCTCATACATATAGTCCCGCAACTACTAATTTGTGGATTGATTTATATTGCCTGGTAAAAATTGAGATAAATTTATTAAATAACCACGTCTCGCCTCATACGTTTAATGCAAATATCCGATTTAAACCATAAATTCTTCGTTACGTATCTTTCAAACAGTTGTACTGAATTCAGAATGCTCTTCGCTTACCTCCCGCACAAATTCCGTAGCTTTAGTTTTTTTTTTACCAATTGCATTAAATTGTAAAATATAGTGTGAAAGTATCGGCCGGAGAGCCCCTCTATTTCTGATACCTCCCAAATAGATTATTTCATTTAACAGGTTAACATCTTTCATTCAATAGTACTAAATTCAGAAGAACTTAACAACCGTTAACAGATTTTTATTAAATTTAGCTCTTCGAATGAAAATGATCTACAGGGGGATTTTTTAAGATTTAAGTTTTTCAGTTTGGCAGCACTAGTTGCTAATGGCGTCCAAACGTCATTTGTCAAAGTGGAAAGTGTACAGTATACTCTGCCATTTCATCATGGAAAAACTAACAAACGAGCAACGATTGCAAATCGCTGAAATTTATTATCAAAATACGTGCTCTGTGAAAAATTTATATCGTTTGATACGACCATTTTATGGTCAATCAACAACTCGTGCTATTATCTCCAAATTTCGCACCAAATTTACTTTGTTGGACATAAAACCATCGACTCGCAGAGTCGTTGGGACTCGTAGAGTGCGTACCGAAAAAAATATTGCAGCCGTAGCGACCAGTGTTAATGACGATCGTGAAATGTGTTACTCAACCACGAGGAACATTTTACACGTTGATTTGAGTTTGAAAGCCTATAAAATTCAACTCACGCAAGAATTGAAGCCCGGTGACCTACCACAACGTCTAATTTTTGGTGAATGTCCCTTACAAAAGCTCAATGAAAATACGCTGTTTTGAATTGAATTACCGATGCATCCCGAAAAAACGACAGTCTGGTGTAGTTTATGGTCTGGTGACATCATTGGCCTATTTTTCCTCAAAGACGACCTTGGAAGAAACGTTACCGTCAAACGGCGAACGATATCGGGCCATGATACGCGATTTTTTTTGCCCCTATTGCCTGAGTTGAACTTGGTTGACATGTGGTTTCATCAGGACGGTGCAACATGCTACACTGCTCGTGAAACAATGAATATGTTGAGGTATGAATTTGGTGAGCAGCTCATCTCTCGATTTGGCCCTGTGAGTTGGCCCCCATGATCTTGCTATTTAACACCTCTTGATTATTTCTTGTAGGGTTATGTCAAGTTGTTAGTCTATGTGGACAAGCCGAACAGTATTGAAGCCTTACAAGATAACATAACATGAGTTATTCGTGGAATGCAGGACGAAATTTTCGAAAAAAATGACAAAAAATGGACCTTCCGAATGGACATGTTGGACGGAACCGCGGACAAAATTTACATTAAATTATCTTTAAAAATTAAATGACAGGGACCAATTTATCGATTCCAATAAAAAATTTTATTGTGTGGTTCAAATTTGACTGTTTTATTCGATTTTTAAAAAAACTAGGATTACAATATCACCCTATACTTTGTAGCCCCTATTAGGGCACCTCACATAATAATTAGTCCATTTGGTAAAAATTAATGTTTTCTTTATAATGTCTGACCTGAAGACAGTAAGTTATAATTTTGCTTATTTTATTATATGTTAACTCACAGTAATTGTAAGTAAGAATTTTGTGAGTTACTGCTCTCCCTCCGACGCTTTGCACCAATGAAAAAGGACCTTAGGTGAAGATGTCTGTCAAAAGTCAATTCTTCTTCTCCAATTTCTGCACTGGTTACCACTTAATATCACACTTTGAAGTATAATTCATACTGATGGGTATATACATATAAATTTCGGTACAACCAATTTATCGAATTTATTAAATATTCTTGTTTTGTTGTACGTAAAGAAAACCAAATTACCTTGCATTCAATGAATGAGGTACGGGAGACCTTCTCACAATAAGGGAGCTTACATGCAGCCTTTTTTTTGACTCCCTCAATGGGACATGGAATTTGAGAAGCATTTGCTCGACTACTCCAAATATTCGTCAGACACATCGAGTTGAATGGCGCTCAAGTAATGATAGGTGGCTGTATCGGGGATTGAACCTGCTACCATGCGAATGTTAGTCGCTTGCATGGTATGTATGTGTGGTGTATAACTCAAATTATAATGATTCTGTAGCATGCTTTAGTGTGGAAGCACAAAATTTATGGGCCCTTGATCATGGGGATTAGCACAATGAAGACATTGCATGTAATTCATTGTAGTCAAAAGTTGCGTTTACTTGTGCTAATCTTTAAAGCTTAGTTTAAAACAAACTTAAAATATTTCCGATTTGAATACTGTAGTCACAAAGACCCCATGCCTTTTATTCAATCTATGTGCGCCAATATAAATAATCAATTTCCTTTTTTTTTTCTTCCCATCTAATTTCGACTGTCTTAAAAGCATTTCCATTTTGCCAAAAAGACACTTTAGTGTCCTTAGTCCTCTGAAGCCAAGCGAACCAAAGATGAAACTACTCAACTAACCACTCATCTGCCATAATGCGATTTTAAAATCGCATTTAAATGTATCCCATATTTAAATATCATCCATTCACTGCCTCTTAGCACACCCCCATAAAGGATATCATTGAATCTTCGTCGACGGCTCAAGGAAAACGTTGCCCATGGATTTGCAACGGAAGACGACAGACATTGGGACGGAAATGAGCCAAAGAAATCCAATATTAAAAGAAAATTAAAACAACATTGAAATGCATTTAACATTTTTGCATAATTCACATTAAGAGAGTGAGGAACGATATGAAAAAGTTTTATTCCCAACGTAAAACACAAAACCTAAAAAATGACCAAGAAGGAACGTTTTGAGTAGATCTGGCAGAAGCAATGGCGTACAGAAAATATCACGAAAAAAGAGAAGAACACTTATGCATATAAATTGTAACTTCAAGAGGTGAAAGTAATTGTTTTCACAAGCCGAACCTAAGGAGGTGTTGCGGCAGCCACACAGAAGGAGGGAAATCTCAAAACTTGAAAAAGACAGCAACACTTACTTTGCCAACAAAGTGGAAAATCCTTTAAAATAACAACATTTTGAAGTTTTCCAGATTGACGGCAGTGACAAAAGGTATCGCCCATCCCCATGTCCTGCATTGTTGCTGCAAATGTCCACAAACGCTCTAACAATGTTGGGATAATGGCACTCTTTTGTAATAGGAAAAGGACACAGATTTAAACGAAAGTGGACACGAATGGAAACAGTATTGCTAAAATATGCAGTGCATATAAATTGAGATGCATTTATGGGTTTTTTGTTCGTGGATGACAGGGGAGAGGCATTAATTTTTTGAGCGTAATGTATTGACAGATTTTGTTGGCCACAAACCTGGGAAATAGAGTTTTGTAAATATTTTTTCTGCGCTTGTTAGTGAAGTCATAATCTCCGTATATTTGAGACAAAAGGAGAATGCTCACATTTTTGTTTACATCGGATAAGCGATTTTCGACGAGGTGAACGGAGCAGATGAAAATCGAACATAGACTTAATCGAAATTAGAATCAGAGATAATTGTTTATGTCAACGAAAGAGGTAATATTTATGCCATGCTCAATACCAGGTGTGTTCAAAAAAAATGGTGAATTTTAATTCTTCTCAAAAAATATTTATTTATTCATCAATTTCTATTTTATCTCCTTCAAAGTAGTCTCCGTCAGATATAATACTCTTGTGCTACCGTTTTTTCCAATCCTCGAAACAGTTCTGATAGGCACTTTTTGATATGTCCTTGAGGTCTGCCAGCGATTCGGTTCTTAATTCCTCAATCGCCGCAAAATGCTGTTCTTTCATGGATTTCTTCAATCATGGGAACAGGAAAAAATTGCAGGGGGCCAAATTTTATGATGGCTGAGGCATGATAACGTTGTTGTTTTTGGCCAAATAACCTCTCACAAGCAAAGCTGAGTGAGCAGGTGCATTATCATGATGCAAAAGGCATGATTTTTGTTTTCCACAATTCCGATCGTCTTTTTCGTATTGCTCACGCAAACGGCGCATATTTTCAAGGTTATACTCCTTATTTACCAAACGACCTTGTGGTAAGAACTCATAATGCACTACGCCATGGCAATCGAAGAAAACAGTGAGCAAAACTCTGACAATTGATTGAACTTGGCATGCTTTCTTTGGAGAGGAGAGCCAATCCTGGACTTTTTCATTGGGACGATTTGGTTTCGATATAATCATATATTCATGATTCGTCACCAACTATGACCCTTTTAAGCAAATCTGGATCATCGTTGACGACCTCCAACAATTCCTGAGCGATGCTCATGCGACGTTGTTCTTGGTCAAAATTCAGCAATTTTGGAACGAACTTCGCTGCCACACGCTTCACGCCCAAAATTTCCGAAAAGATTGCATGGCATGAGCCATGCGATATGCCGACATTCTCAGCAACTTCTCTTATTGTGATTCGACGATTGTCCTTAACAATGTTCTTCACTTTCTCAACATTTTCATCGGTTGTTGATGTGCTGGGCGTCCAGAGCGAGCGTTGTCATTCACATTTCCTCGACTTTCTGTGAAAAGCTTATACCACTTGTGAACATTTTTTTGAATCAGAGTCAACAATCAAGTATTTCTGAGCACTTAATTCCTTTTTTTACACAAAATTTGATGCAACTTCTTTGATCCATTTTTTTCGATTGCAGGAAATCGCCGAACACTCAAAACACTTGCCTTATTTATGCCTCTCACAAACAAACTAAACATGCTATATGAATAAAATCGTCAAAATATATTCGAGAAGAGTGTATCAACATAAAAAAAAATTATGATCGAAAGTCGAATGTACGTATCCCGTGAAATTTGAAAATCCACCTTATTTTTTGAACACACCTCGTGTGTAACATCCAGAAGGAAGTGTTAAAAGTACAAAGTATATTTTTGTGTATCTTTTTGTGTTTCGTGACTTTTTGAGACGATTAAGCGATGTTCGTTCATTTGACTGATATGCACTTTAACTGCCACAAATCTGCATGAAAGTTTTTAAAATTTTTCACTGGTACACCTGAAGTTTCTTTACTAATTGCTTCTTCTTCTTAGGTGGCGACTGGAACATACTTATCTATTATACGCCGCTAATTCCAAACGCTTCGGTCTTCTCCACTTCTTCTACAATTCGTCACACCAAGCTTCGGTATTGTGACGACGTATTTCAAAAGCCTGGTCCTTCCAACGGAGTTTCGATCGCAATCTTCTGTGCCGTCCATCGAGTTTGTTGTCGAAAACTTTCCGTGCCGGAGCATCGCTGTGTGTTAATGCGTTTGACCACGTCGATGTCGGCATATAGCTCATTGTTCATGCGACGCCGATACTCTCCGTTAACGATGATGGGTCTATATGTATCCGGAGTGTTTTCCTCCCGAAAATTGTCGGTACTGTTTCATCCGCTTGAGTCATGACCCAAGATTCTGTAGATTCTTTAGATTCTTTAGTATTATTAAATAGCCACAGTCACACGTAAGGAAAGGCTTTTTCCAATGCATGCACAATATCTCCGTATTCAGGTTTTAATTAACAAATAAATGGTTAAATTGTTGAATATTGTCTAAAGGCGCCTTCCGATGAACGTTTACTGTTCATTCAACATATATGCGGAAGGATGAAAGTGCATGCTAATATCGACATAGATTTTTACTATGTACATTTTGTCAAAAAAGTACCGAAAATTGCTCAATAAAACACAATATATTTTTTAACAATTCAAATTTATCGTATCACATTATGCTAACGAATAATCTAATCACCAAAACAACTTTCAAACCAATTTACTGTTTCTCGACACAAATTCTCTCTTATGTCTTTTATCTACTGAAAACGCGAATAATTTGAGTGTGGCAAAGAGAGAATAATCAGCCGAATTCATTCTAAGCGAATACGCCGGTTGTTCGATGATATCTGTCGATTGTCTGACTATAATTTACCTCACGTATATAGCCTTGAGATATGATGAGCTATCGTGCGGTAAATTCCATGACTTTCCCACAAATCTGGTGACGAGCTTTGCTCTTTCAAACGGCGCACAACGCACACTGGGGCCGATTGCCAAATTTGTGGGCAAAAGTCGAAAACGCATTCAATTCAGGTAAATGTTTGTGGTTGGGGGTTTTTGGGGTCACTAATTACGAATCTGATGTCAAAATTTGAAAAAACGAAATGGCGGAACCAATATGGGTGACTTGTTTGAAAAACGCATTTTATTTATACATAATGACAATGATTAGCTTAAAATTAGATTTTAACAGAAATTAAATTAAATTTATAATGATGGATAGATACTTCAGAAATTATCATTAAGTTTTTGAGTAAATATGAAAAAAGGAAAGATTACGAAAAAAAAATTCTGAAATTATGTATTCATTACATAGTCTAGTTGGTTAGATACAACTTTAAAAATCTTCGTCAGAAGAATCACTTGATTCACAGTCAGTAGATTCAACAGGAAAAAAGCTTGAGCTTTCCTCACTTATTGAAATATTTGGCGCACTTAATAACTGTACTGATTCTGGCAGTAATGATTTAAACTTTGTACAGCGTAATTTGCGCAAGCTAGATATGTATGGGTCAGATGATAATAGAAGCCCTGAAAAAAAGGTCTTCCATAGTGTTTACTCGTGAACATTTTCTCGTAAAATCTGATCTAAACTTTTTAATGCATTTATTATTGGACTCTTGAGGATCTTCAGATATTTGCCCGATTGGTAATAGAGAATTAGTTATTATTTCCTTGCCATGAACTAAAATCTTGTGCATTGAAGTTGGCATATAATACCAAGGTACAAGTGTACGAAGTTGCACCAATGTCGGTAGCGCAAGAAATCGCAATTTTTTTTTTCATTAAACAACAGATCAATCTACAACCTACGACAAGCCCGACCATCGAACAACGAGCAGCAATATGACTTTTCTCCCTGTTCTTACAATTTTCCGTTGAAATTTTACGTTTATTTTCAGACAAATCATTCCTTTGTTAATATCACATACATAATTATTATGAACTAGCTGACCCGGCAAACGTTGTTTTGCCTTCAAAATGTTAATGTGTTAAAAAAAATTAATTGCAAAAATCTCATCTCCAACGCCATCTATCACTTCAAATAAAACCTTTTAAACCTTCCGGGATACTCTACCAATAATTTAAGACCAAAATGAGCCAAATCGGTCCAACCGTTCTTGAGCTTTAGCGAGACTAACGCACAGCAATTGATTTTTATACATATAGAAGATTTGGGACATCATGATAAAATTGTACTCACTCTTCCCTTTTGAATCCATATTTTAGATTATTTTTGGTGTAATTTGTGTAGATTTAGCTTCGTTTTCAACAGGACACTTATAAACACGCTCGAATCTCGACACGTCTGGATCGAGCAACGGTCACTTTTAAACTGGCACATCACAGCACGTATAAGTGATCATACCCTCCCGAATTTGAATTTCGACCCCCGGACTATTACGCTACCAATCCCAAACCCTTCTATCCCCGTTAAAGGAACTTCGTTTTTCGACTTTTGGCCACGAATTTGGCAATCGGCCCCAGTGTGCAATGCCCAGATAATATTCTTGACTTGATAATATTCTGACCTCTGTTAAATAATCCGTTAATATATGGAAAATAGTTCATTTTATCTTAAACTTTGACCGACTTCGGCAAGTTTTTCTTTCAGTTTCAATTCTGTTGAAAGGCGCCATTCCGAAACTTGGTGGCGGATTTTCATATCAAACTCGTAAGCCTGCGTCATATCATTGTTTTATAAATGTGGGGTCGGAATTACCTCGTTCTGGCATGTCTTTAGCGGCCTTTACGCAATTAATTTTGTAAAGAAAATTTGGACCTTTTGGCCCAGTGAAAAAGAAAGCGTCTCATATCCAAAAACTGTTATATGATGGTACGAATTAATTCGTGAAGTACAGAGCAAAAATGAGCAAACAAAAATGACAATTTTTAGGCAACTTCATTTTATTATTGTTAACTGCAATTGAAGACGTAGATGACCGACTAAAGCGAAACGAATCTCCCACTACATCTCGACCGCTTGTGAATATGAGTACACTGTTAACAGCAATTTAAGACATCGATGACTGATCTAAGCGACACAAATCTCTCACCACATCTCAACCGCTTGTGAATACACTGAGAAAAATTCTTTTTACGGTGTGTGTATCCTTTGTATCAGTTGTAGAAAACAAACACACTTGATATGAACAGACTAAAGCGAGCATTAAATGACAGATGTGCGTTGATGTAGCCTCAGGTGAGGACTTTTATTAGCTATAAATAAATAGAATGGCAAAATCAGTACAGAAATTTCAATTTAGTGAAATGAAAATTACATGTACTTTCACCCAATATCCGTTCGCATTGGGGCAAAAGTGAACATAATATCACAAGGGCGTGGTAAATCGATAGGGGATTTTCAACAAGTCTGGTGAATTACAGCATAACGAAAAAAGTTAAATTATAATTTACTGATTTTAATTAATATAAATTACTTAATGTCTTAGAAATTATAGGGAAATAATTAAATATTGCTAAATCAGCTAAAGAGGTAATCCAGTACAAGACAGTAATGCAGCTGATTTTCATTCGCAAAACTAAGTTTAACCAAGGCTTTGTTGTTGCTAAATTGTACAGAATTCAGTACAATCAAATGAAGGATATGAATCTTGTAAAGTACGAGAAAGATTCAATAATTTTTACAGAAATGTTGGGGTAATTTTGTCCACTTTTCCATATTTTGCCAAGCATTCTGTTTCAATACAATTGAGAAAAAATGCAAGTTGCCGTAGTGTGCGAATAATGGTATATGGTTGAAATTTAGAATTCGGTAAATCGATCAATTCGTATGAATGTTTTCAGAACTACGCATATCAAATCCATTACGTTTTTAAAATTTCGACGAATACAATACAAACGCTTGCAAAATATGAAGCTAAGTATGTATGGGTAAAATGGTAATTTTTATAGAAGGTAACAGAAAGGGTGTACATAACACTAGTTAGCAAGGTTTTAAACTGGAGAAACCAAATATTATTAATTTTCTTATACACAGACTGGAGCACCAATTGCACTACAATAAGAAATTCAAATAACGTTTTGTTTTAATCAGGGTATTTCATTTATATTTCTTGTTATATTTTTAGAAAATTCAGCTTAAATAAATTCAGTTTGTAAATAATTGGCTTTGAAGATGATAGACCATAAATGACCTCCAAGCTCATTCACGCATTTGCGGTATCTGATCAGAAAACTATACATAGCGGCCTGAAGGGCTGAAATCAGAATTGCCTCAATTATTGTTTCAGTGGACTACTTTAATTCAATCAAATTCCTTAGTTTCGTTTTGTACATTTCTTGTTTGACATAACCCCCAAAAAACAGTCTGATGCAGCCAGGTCAGATGACCTTGGGGGTCAGCGGAAAATGGAGAAATTAATGTCCAGTAATTTGATTGGAAATTTTCGTTGGAGCTTCGCCATAACCGGCATTTGGCTATGTGTACAGTAGCTCCATGTTGCTGGAGCCAAATGCTGTTGAAACGGATACGGCGCATTTATGGGTAAAAAAAAACTCCGTCAACATCTTTAAATAACGTTCTCCATTGACAGTTGACAGTAACACCTTCCGTGCACCACCCTGTACTAATTTTTTTGGAAAAACTTTTCAGATTTCATAACATTCATCGCCCAAGACAGACAGTTAGACATTCATATATAACTTAGCAATGTATGAGTGTTATTTTTTTATAGTTGGGTAGATTTTGAAAATTTTTTGGTGTCATTCCTAGGAGTCCTGGAATAACTTTCGTAATCAAGATTGCTAAATTTGGCAGTCCCTGACTTATGTCATGGAGTTGTAGTGTGTTTTTAGTTAATTTTTTTCGGAAAAATCAAGTAACGGCGGCTTTTAAGTATTATTCGTATTTCATTGCTTAGGAGTGTCGATGAGGAAAGCAAAGCTGATGTTTGGCTGATATAGCTGAGCTGAGTATGACAGCAGGATATTTGCCACAACAAAGCCAACCAATTAATAATACGTATTTCCGATTATTTGCTACCACTCCACTACTGCATGAACAGCATGATAATATTATATTATAATAATATTTAAAACTGGCGATCTGGCAAGGCTTTCAGCTGTTAAATACTTGTCATCGAAAGTGTTATTTATTTAGTGAAATGTTCAACATTTATGAACATGGATCCTTTAACGGCCGAAGAACGCGTAAAATAGTTAAAACTTACAAAAAAATTGAGGTTCAAATGTGGACTTTCAATCGAACAGAATTTTCTTCAGCAATAAAGCTCATTTCTCTCACATAGGGCCGTATTTTTTCCTAAATAACGCTGGATGAAAAGGACTCAACCCAGAGACAGCCATTTATATGACATTTTATTTCGTACATAATGGCAAAGTCTAAGCATTATAATGAAATGGAAGTTTCATCGAAATCATAGCTTTGTATTTGCTTGGCTCAACATTACTTTTGAAACCGAAAAAATGAGTAACCCTATACATAGAAACTTAACCAAAATATACTTCAATCAATGATTATGAAAGAACGAGTTGCTTTATCTGTTTTTAAAGAAATACAAATAGCAGCTGCTCAAAGATTATAATCTTTTAAACAAAATCTTAACCTAATTGCACATTTTTAAATCTTTCCAAACTCTTTTGAATTTAATCTATGCTTGGCATTAAAAGCATAAAATATACATTTCACAAGATTATATTTCTCTTTCTTAGTGCAAATTGAAAATGTTTATTTCCAAAATAATACAAATTAAAATCCTTTCTTTCTTTCTTCCTCTTTCAGTGAATCCTTTGGCATCCTTTTAAATCTGCCAAATGTATTTACGTATGTATGTATGTGTATTTTGGCAAATGGCTGTGCCACAAACTATATTTCGGAATTTCTTTACAAATAAAGCACAGAAATCTTCTGCTAATTAGCATAAAACATTAAAAGGCACTTGGACCAAGGCTAAAACCCACAGGTTGTACCGCTCTATGAGAGAGAGATTTTGTGTGTGTGTGTGTGTGTGTATTTCATTATACTTTCCACCTCAGTTGTTGTTAAAGTTGTTTAGCTAACCGGTATTCACCGGCAATAAGGATACTTCACAATTTAGACAAGTACTCTTGCTAAACAAAGGATTTGCTTAAATAAACAAAAAAGAAAAGATTACAGGCGAATAAGATATAATCAAATAATACATTTCGAAATGAAATCAGCTACCGGCCAAAGGTTCCATTTTAATTGAAGTGGATAAATAATTAAAACAATTAAGATATTTATCTTTCAAATAAGTATAAGGTTAAACATTTATTTACATTGTACTCTTCTCTACAGAATATTTTAATAGTCACAGTAGGTATTGTTATTGTAGTTAGCTGTAGTTGAATGTTATATTTTAAATGAAACTTCAGATATTATTCATTATTATATCATTCACTCATTAATTATTCTAGTAGAGCACAACACCTTAGTTTAAGGTTGGACATTTAGAAATTGTCGCTTCGTATTTTAATTTGCTATATTTATAAAATTTAAAAATAGTTAATGATTACCGTGACCGTCAAAGTAGATTAAGCTATCGTGTATAGTATCGATTATTATGTATTCTAGCCCTGGCACAACCATCTTTCTTCTTTAAGAGATGATCAGCTAGAAAATAGTGAAACATTAAAGAACTGTAATGGCCTTAAAACTGATTTACGATATGGTCATTAAACTATAACTTCGTTTCACTAAATCTACAAAAATTAGTGTATAAAAGTTGAAGATGATTAAGTCTACCACATTCTAAACATGGTACGTAAAACAAACTCTTTTTGATCACAGCGGAATTTTTTGTAAAATATTTGATCATAAATGCACTAAATGTCGACGTGATTTTCTTTACAAGTGCAGTTTGAGAGAGTAAACAAATTGAAACTACAAACAGTCCAAGTCCAATAGTAAAAATATGCAATAATACAAAAGACACTACCTATTATGCCTTCACCCGAAAGAATGGGGATATGTCATGTAACACCCATAAAGAAGCATTGAAAGTACCAAACATCTTTTGCCGAAAAGTATTACAGTACATTTTAAGTCGATTGATCGATGTCGATGACTGGCTAGCAGACGGGATAACTCTCACAAATCTTTAAGAGACTGCTTAATGATTCACACTGTGTAATATTTTGCTAGATCATAGCCAAGGATTTTGAATGGGCTGTATCGGCACAAATATTCGAATGTCTCTCATACAAATTGACCACTCCTCCGAAATTCAAATTTTTCCCTGTAGCTTCATTAACAGTAGCACACCAAACTGTTTTCCATTGACTGGGTTGCAGTGCTTGGTGCAGTGTAGAAAAGTGACCGATTAGCCAATCCCCTTCTGGTGCATCCGATGTAAATGACGGATTTAACCTACAAATTTTTTTTTAATCTTTCAAGAAGTTGTAGGTAATTTAGTAAAGGTGTTAGCTAAGCTTTACTGAATTAGCTGCAGGAGATCTGCGGCAATTCAGGGTTGATGTTGATTTTAGCAATACAGAATCCACGGATAAGGTGTTAGCTAACTCACAAATTTGTTTAATCTTTCAAGAAGTTGTAGCTAATTCAGTAAAGCTTAGCTAACACCTTTACTAAGTTACCTATAACTTCTTGAAAGATTAAAACAATTTGTAGGTTTGAGAAATTTGTCATCGTTTGAGAAATGAATTCAGCAGAGACTCTCAGAAAGAAATTCGGTCCATAAGGTTTTTTAGCATTAACTTATGTGGCATCCATGCATCCACTTTTCTAATTCAATCTTATTCAAGTCGATTTTCTTGTGAAATATTAACTCCTGGGATATCGAAAGATTGCTTGCATAACAGTTGGACCTAACAATTTCCAATATTCTATCATCATTTTCAACAATTAACCTTCCAGAGCGTAGTGCATCTTTTCAGACATCAAAATTGCCAGAAAGGCATTAACGAAATCGAAATTGCCCATGAATGGTACAATAGGCCGGGTACAACAGCAAGACCATAAATATTGTTTATATTTTCAGCTGACTGGCTTGCGTTTTTACATTTATTGAAGAAAAATTACATACGAATCATATGGTGTATTTTCTTTTTACTGGTGTCCATCTTTGACGCGCTCTCAAACAATACTGAGTCAAGCAATCACAAAACTGTTTGGGCACTTTTTTGAATCTTGGTGTAGCGTAACTTGACCGCACTAATACAACGCGAGATACAGATTACCAAAGCCATCTATTGGAATATTAGTACTTTATATTAGACCCTTTGGAGAGATAAATATTTATTGGCACCCTAATGTGCATCTATAAACCTAATTTACGGTTTGTCATCTAGCTAAGTAAGCAAGACATTACATAATATTATAGGAAGCAATAACTTCCATTGATTATTGTTCGCCTTTCAGAAATAAATCTATTTGGACATTCACTAGGCTTTGAAACAAATCCATAGCAAGCTGCATTTTATGATATTTTATCAAAATTGTTCCATGTTGCACGAATGTTGAATGTTGCAATTTGCATACACTCAGTGAAATCTGATTGCAGGCAAATTAAACTTACTAACTATATTTCTTTGTTAACGAATTAGAGAAGAAACCTTTTTAATAAACGAAATTCAATCTCAAACAGTTAAGTGCGAATACAAAATCTACTTTTTCAAGGAAGAGGAATCACAACGAAATCGTATTATGAAGACAAAGACCAAAAGCAGACGAGGAGGACAAGGGGCAAGGACAAAAGAATCACTAAAGCAAGGAAGTAATTTGCAATTTAATTACAACGAAATGGGCAATAGAAAAGAAATTAATTGTCCACGAAATGCAATTATGCCATCGCAAAAAAGGGAAGCAAAAAGGAATACACAAATGGGAAATAAAAGCTAAATGCACGGTCATGACTAGGATTGAATTCCACACTTCAAGATCTGAACTCGCCTATAAATAGTAAATAGTAACAGCAGCGATGTTCTCCGTTGCAACATTGTCCATTCGGCACAAAGTAGCAGAAATTGCACAGTGACACACGCCTTTATTGCAAATTTATTTATGTATATGCAAAAGAAAAACTATGTTGAAAAGGGCAAGAAATGTGAAAAACAGTGATAAACGGACAAGTGAAGGACAGAAAATTACAATTTACTTCAGCGATGAAACCTTATCACGGCGAAGATGTTATGAAAAGTGGGGATATAGTACGTTGTCGTACTCACTATTGGATGTAAGTAACAGACGGTACATATTTGGTGCTCATAAGCGAGAGTTATAAGGGGGCCGCTGTTGTTAGTTCACGTTATATAAATCAGCACAGAAATTTCAATTAGGTGAACTGATCTACATGTATACCTTCACCATGGGAAGGGTCAAAAAAAGTGCAAAAATGGTCAGATTCTTATAAAAAAAAGCTCTGAATTAAAACATAACAATGAAACAAAGTTACAACTAACTAAAACAAGAAATTCACTATTTTTCCAATAGTTGGCTTAGTATATCGCGATATGTAAGAGCGATCGATTTACGCAAGATGGCGTTGGAAAGATAATATTTCTTATTAAAAAAAAACTATTTACACAATTTTGTGATTGCTTGACTATAATGAATGTGAGCGTGCATCAAACATTTACACCATCAATGAGAAAATGCGCCATATTTCAAAGATTTTCGGTAAAGGTTAATACGCAAAACAGGCACTTGAAAATGTTAATAATATTTATGGTCCTGTTACTGTGATAACCAATTATCATCAATTTTGTTTGATACCGTTTCAGTAATTTTGATGTCAAAGATGCGATACGCTTTGGAAGGTTAATTGTCTAAAATGTCGACAAAATAATGAAAATCGCCAAGTCCAATAGTTATGTAACAGAAACACAAAAAAAAAAAAAAAAAACAAAATACAATTTGGACCTGCTTAAATAATGCTGGATGCAAAGGGAATCTCCATATATGGATGCCATAGGAGTCAATTAAAAAACAACTCTCACGGTCAATTATAACAAAGCTAAGCGAAAACGATCGTGATGCAAATGCCTGAAGAAAGCAATCACACAGAAGCGTCCAATTTTGGCCAATAGGACACGAATTGTGTTACATCAGGCCGAAGCCAGGCCAAATACAACGATAATGACTCAGCAGAAGCTAAAGGAGCTTATAGCGTGGATCGTCTGTTCCTGTCTGTAGTGAATTATTTTGCTGTTAAAAAATTCGCTTCAAGAGCGAATCTCATTTTTCCCCGATTAGATTTCTGTAAGAGAAGCATAGTGCAATTCCCATAAAAATGGCAACAATTGACTAAATAAAATATTGCTTATTTGAGCTTAATCCGTTCATTTTACCCACGCTAAATGAAGCCTTTAATGTCATGAAAAAAAAAACCATTTAGTGGTTTCAAAACAGCCGGTCTGGCAAGGCTGTCAGCTGTTAAATACCTATTAGCTGAAAGGTTATTCATTTAGTCAAAAATTTGCCATATACGAATATGAATCGTATAACAACCCAATAATGCGTAGAAACAGTTAAATATTGCTGCAAAAGTGGTAATTCAAAACTGGGCTTTCAATCAAACAAAATTTTGTCCAGCTATGAAGCTCATTTCTCTCTCGTTGGTTACCCCGACAAGCAAAGTTGTCACATATGAGGCTCGAAGAACCCAGAAGTGATTGTGGAAAAACCATTGAGTCCGGAAAAAATGACTGTTTGGTGCACATTGTAGTCTAGAGCTGTTATTGGATCGTATTTTTTCGACGACTACCTTAAAAGGCTCTCTGCTGCAACCAATGTAGAGACAGTCCGTTAAATGAAATGTATTTCTTTCACAGTGGCAGCTGCAAGCATTATAATAAAATAAAAGTTTCATCGAAATCATAGCTTTATGTGTGTTTTATTTAACTTTACTTTAAAAACCGAAAAATTTATAGCCATATATTACAACCATGTTGATTACTATAACTTACTTATAATATACGATCTGACGTCTAAAAATTGGGGTTTAGGCATCCAATAGCGCTGGTCTACAAATTTGGAACATAAATTGATTACAGGAACGAAGCATTTTCATTTTACCAATCTGGGTGCACTGAATTCGAATCTGGCTTGTTCATTTTGTATCTCATGCTGGCAATACTGTAAAACAGCCAATATTGACACTACAATTTCACAATTATTAATTTGACAGAAGACCATATTCATTTTAAATCTTCATAATAGTAGCGTTTAAGCATGTCAGGGAGATCGTGTGTTACTGATTCAAGCTATTTTTGCTTTATGTGTGATGAATATTAGGTTGGAAAAGGAAATATGCAATGTCAAAATCATTAAAATATGCATATTTATATTATTTTAGTTTTGCTGTCAGAAACTTTAACAAACCGTGAACACCGACAATGTTTTGCAATAGTTGCAGAACTGTTTTATACAAGTGGTCAAATGGCAAGAAGATCTATTTCGATTTTTCAAGTCCAGTACTTTGAAGAGAGTCAAGTGACCACCAAAACGATTGATATTTTTGTTTAACCAAAGTTACTGGATTCAATATGAAAAATCGGAAAAAGTCTAACCTCCACCAAATGATTTATTACCAGTCATTCCCATTTGTACGAGCAGTGAGTCCGAAACAAGACGCAGAATTACTAGCTTCACGTATGCAGCAGTGGAAGCATCTTGCTGTTGGGACAAAAGTAACAATCTGTAGAGATAGAAGCTTGGAATTGGCTGCATATTTTGCAAAGAAACGCTCTATTCTATACTGATGTTGATGGTTTACTTAAAAAAATGAAGCATTCATATGACAAAACTGAATGGAAATTATTTATTGATGGCTCTAAGTACAGTTTAAAGGCTCTTATTTAGTATAATAGGAACGAAGAACCATCCATACCAATTGTTCATGGCGTTAATGCAAAGGAAAATTACGAATCAACGACTGACATTTTGACATTACTCAAATACAACGATAATAAATGGGAGATCTGCGGTGACCCTAAGGTGTGTTATTTAAATGGGCCTTTTTAAGAACTTTGTGAAGGCTCTGGACAAAGATGGTGCACCATTTAAGTATTTTTTAGTGGTTTTTCCTAAAATTTCATATGCTAAAATCAAAGAAGGCACATTTGTTTTCCCTCTGATCAGGAAGCTATTGAATGATGACAATTTTTCACAATGTTTATTGAAGAAAGAATATGCAGTCTGAAAGTCTTTCAAGAGCATCGAAAACAGTTTTTTTTTTTTTGAAACAATAAGAGTCAAAACTACAGACAAATTGTTGCTGAATTATTGAAAATATTGTCACAAATTAGGTGAACGTGTGTCACTCAAAATGCATTTTCTTTATTCGCATTTACGAACAAGGGGAGCGTGCTCACCAAGATTTAATGAAAATTTAAAGAAATTATCAAGGATTTTGGGACAAAAGCATGCTGGGAGATTATTTCTGGCCTCTAAAACGTGAAACCGAACGAACAAAATACAAACGATGTTCAAATAACGCCATTCACTTTTAAGAATTCATAGATTTTTAAATAAACTAATGATTTTTTATGTAAAAAACGAATAAAAGCATTTTTTTTTGTATCTCGAAAACTTGACGTGATAAAGAAAAACCAATTACAGATTCGAATTCGGTCCACCAAAATTCCCTAGGAAAGATATTTGGATGCTCCAGTGCAAAACCTTGTTGGCTAGTGTAGTTATCTGCATTTAAAAAAGTATTACATTTTAATTCAGTCAACAGTAGTTTAAGAAACTTCAGTCTGTGAATTAGTGTAAAAAAGAAAAAAAAATTGTTGGATGCATCGAAGTGGATGGAAAGGAAGTCTATTTTGCCAAATTTTGCTGAATTATGTCTCGCTGATTTAAAGATATGATGCTAAGGATACATGGATTAAATCGATAAGTGCAAATCAGTATAAAGATCGAAAATCTAGGGTGCGGCAGTCTACAAAAGCTGTTTGTATGGGTTATACTAGAAGTGTTATTGCAATGCGGTTCATTTACATTTCGAAATCCTATTTTAGAAATACTTCGACGTGTTGTAAATTTTACTGAATTTCATGATATTGGATAACAGATGAGAACGTAAGAATATGTATATTGGTATATTGTATGGAAGGTTCCAGAAGGGGCATAATTATTTTGTCGATTTTTTGAAACCTTTCCAACCACTATAGAGTAATCAATATACTAGACAAAATATTTGGCTTATCACCGCCCATCAATTAGAAGGTACAGAGAAAATGTACTCTGGAGAAACATATTCTAGAAGAATTAAATAAATCAGTATATCATTGGAAAATGAGCTATGTCGACAATTTAGGTGTAGGAAAGAGAATTTCATGCGACAACTATTAGTTTAACAATCGTCCAGTAAGTCCTTCAAGTTTTGGCCATGTCGAACTTTTGTTGGCCGTCCATTTCTTTCATATTCTACATATAGACATTAAATTATGTCGGATGAAAATGATATTTTTATTATTGTTACATTTCTATGCATTACTGTCACCACCCTCGTTCATAATATCGGTGCATGGTGCAAGAATTAAAAGAATCGCAGAGAGGGAACTGCAAATAGAATTCAGCTTAAAAAGGATAAAAGATGTTGAACTAAATCGAATAACTGTTAAGAAAAAAAAAATGTTAAACATTTTATTATATAATTGACTGTACATATTTGACATACAAATCATAGAATTACAAATAACGAAAAGCGAAAAAACAAAGAGCATTTAAGTGTTAATGCAAAATTAAGGATACGAGGTAAGCAAAATTGAGTACAATGAATGATGAGCTAAACATTTAAGTGAGCGGTGCATAAGTGCCAATATTGCGGTATTCGTACATACAAAAAAATCAAACAGCAAAAAGAAAGTACGCAGCATTTTTTGACTAAATATACTCGTATTTCATGACTCTATAGGTAGATTTAACGGTGTCTAACTGTCCGGCTGACTGGCAGAATAGTAGAAACGATTACTGTCGTAGATCTTTACGAAACTTCACAAAACTTGTCACAGACTAATATTTTCCTATATCATAGGCGTCATTTTAAATAGGCTAGCAAATAGAAATTCGTTATTTTTCCTATAGATGGTGTCGTGTAAAGATAAGATTTCATGCTCAAAAAACTGTTCACATAGTTTTGTGATTGCTTGAATTAGTGTCATTTGGGTGCTCGTTAAATATTGTCTCCAGCAGAGAAAAAATACGCCATATTTTTGAGCGTTTCTTCAATATAGTCGAAAATGCAAGCCAAACATCTCAAAATGTCAACAGTGTCCTGATATTGTCCTAATACTGTAATAACCAATGAGACGCAATTCTGATTCTTATTTCCATTCCGTTCCGGTAATTTTGATGTAGAAAATGCACCATGCTCTGGAAAGCCAATTGCCGATAGAATGATTTCCAGAGCTTAGGTGCATTTTCTACATCAAAATTACCGGAACGGAATCGATAAAATCAGAATTGCGCCTGATTGACTGTTGACATTTTGAGCTGTTTGGCTTGCAATGGAAATCGTTAAGTCCAACAGTCACACAAGCGCTGTTTGGATTGTCCTGAAGCTAAACATTGCAGAAAAGTAATTGGAAACCACTTGAATAAGTTCTGTGGTAGGGATGCCGCGCTAGTTAACGCAAAAAAATGTAAATGTAAGGGATCGAATTTCTATCTGCGACTCCCTGCTAATTCACAACAAAATTGACCCGTTTTTGAAGCGAATGTTACGTGGTCATGAAAAGCAGGTCTCCTAACGAAATTTTTTTTTGATAAACTTGTTAATTTGCAGAGGAGATATCCGAAGTAGAGTGTCAATTTTTACTTCCAGAACAAACCAAATGTTATTTGCCAAATTTGACAGAGTTGGAAAATATGAAATTAATTAAGAATGTATGATCTAAAAAGATGAAATTTTGCAGCCCATTGATTGGGAGTTACAGAGGAAAGACTGAATTTCGAAATATCGGTCAATTTGTATAAGAAATACCAACAGGCGTGTAAAAAATATGAAGCTAAGAGTCATTTATGCGGGAGGTATGAAAAACAGAGTATTTAATCGGCCAGTTTTTCTATTCTTGTCCCGTTTTTCTCACTTGTTAAAAATAACTACAAACCAATACAAGACAAGAAGGAAAGCTAATACAGACTAGAAGGAAGACACCACCAAGCCATATTTCATTTGACTATATTTATTACCTGGAAAAATCACATTTAATCAAAAATCATACAATTGAAATTAAAAATGGCTCAACTGGGCTTATTGGCTCCCAGTCTACTCTCAGTTTGGAAAATAAAATCACCATTTACAAAACCATATTGAAGCCAATATGGACATACGGTATCCAATTGTGGGAAACGGCATCGGCTTCTAACATAAATAAGCTACAGAGAAGACAATCAAGAATACCAAATTTGTGGTACCCCATTTTATATTAGGAATGATAACATACACAAGGTTTTAAACATTCCTCATATTTCCGAGGAAATAAGAAAATTAAGCAGGTCATATATCTGTGGTCACAACCCGTAACAGCCTAACTCGAGTTAGGACACAATTGAGTTATTAGCACCATCGTATTCAGCGTATCTCAATTTTTTTGCTCTAAATTTTTCATGTTTGTATCTCTTCTAGGAAGGCAATTAATCCTAGAAAACCTAATAGCTTAAGTTATTTTGCTAAATGACAGTTTTGGCATAACTGCCTAAGTCAATTTAGGATTACAACAAATATAAACATTATGTTTTCATCATTGCCTAAATCAACTAAAGTCGTTAATCCACAAAAATAAAGAAACAATTTTATTTTCCTAACTTGAGTTAAGCTCTTATTTCGAATTACAATTTCGTTTTTTGATAAACATAAATTGAGTTAAGGTTTTTCTCCAAACTTAAAGATTTTTATTTAATCTGGAATAATAGCCTAACTCGACTTGAACTTTTTGACTTTCTTTCGTTCAACAATTCATAAGAGCCTAAGTGTCTTTTTCGATAATATATTTTGACTGCGAGAATAAACAACTATTTTTTGTTAACAACTAAGTAAAGAAATTCGTTTCCTTGGAATCTGTAGCAAAGTTTTCCAAAAAAACACCTTCTCCTGATTTTCAGTGAAGATTCAAAACTTTAAACTCGTGTACTGAAAATATTGAAAAACAGACTTACGCTTTTATGCGTTGTGACCACAGATATATCGAAGTTGTCCTCCCACTCAAACCTACTCGCTCAAAATCTTCAACATTTTCCCGGTCATATACGGCTAAGAAGAAAGGATACGCTAGACTTGGTCCGGTGATAAAAAGTTCGGCTCGCCAAAAACAAAATCCGGCAATGGCAGGATACTTTAGTTTAAGATAGGATTAAGATTTGAATACTTATTGTAAATTGTAAAAGAAAATGAATGGAAAAAAATATTTATTGCGATTATATCATTGTTATGAACTTAAAGTTGTACGAGTTAAATCGGTCGTTTCAATGGGACGTATTATAATTATAAACTAAAACAATGGATAAACATATAGTTTATTGCATACTACGAATGAGGACTTGCAGGGAGAAGATTGAAATTCGAAAAATCGGAAAGTATTATAGCAGATGTGGTGAGCCGATGTGATCCTCGGGTAAGATTTGATAAGATATTGGCTGCGCCAATATTGAAGAATTTATAAAAAGACTTACGGCAGTATTCAGGGTTTTCAGCAATCCAGACAGGCAGGCATCGCTCAGTCAGCATAAAAAAATTCTGGAACACATTTCGTCAAAAGATACTTGATGCCCTAAATATTTCTTGTTGGGTGTTAAATTTTGGCCGTACTAAATCAGGTAATTTATTAATGACATAACGATGAGATATTTAATATTAGAACATTTATATTATATGTTGGGAGAGTTGGACTTGTCGCTCATAATACTAGTGTGTATAATCGCAATCAACAAAGGGAAAGTGGGCGGTAACCGATAGAAAATATCACAATTCGCTATGAACATTAATATTGCTAGGCTGACATAAATGTTGAGCTTCAGCGATACATGGTACCGACTTCCTAAAGACCCTTTGGTGTTAGCGTGTCAGTCGCGTTTCGATTTTAGTAACGTCCGGGTGGATATTCAGAAACATTACCAAGGAATACATACCCAAAAGTAGAATTTCATGGCCTCCTGTGAAAATTCTGAGAAGAGTTCTGGCTACTCCCAAGTGAATAGCAGTCAGAGAGCATAAAACTTCTCCAATAATATTTCAAAAAAAAAAAAAGAAAAAAAACGCCCTTAAGAAAACTTCCGTAAGAAACCTTCTCTAATCTGTAGCATGACAAAAAACGTGAAATATAAAAATTGTAGGCCGATTGGCAAAATTATTTGCTCCTCCGAACTTTGGTCTGTGATTCGCTGAAAATTACCTTATTCAGATGCCCATCCTTCACACTGGCTGTTCATAATTTACAATATTCCTAAGTGGTTTTGTCCACACACACACACACATACGCATGAAAAGGAACATCTCTGATGTCTGATTAAAAACCAAAACCGGAAAAATATGCATGAAAACCGGAGACACATTCCGACCGAATTAAAAAAAATAACACTTCCGTTGACATTTAAATTACCTTCAGCACTCGATGATGAACATTCGTATGCATGCCAGAAAAAAGTCGACAACTCGGACAACGCACAGAAAAAATTCATTGTCACCAAATGCCACTTCATTGCTTCGAAATACCACTTTTTCGCCTGCGAACAACAGCCCTGTATTGTGGGTAACGCACTGCTAAGGAATGGGGAGTTCATAAAGGGAATTGTTATGCTTCTGTTCTGTTATTTGTCAGCAAATGGAATGTGTTGCTATTGTCGCTGAAGTTTACTGTTGTTGCACAGTGGTAAAGAATTACATTTCGTTCAAATAGTTAGGCTAACTACAGAGTCATCCTGTGACATGATGTAGCAGACCCGGAAAGAAACGTTTAAATTAAATATTATCATTTGATCACATGTGTTTCATTCGTTTTTAAGCCGATTGGGCGATTCTAGTCTGTCTGGCAGGTAGATTGAATAAGATTACAAATGGAATTCACCTTTTCTGATACGTCTCATACAGATTGATCGATTTTCCGAAATTCAATTTTCTTACTTTAACTGCTCATTAGTAAATTAGAGTAACAAAATTTTTTGTATGAAAAAATGCCGATTCACTACATTCCTTCTAGTACTTTCCATATATCCGTGGTCACAACCCATAACAGCCTAAGTCTGTTTTTCAATATTTTCAATACAGGAGTTAAAAGTTTTGAATCTTCACTGAAAATCAGGAGAAAGTGTTTTTTGGAAAACTTTGCTACAGATTCCAAGCAAACGAATTTCTTTACTTAGTTGTTAACAAAAAAATAGTTGTTTATTCTCGCAGTCAAAAGATATTATCGAAAAAGACACTTAGACTCTTATGAATTGTTGAACGAAAGAAAGTCAAAAGTTCAAGTTGAGTTAGCCTATTATTCCAAATTAAATAAAAAACTTTAAGTTTGGAGAAAGACCTTAACTCAATTTATGTTTATCAAAAAACGAAATTGTAATTCGGAATAAGAGCTTAACTCAAGTTAGGAAAATAAAATTGTTTCTTTATTTTTTTGGGTTAACGACTTAAGTTGATTTAGGCAATGATGAAAAAATAATGTTTATATTTGTTGTAATCCTAAATTGACTTAGGCAGTTATGCCAAAACTGTCATGTAGAAAAATAACTTAAGCTATTAGGTTTTTTAGGATTAATTTCCTTCCTAGAAGAGATACAAACATGAAAAATTTAGGGCAAATAAATTGAGATACGCTGAATACGGTGGTGCTAATAACTCAATTGTGTCCTAACTCGAGTTAGGCTGTTACGGGTTGTGACCATACACTTTTCATTAAATAATTTCTTAATTTCTGCACCAAATTTAATGAAATTTGGTACAAATCCAGCGTTTGCCGAAGCAGGGTCGCATAAGAAAGATGGAGCGCATTGCCACGCCTCTTTTGGTACCTCCCATACAAATTGGCTGATTATCCTAAATTTAATCTTTCGTCTGCCATTTCCCATTACTAAACTGAATAGGCCAAGATTTTCATTCTCCGTGAAAATTGAGAAAAAATAAAACGACGTCTCTTCTAGTGCCTCCCATGATAATGACCGACTTCGCTCTTATTTTAAAAGCTGGATATTTTTCAAGAAATTGTACGGAATTCAGCTAAATCTGACGCATGTCATACATTTGATAAACTTAATTGGAGGTACCCATTCGGGTACCTCCTATACAAATATAGTTTTTCCACTATGACATCTAATTCGTAGACTGCACTAACTTGAATTTTTGTCAATTGCGTTGCCATGTAATGCTTGGCAAAACATGAAAGTATTGATCAGATAACCACGTCGTTTTTGATACCTACTTCGGCTCACATATTCCTAGTTTCATATCTCTCATTCAATCGCACAAAATTCATTGCGAAAAAAACCGGTATGTAGTTTCTGAATAAATTCTAATTGGGAGATAGTAAAATGTAATAAGTCCAGTAAAACATAATTAAGCTTTTTTTATTGCGCGTTAGATCAGAGCATTTGTTGATAAGGACATGGTGATTTAACCATCCCCTTTTGGAACTGCCCACATTTACACCAAAGAACGATGAGTGGAATGAATTTGCCAATTATTGTCATAAAAGACTTTATTTAGGCGATGACAATATTCAGAAGGTTATCCAGGCAGTAAAAACATTTAACGATAACTTTCTTCCTGATCTTATCCTCCAAAGAAATTATCAAATACTACATGTAATTTACGCACACAATTGCTCAGCTTGAAATTTATTTTAAGCAGATACATTCATCAAAACAAAAGCATATCATAAATAAATTTTAATTTTTCAATTTTGATTTTGCCACCGACAAATAAATCAAAATTGTATAGAATTTTGTTTACGCTTCATGCATTCAAAACGAAATTACAAAAACATTTTGAGTCTGATTAACTCTGTGAAACGCTTTGGTTGCATTTCATTTGAAATTTTTCAATTCCCAAAACAGACAAAATTTTTATGTAGTTGTCCACATTTCTGCCTGGTAACTGCTGAAAGTAGATTATTTAAATTATTTTTTTTGTCAATCGCAGTTTGGTGTCAGCCTCTTTTGTTCTGCTGTGAAATAAATCCATATTAGATTTCATTTCTCATTCACATTAAAGAACGAAACTGCATAGATTTCCGAAAGCCTGTAATGGTAAATTCTGAAAGCAAAGTATTTAAACTATTGAAACTTTGACTATCGCAGTTTGGCGTCAGACTCTTTCACTCTGCCAGGAAACAAACCCATATTAGATTTTACTTCTGATTCACATTTAGGAACGAAACTGTAAAGAAATATATTTTTTTAGATTCTTTCAGATTGTGGAATCAAACTATGTGTTTAATCAATGTACGAGGGCGGTCCCAAAACTAGCCAACCTGTAGTATAGATGAAAAAATTATGTTGGAAAAGTAGCAATCATTATTATTATTATTACCATTATTATCACTATCAAACATTAGTATATTTATTTGAGCTATCAAAAGTAAACAATCTCAGTAAATTTTTGAACAATGAACGAATTGGTCAACGTTATGTAAATCAATATTTCCATTTGGGGAGTCTCAGTCCAACCAATACTGAAGCCGAGCTAGATTTTACTCTGGCGGAGTCTGCTCCATCGTTTACAACTACAAAATATTTTGTAGCAGAATTTAAATGAGGCCGCACAAGCTGGTCGACTAATTGAGGCGTCCACGCCAGACGCGGTTAAGAAAATCCACTATTGGATGATCGTCGGCTGGCGATGCGTGAGCTAGTCATGAGCGTGAGGCCATGCGTGCCCTCAAATAATAGGCGTTTCAAAAAGTGCAAATAAAGATGACAAAGCTGTGCGCCAGTGCCGCGCTTGCTTTCAATAGGGCAAAAACAACATCGTGAAGATGTTTCAGTAGAGAGCTTGACGGTGTCTCACCGCGATAAAGCCGAATTTTTGCATCGTTTTATAGCCATGGATCAGGCATGGATCTACCACTTCATACTTCACCATTGAGACAAAGGAACAGTCAAGGCAGTGGCCGGGAATGGGAGAATCGTGTCCAAAGAAAGCGAAGACGGTTCCATCTGCAAGCAAAGTAATGGCGTCTGTTTTTTGGGATGAGCATGAGATTATTTTTGTTGATTATCTTCAGAAAGAAAAAACCATCAACGGCGAAGAAGTATTTACTCCTAACTATACAATATCTCGTGTGAATCCAACGATCATTAGCCCAATGGTCACATATCCAATGAAAATAAGTCTATCTCTCTTAAAGAAAAATTTCCTCTCGTTGAAAATGAATAAATCTCCTGGACACGATAAAATAACAGCGAAAATGATTTCAGAACTCCCCCACAATATCCTCAAATTAGTTTTATTCATATTTAATGCTATACTTCGAATTGGATACTTTCCTCGATCATGGAAGCTGTCTGAAATAATAATGATCCCAAAACCTGGAAAGAAACTGTCACAAGTTACATCCTATCGACCCATAAGTTTACTCTCTATTTTACCTAAACTGTTTGAGATCTTTTTTCCAAATGTTGTACCCACATACTGAAGCAAACCATGTACTACCTACGCACCAATTTGGGTTTCGCAAGGGTCATGGAACGATAAAACAAGTACACCGTATAGTAACCCAGATCAGAAAAACATTCGAAGATCGGAAATATTGCTCAGCTCTCTTTATAGACATCTCTCAAGCCTTTGATAAAGTGTGGCATGAAGGCTTTATTCACAAAATAGTCTCTTTTCTGCCGACAAATACCCACAAGCTCCTGGAGAGCTATCTGAAGAATCGATCTTTTGTAGTAAAATCGAAAGACTCTGTTTCAGGAGTTCCGCAGGGCAGTATACTAGGCCCTATACTACACCTCTGACATGCCTGTTCATTCCCTAATTCAAACCTCAACTTTCGCTGATGACACTGCATTCATGAGCACTAGCACCTGCCCATTAATGGCTTCTAGACAACTGCAATCTCATATACACACAATAGAATCTTGGCTCGAAAAGTGGAAGATAAAAGTAAATGCCACTAAGAGTATACAGGTTACATTCTCTCTTAGACAGAACAATTGCCCAGCCCTCACTATTCACGGTAGTACCATACCCGTTCATAACCATGTCAAATATTTGCGTATTCACCTTAATCGACGTCTCACCTAGAAAAATCACATTAACTCAAAAATCATACAATTGAAATTAAAAATGGCTCAACTTAACTGGCTTATTGGCTCCCAGTCTACTCTCAGTTTGAAAAATAAAATCACCATCTACAAAACCATATTGAAGCCAATATGGACATACGGTATCCAATTGTGGGGAACGGCATCGGCTTCTAACATAAATAAGCTACAGAGAAGACAGTCAAGAATACTGCGCCAAATTTGTGGTGCCCCATGGTATGTTAGGAATGATAACATGCACAAAGATTTAAACATTCCTTATATTTCCGAGGAAATAAGGAAATTAAGCAGGTCATATATATCGAAGTTGTCCTCCCATTCAAACTCACTCGCTCAAAGCCTTCAACATTTTCCCGGTCATATACGGCTAAGAAGAAATGACACGCCAGACTTGGTCCGGTGATAAAACGTTCGGCTCGCCAAAAACAAGATCCGGCAATGGCAGGATACTTTAGTTTAAGATAGGATTAAGATTTGAATACTTATTGTTAATTTCGAAAGAAATATCCAATAAAAAAAATGAATGGAAAAAAAAACAACGGCGAATATTATGCTAATTATTGAAATTATGGAAAACAGGTCGTATTTGGAGAAAAAAGATTTGTTCCCTCAAGAATAAGTGAATTAAGGTTTGAATTGTTTCATCACGCACCTTATTCGCCAAAATTCACTTCACGCCTGATTAACTCCCTCGGACTATTTTGTATTTCCAAACTTGAAACAACGGCTAGGTGGTAAAAAGTTTGCCAATAATAATGAGGTGGAGTCTGCAGTTGATGGCTATTTTAAAAAGTTTGACAGTTCTTACTATAAGCAGGATATAGAAGCTAAAAAGTGTATCGAACTAGAAAGAGACAACGTTGAAAAATAAAAACAATGTTTCCCAACTTTTCTGTGTCTTCTTTGTTAGGTCGGCTAGTTTTGGGACAGCCCTTGTAATTTTCATATTTCGTTTCGGAGAAGAGAGCATTTTTTTCTTGAATGTGGATCTGATACATATTTTTATCATATTTAAAAAAAATCGAAATGAGGCTGAACTTTCTTGCAGGTCGATGATTTTAAGAAACTCCGACTGGGCTGCGACTCAAAACCCCTTATATTTTTACACACGGACATGTCCATACGCAAGCGCAATTAGAAAGCTTTCCCTCTTAAAGTTGCGTTCACAATAATAGCGATACTTTCGGCGGCCATCCGTATGCAAACAAGAAATTTGTTCGAAAATGTTCAAACAAATAGCTGAATGGCTGGTGGTAATATTTTTTCAAATACAGAAGCAATTGTTTTCCGGTCTCAACGCTGCAGCAGATGTGGCTTTATGACATCCTTGCAATTACGGGCACTACTGTTTCCCAAGCTATCAAATTCGTGCACTGCTTCTTTTCAACTTTTCTTTTTTCTCTTTTTTTACGACTTGATTAACTAAAGTAAGATTGTGAATTTGTTTGTGTTCATTTTCAACGAACTGATGACGTCACTGTTTACTTTTTAACACTTTTGTTGTAAAACAAAAGGTTTTTGCGCAAAATGTCTTAATTAGGAAAGAGAGGGGTAAAGCGAAATTGTCGTTACTATTGTGAACTATTTAATTGTTAATAGTTAAAACAGTTAAAATAACTGCACATGTTTCAGTTGATACAGATTTAGATGTTGCGGCAAATTTCAAAAAGGTTGTCAAATCTAGTATCTGTGACCAATATATGTTAGTGTGGTGCCCCAATGGGTGTGGCAATGCAGCCTATTTTCGTTTATAGAAGTTTTCTAAATATCCGGAGCGTGCTAAATTACATTGAGTTTATTAGACTTTGGTAATTTTATGAGAATTACTGTAGTTACTTACAGAGTGAAAAGTTACATTTCAATAAATCGATCGGTTACAATGGGTAGTACCAGAAGGGGTGTGACATTGCTGCCTATTTTCATTCTGAGAACATGGATCACAGGATGCTTATTGAGCGCAAAATGTGACTGAATTAAGTAATAACGAAGAATGTGAAGATAAGAACGTACGGGTTAAATCGGACGTTTATATGGGAAGCACCAGTCGTACAGGGAATTATAACTCGACACAACGTACAGAAATCTAAACTTCTACGGCATACTAAGAAGTAATTACAAAGGAAAGAAGAAATTTCTGATAATCTACCAACTTACATGGGATGTACCGTAAGGGGCGTAGTTAGTCTGTCTATTTTTCATATAATGAATAAGGCTAAGTTATTACTGTCTATGAAAGAATTAAAAAAACATGAGATGCAAGTAAGTGCTTCTCACATTTAACAAGATTAGACACATTCTGTTTTTAGACCCACTTAATGATAAATGATACATATATTAATTCTATCAAGCAGTGCGATCTATTACCATTATCTGTACTAAATGCCTGATGCGAGCTCAATTGTAATGAATATAGTGGCAAAAATAAATCATGCAATTTGCATGGTAGATACCAGAGACGGCATGGTTATTCTGTCGTTTTTTTTTTACATTTTGCCCTATATTACGCAACATAATTGGAGAGGATTTAAGCAATTTCAAGTTACAAATTATAGTTTATGGTGGAAAATCAAATTTCGATAAAACGGTCCACTTGCGTGAATGGTAAAAAATGGACGTGGCAACATCGCTCATTTTCGTTTTCAGAACTTGGATCGCCAAGCGCATTGCAAGTCAGAGAGAGATAAATAAAATCGGTTGGAGAAATGGAGGTAAGAATGTCGATCATTTCTAAGTCGATCATTTCTAAGGGAGGCACCAGAATGCATGCGGTTACTCCATCAATTTTTAACTAATATTATGAAGAATTATAAAACAATATAGTGGAAACAAAATGTAACTTGCTGCAACTGGCTAATTAGGAATTGCGGAAATTTGATTGCGTTTCGCAAAATCGGTCAATTTTTATGAGAGATAACTAGAGGGGCACGGCGAAATGCTACATTTTCATCTTGAGATCCTGCTTTGACATACGCTAAAGGTGTATCAAATTTGACCAAATTTGGTGCAAAGAAATAAAAGATATGAGCCTAAAAATATATGTGCAAAATCGATCATTTTTATGGGAGGTGTCAGAAGGGTTGGGTTGGTAATCGTATGATTTTTTTTTTTTTTTTTTTTGAGTTTTATGTGAAATTGTGATACAATGTAACAGACAAAAATTTAGGATTTTGCAGTTTATGGATGAGGGATTACAGCGAGGAAATTGAATTTCGGGAAATCGTTACCGGAATTTGTATGGGAAGTACCAGAAGGGTTAGGTCAATGTAGGTGATTTGCAATGGCCGGCTACGATCTCGGAAAATGTTTACTTCACCAAGTTTCACAAATTCCCATAAAGATTTATGGCAATTACCGCGCTCACCTGCAGGCCATCCAGTTAGACAGATGGACATGACACGCATTTATTCAGAGTACGACTCGTATGCTTGTAAGCTTCCTTCTGTGTGTTACGTTTTTGCCATATCAGGTGGCACAAATCTTCATTCCTGCGTGTAAAGATATACAAGTTTCCATTCAATGACCATTTAATGGTTTCAAAACCGTCGATCTGGCAAAGCTGCCTGCTGTTAAATACCTGTCATTTGAAACGCTAACTATTTATTTGTTCATTTAAGCTTGCCACTGACGAATATGGATCGTTTAGCAACCGAATAACGCATAAAATAGTTAAAGCTTATTGCAAAAGTAGTGATTCAAACGTGGACGTTCAATCAAACAAAGTTTCCTACAGCCATGAGGCTCGTTTGTCACTCGGTGGTTACGTCAACAAACTGTAGGATATGGGCTTCGGAGAACCCAAAAGTGACTGTGGAAAAGCCATTGCATCCGGAAAAAGAAACTGTTTGGTGCGCATTATGGTTTGGAAATGTCATTGGGCCGTATTTTTTTCGAAAACTATTTCATAAGAATCCACTGCTGCAACCAATGCAAAGCAGCCATTTGAATTAAAAAAACTTAAATTTAAGGCACTAAAAAATATTTTTGATTTACCCATCGCATACCCAACCTTATCGCTCTATGAGAATATAAACGTTCCTGTATTGCCTTTCCGTGGAATACATCTGCATCAGCTTGTTATGTATGTATATAAATCCTTAAATAACATCGGATGCAGAATGATTGAATTTTCACAAAATCAAACTAATTTTCGCACAAGAAATGGTAATAATTTGAAAGTTATGAGGACCACTAAACAGCGTATAGAATATTTGGGTAGTTCTGAATACAATAATTTACCAATGAGCATTAGAAATGTAATCAATAAGTCCACATTTAAAAATAATGTAAAGGATTTGCAGATGCTTCTTATCTAATTCCAATGTTTTCAAAAAATTATGAACTCTTAACTAATTAATTAACAGAATTTATTTGTTAATATATTTTACTTGAAATTATGTATTGTGGTTAGCGTACACGTGAAACTTGTTGCAAGCATGCCTCAATAATGCCCTCTGGCGCTGAGGCCAAATGTTATATTGTACAGAATTTTAAATAAACCTCGTGAGAGGACTGTTTTCAAAAAAAAAATGATATTGTATTTCATACATAACGACAAGCAAGATCCAAGTATTATAATGAAATAAAAGTTTAATCGAAATCGTAGCTTTATGCGTGTTTTATTTATTTTAAACATTTATTTATTTACAACATTACGAGCCTAATATTGTGTATGTAATTGTGTCTGAAATTAGAGTACATATATTTTAAGCCTTCTTCATAATAATGTATTGAATGTTTGAAGAACTTTTTTTTCTTTGAAAATTTAATAAAATTTTATAAAAAAAAAATTATAAATATCGGCCCTACACTTCATTTTACTTATCCAAATGTCAGTTTTATTTAATTCACTCAGAACGGCGAAAGAAAATTAACTCATTACAGCCAATACAATAATTTCAAATACAACAAGTATTCATCTGAAACTGTCAAGCTGTCTTTGACCTGAAATGTTATGTTTAGTAATTCCACTATTTTATATTCCATTGAGATAAATCACTGTGCGCTATTGGCGTTGCTACTTCTGCTGTTGTTTTCGATTTCACCACAATCAACAGCAACAATGAGTAACAATTTTTTGATTAATGTGTCTGCTACAAATTATAAATAGCAACATATGAATTGCAATACAACAAATGTCATACAACAACGTAGTCCTGATGGCTTGTTTAACTTATTTGTGTGCATGTGTGTGTGTGAATTAGCACACACTCACAATTTATACGCTACTGTCTGCCCCTGTATTTGTTTGTTATGGCGGTGCATGACTCCCAACGAAAAGGACTAACAGAGAGTGAGATGCCAAAGGATGGCACAGGCAATGATGACGATGGCGTCAGAGCAAAAAAATAAATAAATGGCAATATAGCTAAAAAATTTATAACTAATGCAACACTTTTCAACTTCCTGCTGTTTTAAATTGCATGAACTGTTTGTTAATTTTTTATATCTTTCTGCATTCTCGTTATTGCGGGTTGCTGTACATTTGGAGGAGGAGTTAATAAATGTTTACACAATTAGCGGTTTTTCGTATTAAACGTAATGAGAATTTTAATTTATAATTTTTACAAGTTTACACTTCACCATCGTAATGTCAACATATGTGGTGAATTCTGAAAAGTTCAATTGAAATATTTGAACGATTAAATCAAATGTTATGGAAATCGATGAAAGCTTTAATTAAGCAGTGTTTGTATAGCAGAATCTTTGTCGCTTTGAAGCACACACTAAAGTTTTATTAAGAAGAATGTAATGAGGCAAGTAAAAAACTCAGTACATTTAGTAACCATTTTGTTGTACGTCAATAGCAAATAAAAGCAAATATCTGCTAGAATGTGATGTATTTGACTTTTTAATCCACCTGATTTTCTGCTATTCCTGTGCCTTCATCAGAAGGAATTAATATCAAATGGTATCAAAAATGTAACACCGAGAAGAAAGCGTCTAAGGCACCCAGTATCCTTTGGCCAAATCTGTTTTATATATGTGAGTCGATTGAATCGATGTCCTGGCTGGCAGGAATGGACACGATAGCGGCCGCAAATCTTTACTAAACTTATCAAAGCCACTGCGTAACATTTTGCCAAATCTTAACGGTGGTTTGGAAATAGTAGCTCTCATACCCTACCTCTTCTGATACTTCCCATACAATTTGTCCGAACTTTAAAAATGCAGTTTTTCCCCCCTAACTCTTCATTCTTGGACTGGAGAATTTCAATTTTTTTTAATTGCCTTTGCTTTGAAAATTGTACGATTGATTCCCTATTCCCAAATTGTACGATTGATTCATATATTTTCTTAGCTTCACATCCCATCTATCCCATATCTTTCATATCATATCTTATACGGTTGCACTAAATTTGGTCAAATTCGGTACAATTCGGTTGAACGGTTGCCAATGTAAGGTCTCATAATGAAAGTGGGCAGAATTATCATTCGTCTTCTCGTAACTGCCATACAAATGGGTCGATTTTCTGAAATTCTATTTTTTCCTCTACAATATCTAATATTCACTGGTTATCCGTTTGGTGAAGTAAGTTCCAGGAATCAAAATGAGCAGAATTAACATTCGCAAACTCGTAACTCCCGTACAAATTGGTCGATTTTTCTAAATTCAATTTTTCTTCTACAATTTCTAATATTCACACGTTACCCGTTTGGTGAGGTAAGTTCCAGGAATCAAAATGGGCAGAATTAACATTCGCCATCTCGTACCTCCCATAAAAATTGGTCGGTTTTCCGAAATTAAATTTTTTCTCCACAATTTCTAATATTCACATGTTACTCGTTTGGTGAAGTAAATTCCAGGAATGAATGTGGAATGGACACTGTCGCTCCCCTCTTGGTGTCTCCCATATAAATTACCTATTTAACCCATGCATTCTGAGCTTTATATGTTTCCAGTAGTAGCACTAAATTCAATCTAATTTGTCATTCGTTATGTGTTTGGCAAAATGAGTTTTAAAAATAAAATGCGTTGCTACACCTCGCCCAAATAAGTTATTCGATTTGTCGAAATTTTATACTTCGATTGCAGTTCCTAATTCATAGACTGCAGTTACTTATATTCTTGGCAAGGCTCATTGAAATGCTTCGTAAAATTTAAAAAAATCAGCCGGATTACCAAACCGTTTTTGGTAACTCCATACAAATTATATAATTTATATATATTTCCAAATTTATATATTATATACAATTGTATTAAATTCTGTATATTTTAGCACGCATCAGGAATTTATCATATACTTAGTTCTGCGAATGAAAATGATCGAGTAAAAGGATTCATCGATTCACCTCCACCGTATTCATCTTCATCCTATTACAGTTTTGTATTCACGGAAAATGATTTTGGATGAAGGTCAGTTCATCTTAGTAAAATTTCAATACTGATTTAATTTTCAATTGGTTTAAATTTTCTTATTTAGGAAGATATTTTTTATTTAGAAATACGCACTTTGAATGACCAAAAACTTTATAAGAAAAGCTGCCGTCCAAAGCAACTATAGGGATGAAATCAACTGCCAAACAAATGACCATGAAGTCATATGTGGTACTATAGATGGCTAAAGACATGGATATCACGTTTCCTGTTTTATTTCAGCGTGACCTAAAAGAAACTTTATATTTGTTGAACTTACAGATCAGAATACTTAATGAATCCGAGGACGCAGTGAGCATATCCATCTGTAGCCCTAGTCTTGGAAATTAAACCGCTGTGGAGTGCTTCTCGGTAGCACACCGCGCGTTGTGGCTGTGAGAGTTGTACGAAAACATTCGGTGACTGTAGCGCGTTGAAGATTCTGCAATATTCGAGGTTTTCGCCACTTCAACGGTGCATCAAGCATTTCGTTAAAATCTAAAATTTATCAACAAGTTTAAAGACACGGCCAATATATCAACATTTCTGCGATCAATGACATCAAGAATGACAGAAAGCAGTGTGTTAATCAGTCTGTTAGGAAGCGCGTATGTGGTTTAAATGTACATAGATCATCACTACACCGCACTTTGCATAGAGGTCCAAAGCAGAACAGCTAAAAAATTCAATTGGTGAAAAAATTAGAGCACCACAATGCCAGTCAGAGGTTTGCATTTCTTAAACCAGTCATTCGAGCACCTTTCAACGTATACCAGCATCCTGTTTTCGGATGAAGATCATTTGAATTTTGATGGATAGACAAGTAAGCACAACTGCTACTATTGAAGTCCAACGAATTCGAAACCCTGGTTTCGGAAACTTCTTCATTCGCCTAAAGCGACCATATGAACTGCGAAGTTATCGCAAAAAACTGTCCGTCCATACCTCTTTGAAAAAGGAGCGCGCTGCTACAGAGAATTCATAGTATTGTATGGAAATGTTAGACAAATTCTTCTTGCCTGAACTGCAAAATAACATAGTTTCAGCTTGGCGTTGTCCTGATGCATTACAATTCCTCTCCTATTGGTCAAACTGATCACTTTTGAGCGATTGCTTCCTTCAGACATTGAACGTACAGGTGCGAATTAAGAGTCTGGCCGCAAAGCATTTGGCAGCACTACCGCCCTGCCAATCCTACTAAAGTAAAACCTTCCCGACTGTCAATTTTGCCTTGGTCAGCATTTGCACTGGTTCAACACGATTTGACCACGATCTTTTTCATTGAATGTTGTCATAAATAACCCACTTTTCTTCACTAACCAACACCTGCTTCAGAAATAAAACGATTTTCGCATATAGAAATTCGGACCATGAGGCTATTTTGCGTTAACTTGTGTCGGTCATTATTCTGTTTCGATAACAGACCTTCTAGAGTATAGTAATCAATTATCAAAACGGAATTGACGACATCCAAATTGAGGATAGTTGACTGTTACAGTATCGAGATCGTAAGCACTGTTCACTACATTATTTTCACAAGGAAACAATTTCACGAGTCATTGTTTTCTGATAACAAAATATTTCACGGCATTGCCAACTTTTTGTACTGCTTTCACTGAAATCGGAACACTTTATGTTTCTCGCCATACTATGTTAGTTGCAAAATTGTAAAATTATGTTTTTATTGCTTTTTCATTTCAAAAGTTTACAACTGCAAGTTGTTTCAATTTCAATGCTAGAAACCACAACAAAAATTTCACAGTGAAAAATCAAAATAATGAAAGCTTTTATTGCTTAAAAACTTAAATCCTCTTTTCTTATATTTTCCTTAAATGCTCACACGATGCTGAATAAAGTAATCACAAACCTGTCTATGTAATTATTTGGGCACGAAATTTTGTCTTCATAATGCCGCCGAACGTAACTGGATCGCAGCACTTAAACAAGCAAGGTACATCTTATTAAAGCCATCTGTTGGGAAAATAATGAACTTGTAATATACATACGTACGTTATATAAACAATAAAAATCTAAATGTAATGTACGCAAAGTTGCAATTTAAAAAATCTGACGCAATATCCGGATGAAATTTTATAGTTTTACAAATACTATAATTGGAATTAGATCAATGTTCAGTTCGAAAGGCTGCTTTAATATAATGAATCCTGATAAATTTTGCATGTGATTTAGTGCTTGACATGGGCAAAAAACCAGTTTATATTTATCTCTCTTACAGTAGCTTCTTCAAATCTGATGACTAATTAATGGCTAATTTAAACAAAGTGGTTTTAGAAGCATTAAAGTGGTGTCTTATTGAACGAAACAGTAATTTTATCTGCTATACTAAATAATCGTACCCGATCGAGGTCGCGCTGGTTAGCAAAAGCCACTATCGTTCACATGATCCCTGGTTCAATACCGCATACAGCCTCTTATGATTATTCTATGGGCAGTCACCTCGATGTATCTGACGAACACTTCAAGTAGTCGAGTAATCCACAAGTATTGTAGATGCTCCCCAAAATGTGGCATTCGAGATCGTTGTTATACGGTAGCTCCTGTTGAGTGGGTCTAAAAAATAGAATGCTTGCAAGCTCACTTACTCACTGAATGTGAGAAGCTCTCCTATGTTTTATTCATGAAATATAAGAGAATTTATTTTTAATATAATACATCCAAAACATTTCTGCATCTATCGCAGCCACTACGTGGCCTTTGAAAACGCCAGTAACTTACTTCTTATTTATATTACTATATGTTATTTATATTACTTATTTATATTACTCCAGTATATAGCCTATGTGTGATTTAATGTGAAGCCACCTTAATCGCTGCTACAGATAATGATTTTAGAACATTAGAGCTGCAATCACCTTCTTCATTAGTGAATTCTTTATTCGAAAATGTCACTCAATCTGCAGAAACTGTTGGACATTACGAATACACCACGATTACCACTTCATATGTGTAATCCAATTCCATTTAAGTTAATTTTGTAGATGTATGGCTGAATCTCAAAACAATTTTCCCACATCTTTGCTGTTGCTCTAATATGCAAAGTGTGTTTTGATAGTCAACACCCTAAAATACCAGACATTCTATGCCTTTCATTTTCGTACAGGCCGTTGAAGAAAAACTTTTAGAAATTAAAAACGAGATCCCATAAAGACATTTACCATATTATCTTTGACCGATATCAATCAGTTTTGTTATAAAAATGTAATTTAACCCTTTTTCTTCGCAGAAAATGAAAATTTCAACGCTTTAAAACCGCATAAAATTTAAATTATTTCATGTAACCTTTCGACTCAGCCATTTTCATAGAGATGCTTGTAATATTTTCAAAACTTTATATTCTCCACAAAAGCTACAACAACAAGAAAAATATATATGTATATCAGTAACTTTTCCATATTTTAGATAGATATTCATATAATAGCCCTTTTTCGCCAGAATACAAAATATTTCGAACAAAAATCGGGTGAGAAAAAAGAACAAAACCATGAAAAAGTATTGTAAACATAACCACATAAATGGGCGTTCTTTTTATGTTTCACCAACAGCACAAATCATATACGGAGGAGTATAATACTGCTGCATGTGGAGTCATTGTTGGGGTCAACATTGTAGCAGAGTAGATTAATTCAATTGCCTTAAAAGTGCAGCAAGGCCAAGAGGAAAAATGGGGCGTAGGGTTTTTGAAAATATATTTTTTCGTAATCAGAACCTGTTCCATAAAACATATGTTTTCATCATTCCCACATCGGAAAGTTGAAAATGTCCTACTATTAGTATTAACAACATTTGCCGGACTCAGAGATTTTACTACCGATATCTAGAGTGTTCAAAACCGACAACGACAACCGCTTGAATAAGACTGGATACAAACGGAAACTCGATGTATGGGTGCCACAAGTATCGATGCAAAAATACCTCATGGACCAGATTTTCCCCTGCGAATCGATGCAGAATCGCAACAAAAATGACTTATTTCTGAAGCGGGTGGTAACTGATGATGAAAAGGAGGTCACTTATGACAATGTCAAGTCGAAGACTTCATAGTGAAGGAGAAATAAGCAAAAGAAGGCCAAGCCCGGATTGCCGGTCGGAGTATTAGCTAATATGATCTGCTTCTCTACTACCAAACTCAGATCCATACTGTTAACAATTGGACATTCTAAAGAAAAGAATCGCTCAGAAGCAGCAATACTGAATGCGGACAACATCAGGTCACACACACCGATATTGACTCGTCAGAAGCCTTGGGAACTTGATTGGGACATTCTATTGCATCCACCTTATACTCCGGACCTGGGACCAAGTAATCACCAACATTGAGTGATAATGCTGCTGGTGAAAATTTCACCTCAAGAGTAGTTTTCAAAAATCGATTCTCCCAATCGACGAAAATTCTTACGAAAGAGGCATAATGAAATTACATTCAAAGTAGCGGCATGTTATCGAATAAAACTGTGCTTATTGATCTAAATATAATCATTCAAACTATACAGAATAAACACCTCGACCACGTAAAACCAATAGATCTTTTGTATATATATTAAGATCCCCACATACCCTATTCATTGGGCCATTAAAAGAGTGAAACCGGTGTAGAAAGGTACTAAAATCGGGCAACTACAAGTTTGGCTGTAACTGAGTCTAAAATTTTGAAAAGTTCTGATTTGTACCCATTTTCCTATATTTTCTTTTTTTTTTTTTT
>JAHXMU010000507.1:566170-599204 GCA_019455685.1 Philornis downsi
CACATTCTCCTTGTATTGTTAGCCTGTAGTAACAGTTCAATGTCGAACACTGAAAAGAAAACTTTTTACTTTACATTCGGGTTTATTGAGTCTTTATGTAGATTCATTCAATACCCCCCAAACAACAAGTACAAAAAATTGCTAAAGTTTTTAATTTATATTTGAAGTTTTTTTGCGCTTCTGGTTGTTTGTTGGCTGCTGAAAGGAAAAAATGTGCTGAAAAAGGGTGGTAACACGTTTGTCCACAACACTCGAATAGAAAAACTAATGTATATTCTTTAGGGTCAACAAACATGGCCTTCTCTTATTCTTTCATTCCTTATGGTTTGTCTTATTTGGCTGCCAAGTACGTTTCGTTTTCTTTTTTCCGACCATAAAACATAAATTGAGTGTAAAAGGCAAAAAGAATTTATGGTGCACAACATTCTCAGGCTACAATCTATGTCTATGTGTTGGTATTTATTGGAGAAAAATGTAAAGTTGAGAAAGTTTAAACATTAACTGTTCGATTCTGACATAAATTCAGTGCAATACAGGCTTCTATATGAAGACTAAATGTTTTGGATATGGTTTAGTAGATTAAATTTATTTCAAGAAAATATAAAAGTCGATTCACATGACGTTCAACGAAATTTATCGTTCAACTACTAACAGATTTGTAACGTAGACTGATATCATTGAAGAATATTTAACGGAAATAAACGAGGAACATATGTTGGACCAATTAGGATAAAATGAGGTTCAGGGGAATCTTAAAGCTACTCACATTGTAGCATTAATGGATGTGCACAAACAAGTTTTTCTAAGTAGACGTTTCGAAAATTTGCCCCCAGCAATTTGGAAGTTGATTTGTTATACGCAATGATTATCGAAAGATCTATTTTGTCGGAAACCTTGTTTCACGCTTTGTTTTACCTTCACACCGAGGAGAGAAGGCAAATGTCGTAAAAAAAAAGAAAAATACGCGCTCAGAAGGCTTTTAAGCCTAACTCAGTTTTTTTTCTATAACTCCTGATTCGTAAACCGCGGAAACCTAAGTTTTTGTCCATTGTATTCCTCAATGTTGCATGGTAAGATTTACAAAATCAACCGATTAATCAAAGCTCTTCTGGAGCCTCCCATACAAATGACTCATTTAGTCCATCCTTGGGTTCACATCTCTTCAAGAGTTTCTTAAATTGGGGTCTGAGAATGAAAATGGGTTATGCCTCTACTGTTGCTTCCCATACGAATTGGGAGATTTTCAGAAAACTAATTTTTTCTCTGGAAAATCGAATTAGTAGTCTGTAGAAACTCAGACATGTATAAATTGCATTGGTTTGTAATGCTCGACAAAATTGGAGAAAAATTGACTAGGTAATTATCACCTTTTGATATCTTCCATACAAATGACCAATTTGTCTCATACATTCCTAAGTCCACATCTGTCACTTGTTAAGTTTCACTAACAATCAAATTTGGTACACTTTAACAAGAGTTTGCTAAAGTAAACTGTTAGAATGAAAATTGACTTCTTCTTCTTGTGGCACTGCAAATATGGCAATTTTCTAAAATTCAATTTGTTCACAATAACTCTTATTGTCTCCCGGTAAAACTTGCCAAAAATCGACTGATTAACCATCTTTATTTTGGCGTCTCCCACAGAAAGAACTACTTAATCTATATATTCGTAGCTTCACATATTTCTAGCATTTGTACACAATTGAGACAAATTTATTACACGCCACGCTTTTTATAAGCCAAGTTCTGAGAATGAAAATGGACCGCATTGGTAAGGATCCCATCCGCCCAAGATACGTCGCTTAAATATTACCAAATATCAATGGCTAATGTGTAAGTGAAAGACTGTGAGCTATAAATAAGCTGTAATAAGTCAGTTCAGTATGACATGCCTTCACTTTTTTATTTATTTACTAGCTGACCCCGTTGTTTTGCCTTCAAAATGCCTTTTGAAAAAAATGGTATGTTTGTCACCTACCATTATTTGATTCAATGTTAATGTGGTAAAAAAATTAATTGGAAAAATCTTATCTCCAACGCCATCTATCACTTCAAATAAAACCTTTTAAACCTTCCGGAATACTCTACCAATAATTTAAGACCAAAATGAGCCAAATCGGTCCAACCGTTCTCGAGCTTTAGCGAGACTAACGCACAGCAATTGATTTTTATATATATAGATTTATTAATCCAGCAATAAATTGAATATAAAATTAGATAACTATGTACAACTTTTGAGTTTTATTCCAAGATATCGGAAAAAGGAGAATGAATAATCCTCTTAAAATAGTTATCATTTAATCTTTTTAAAATAATCGTTCAAAAGTTCATATCCTATTTCCTCAATGTTTGTTGAAAATCATTTTTAAATATTTGTTTTGAAGAATTTGCATTTTTTGTAAGTGGCTCTTTGCCGCGCTGAGTCATATAGGTGAAGCGAAAGGCATTATTGGCCTATAACACACTTGTAAATTCGATTCTTATTTTTAAGGCTTAGACTCGATTTTCTGTTTAAAAATGGCTATAATACCCTAAATGAACGCAGTGAACGAAGATAATTGAATATGTTTCTGGAAGGAAAGTTTTTTTTTTTTTTTAATCTAAAATCAGCCCAAGATATTTGACATCATTTTGAGTTTCTGTGGTGTCGCCTTCAAAGTACCTAGTCCTGCCATATGTTCTGTTACAAATATAAAACGCGATAAAAAAAAACCAATATTCATGCTGTATTCAAAATTATTTCATTTATTAGAAGACAATATTGGTTATTAAAAAAAATTGTATTCACTCGAAATGGCCGCCTTTTGCTTTAACACAAGCTTTCAAACGGTGTGGCCATTGAGCTATAGCCGCACGTACGATTTCCATGGAGATCGAGGACGCTGCTCTGGTTAATGCTGTTTTAAGGCTTCCCAAATTTCTGTGGGGAGTCTTGCAAGCCATATTCTCCAATTCTGACCACAAAGCATAATCCAGTGGATTGAGATCTGGACTCCCTGATGGCCAATCTTCTGCTGCTATAAAGCCAGGAATATTGACTCTGAGCCACTCCTGCGTGGTTTTAGCTTTGTGCGCAGGAGCAGAGTCCTGTTGGAAGATCCATCTACGTCCATTGAAAAGGGTATTGGTCAAACCCTTTACAACACCCTCTAACACATCTTTTTGGTAAACCTTTGCACCAGTTTTTACGCCCTTTTCGCAGAAATAAAGGGATGTGACACCATGGTGGGAGACCCCCACCAAACCATTACGGAAGAGGGATGATGGCCACGTCGAACCCTTGGAACAACTTTTTTCGCTTTCTTAGATGAAGTGGCATAATGATGAAGTGGCATAGTGATGAAGTGGCATAAATCTTGTCATTTTGTTTGTTGAAAACTTCTTCCACGGTAAAAATTTTCTCATCCGTAAACAGAATGTTTTCATGGCCATTGTCCGAGTGCCACTGCAAAAAATCGCTTTCATCTTTCCAGCCTCTTTAACGCCCCACTCCATGTTAATAGATTGCAAACTGAAACCAAACTGACTAGTATTCTTCACTAATCAGTGCATGTGTTCTGAAAAAAAAGTTAACGGTTCTATTCCCGCAAGAAGTTTTGAACGATAAGCGCTGGAAATTGTGTAACAGAACATATGGCAGGACTATGTATATTGGTCTCGTCGGGATTCTTTTCGGAGATTTGTTGAAAGAGAAAATTATGCTCTGGGTTTTGATCTTAATTTTCCATCTTTTAAAGTAATTGTGATAGGCCATAAGATTTTTTTCCATTTTTCTTTTCTTTTTTTTTTGTGAACTTGTTTGATGAAATTAGCTCTGTATCGTCTGCATAATAAGCAATGTCAACTTCTTTTGGACGTTTGTAATCCAAAGTATAGATTGAGTACAAAATTGGTGATAAAATTGATCCTTGAGGTAGTCCTGCTGGAATACTTATGCAAATTCCCTGTTGACTAGAAAATCAGCGGTAATATTACACAAATACTTTGGCACATCAACTGTAACTAATTTAAAAAGAAGACCGTAATGCCATGTAGTGTCGAATGCATTCTCAACATCAAGTAATATTAATCCTGGTGACTTTCTGTTGCGCTTGTTGATGATTATTTTGTTTTTTATTCTACATATCCTTATTATTCAAATTCTTTTTTAAACCCAAATTGCTCATCGGATATTATCCTGTAAGACGTGGCAACCTCATCTATTCGATTATGAATTAGATTTTCGTATATTTTTCCTAAATTGCTTGCCAATAAGTCTCTATTGGTCTGTAGTTGGAAGAATTGCTTGAGGTTTTGTTGGTTTTGCGAATAGCTATTATTTTAGTTCTCTTAAATGCTGTTGGAATTAAATTTAAATGTACACAACTTTTGAATATTATGGTCAACAATTTTATTGCTTTATGGGAATATTTTTCAAGAGCAAGTTTGAGACGCCATCGAATCCTGGAGCTTTTAAAGATCTTAATTTGGTCAGTATGACAAACATTTCGGGTGTGGTGGTTAATACAGCCCCATCTACTGATGCCTCTTCAATTTTCGAATGTCGTACAACTTTATTTACGTTGCTATCATTTGGTTAGGTGTAGCTCAGAGTAAGCTCGTGAATGTTGGCGAATGAGTTTGCAGTGCTTCCGCTTTTTCTTCGTCTGTAATCAGCTTATAGTGACCATCCACTAAAATGGAAATTGTCCTATTACTCTTACATCTCAAATGACGGCTTATCGTCCAAAATCATTTATCTCCAGGTTTGAGATGTTCTAGGTCGATCATTTCTTATTTTGGTTCCAATTTATTTTTTTGTCATCAATAAAATTGCTTAAAAACGTGCTTAAAGGTGCGCTGCTGTTTCCTTTCATACTTCTTACGGAGTCCAATGGCTTTGCTTCTTTCATTATGCATATTAAGCATTTCTTATTAAGAACCTAGCGATTTATCTCACCACATTCATTGTACTTCTGCACAGATACAAATAAAGTTAGGTGAAGTTACATTACCTATCTCATATTGCTTCACCCAACATCGAATGAAGCTGGCCGGAATATATGATGCTAAGAAAATGTTGGTTCAATCGATTATTTGTGGAAGGTACCAGAAGGATCACCGTCCTTTAATCGGTTTTCTCCAAGTTTTCCGGAAAATAACAATCAAGCAATTTTTTTTTACCACCCAGTACCGCCGGTTTCATTCAGTGACTCTGCTTTTGCAAACGTTCATCGTGACAAAACTTTACTAAATGCAGCTACTTATGTGGAAGGTATGAATATAAGAATAAGTGGCTTAAATCGGACATTTGTGTGAGCGATGTCAGAAGGAGCGTGATTGATCTATCGATTTTTTTCTTTCAAGCTCCACCAAGCATTGTAAACTAATACAGTGGAATGAGTGGTTACTCCAAACAAACTAAACTTCTGTAAATAGATCAAATCTAGAGAAGGAGTGTAAATTTTGGCCACTTTATTCGGCGGTGACAAGTTTTGGAGAGCTTCACAAGTACGAGTATTTACTAAGCTTATTATGTCTACCAGACAGACGAGCATTGCTCAATATATTTAAAAAGTCCTACAACAGATTTGTAGTATCAAATGATATATACGTACAGCTATAAAGGATGATTTTTCAGCAACATTCTTTTTGGCAACACTGTTTGTGGCAGCTTAGCTGTTTTTCTGTAGCATATTACTGTTCAACATGTTAGGTTTGGCCTATAATTTAACCGTGAATCGACTTACAAACGAACAACACTTGCAGATTATTGAATTTTATTACCAAAATTCATACTCGGTCAAGAAAATGCATTATGCACTTTTTCCATCATATGATTAGTTTGGGCGACCTTCTGAGGCGGCTATTCGGAATCTTGTGACTACAATGCGCAACAAATTTACATTATTGGACATTAAACCACCAAAACGCATACGTAGAATGCAGACAGAGGAAAATATCGCTGCTGTATCCGCCAGTGTTGTTAATGACCGCGAATTATTGATTCCGCGCCGCTCGCAGCAATTAGGCCTCCGTTACTCCCTTACGTGGAAAATTTTGCGGAATTATTTTGGTGTAAAACCTTTTAAAATATAGCTGGTGCGAGAAATGAAAACACACGACCTATCACAACGGCTAACTTTTGGTGAAGGAGCGCTGGCAAAGTTGGATGAAGATCCACTTTTTTTTATCGGAAAATTGTGTGCAGCGATGAAGCCCATTTCTGGTTGAATGGATACGTGAACAAGCAAAATTGACATATTTTATGTGTAGAGCAGCCAGAAGCATTGCAGGAACCTCCAATGCATCCCGAAAAACGCACTAGTTGGTGTGGATTATGGGTCGGTGTTATCATTGGACCGTACTTTTTCAAAGACGACGAAGGCAGCAACATTACTGTGAATGGCGAGTGCTACCGTGTGAAGTTAACAAATATTGGAAGACCTGGACTTGGCTGGCATGTGGTTTCAGCAAGACGGGGCCACATGCCACACAGCACGTGAAATAATGACCCAATTGAGAAGCGAGTTCGGTGTACAGTTTATTTCACGTTTAAGGCCGGTCAATTGGCAGCCTAGATCGTGCGATTTGACGCCTTTAGACTACTTTTTGTGGGGATATGTTAGGACTCATGTCTATAGGGGCAAACCCGAAACGATTGACGCACTAGAGGCCAATTTTAAAGAATGTATTCGTCAGATACCGGCCAATATGTTAGAGAATGTATGCCAAATTGGACCCTGTTTGAGTCGTAGCCGCGATCAACATTTATGTGAAAGCATCTTTAAACATTGAATTATATAGATCGTTCTATCGACTCAAATAAAGATTTCATACATGTCTCAAATTTTATGTGTTTTCATTTATTAATTTTTTTTTTTAATTTAATCCGAAAATTCTTACAAAATCAGCATTTTTATTCGGAATATTAATTTTCTGGAGATCCTCCGGCAATAAAGCGTGATAACCAAAGTGCTGCCCATTGTTAGGTCAGATAGAAAGAAGATTTTTGAAACAAAAAATTATCCATTAGTCCAAGATTCAAGAAAAAGAGTACGGGGAACATAGGATCGAATTTGCAATTTTGTGAAGAAGATACCGGAATGTGCCTAGATAACTCGATAATTTATAGTCCTATATTAGAGTGTAGAATAAGATTGCAAGTTGTAAAACTTTAGTGGATTCGTAATTTATGATTTAACTTGGCGGTACTTGAATGTTGCCAGTAGTTAGCAAATTGTTGGACAATGCTGCGTTTTATCTCCACTACTAAAATCGAATTAATTTGTAGCGATATCAGCTCATCGCGTTGGTCTGGAGCGATTATGGTGGCAAACTATTATTCCAATTGCTATTTAAACTGAAATTGGTATATGAAATAAGTACAGATGTAGCCAAATTCTCTTTAAATGCTTCCGTTTGATTTCCATCACTAATTTTGATGTTTGCTATGAGCATCATGGCACAGGCCGTGGCGTGATAATTAATATCCGTAATTATCGTTCACATAACCGTGGCCACCTCTAGGTGTCTGGCGAACACTTCTAGTAGTCGAGTAATCAGCAAGTCAAGTAAATGATTCTCAAACTGTGAGGTTCGAAATAGTCGTTCAACTTTCAACAACAGGGACATCACCAAACATCGTAGGAGATCATAAAAAATATTTTTTTTTCTAAATGCACTAAAATAATATAGATGCTCAACTAAGTTCTCGCTGTTTGCCAATAGATGGCGCCAGCTATAAGTGTTAGCCGATTCCGCCATAACCTAAACGTCATGAACCAAACTTAGGCATATGGTAAACATACCGCCTCCACACAACACTGATTTTCTTTTGACGTCATATTCTTCTGGTTGTCTGAATATGTATGATTTTATGCCAAATAATCGTCATATGCGGGAAGCATTGAATTTGTTCTTTCAATCGAATGAAACGGCGACTGAAGCTCACCAAAAGCTTAAAAACGGAGATGCTGTTTTAAGTGAAACAATATGTCGAGATTGGTTCCGTCGCTTTAAAGACGGTGATTTTGATATTGACGACCGTTCGCGTGAAGGAAGACGAAACCCCTTTGAAGATACTGAATTGACGGCATCGCTTGATGGGGATCCGTGTCAAATGCTTGCTTCAGTATTAGGAGTTATCCGTCATTTCCAGGCATTTTCAAGAGATTGCATGCTTTGGGAATGACTCAAAAGCAAGGAACTTGGGTTCCTCATGAGTTAAAGCCCAGGAACGTTGAGCGTCGTTTTTTCGCCTGTGAACAACTGCTTCAGCTACAAAAAAGGAAGGGTTTTCTGCATCCTATTGTAACGTGTGATTAAAAAAGGAATCATTACAATAATCCAAAGAAAAGAAAGTTATGGGGGTTGCCTAGTCATGTTTCTATGTCGTCGCCTCGGACGAATATTCACACTGCGAAGGTTGTGCTCTGTATTTGGTGGGACCAGGTCGGTGTTATTTATTACGAGCTGTTGAAACCAAACGAAACTATTACTGGGGATCGGTATTGACTTCAATTTATGGGATTGAGCTGACGTCTGCGCGAGAAATGCCCATAATACGCGGAGAGGCACGAAAAAGCGATTCTTCAGCATGACAACACTCGGCGTTTCGAGGCCAAGGCCGTTAAAACGTACTTCAAAACACTGAAATGGGAAGTCTTGCTCCATCCATCATATTTTCCAGATATTGCGCCGTCCGATTATCACTTGTTCCGTTCGATGACATACAATCAGGCTCATCAGCAGTTCCACTCATATGAGGACATCAAGGAATGCTAGATTCGTGGATAGCCCAAAAGATGAACAGTTTTACCTGACGGAATTCGAGCTTTGCCGGAAAGATGGGAAAAAGTAGTAGCTAGCGATGGGTAGTACTTTCAATGAATCATTTGTAAACATGTTTTTTTATAATAAAGTTGAATTTTTATAAAAAAAACATCAAGAACTTAAATGCGCAACTAAAATAAATAAAAATTTGATCTAAAAAAATGCGTACCCAAAATGATATTACATTTCACATAGCTATATTGTAAAGATTAAAACTAGTAAACATCAAAATTTTTCACATCTTTTATTGTAATGCAATTTGTTGTAATGCGTCACATTTGTCCAGTTTTTTATTCAATCGATGATTTAATTTACTATAAAAAAACAACACATATTAAGTGAAAAAACAACTCGCAAGTATTAAGAAATGTAAACTTTTCTAATTCTTCGTTGGCAATTTTTGGTCGTTCAATATAAACGAAATCTTGTGTAATCAACAACTTTAGTTATGAAATCTGACTAAAAACACACTCGTTCAAAACACCGTGATATACAGAATGTGGAAAACGAAATATGACTTTCAGAAGTTGAGCATGAAAATCAAGAAAAAATGTTGCTTAATCACAAAAGTTAAGACCTAATGAAAACAAGAAGTTGGTATAATTTTCTTCTATTTAGACGAATGTAAGGGAAGGAATGCCAACTGGAATAAATGAAATCAGTTGTAGGATTCCAAACAGGTAACATAGTTCAAATAGATGACGGTGACGATGTCGATTACATTAGTGATGATCATTATTTCCTACTTAAAGGAACTTTTGAAAACATATTTTCCCGGTGTCTGAAATGATTAGAAATACAACATTAAAATGAAGATATCTTAAAACCCACCTGAACCCACCTGAACCTGAATCGAACTCCTGATTTAACTGCAAAACAAATAAAAAAGCACACCAATTGCAGCCAAGTGAACTGACTTACACTTAACTTCATCTAACCCCATTTAATGCTGTACGGAGTGCCAGAAGAGGGGTAGTAATATGATTGGCTCTTTTCCACCATATGCTTTGAATTGACGGACAATAAAGGAGCAAAATTATCATTAATTAAGCTTATATAAACATATAGTAAAAAGAAAACCATTCATATTCCAATACGTCAAGTTTGCTTCGACCGCGTTAGAAAGATATGATTTCGTACTCAAAAAACTAAACAGACAGTTTTATGGTTGCTTCATTCAATGTTGTTTGAGCGCGCGTCTAAGATGGACACCAGCGAAGACAAAATACTCCACATTTTACACTTTTTCTTTGATAAATTTGAAAATGAGGGTGCACACAAAAAGCTCATGGATCGAATTTCCACCTGCGAATGGCTGCTGAATCGCTATGAAATTAACTCAATTCTGAAGCGGATGGTGACTTGTAATAAAAGTTGGTCTCTTATGACAACGTCCAGTAAAAAGCGACCGTGGTTGAATTGGGCTGAGCCAGTGCAAACAATGGCCAAACCGGAATTGACACTTAGGAGGGTTTGGCCGCGTGTTTGGTGGCATTCAATCGCCTACTATGATTTTCTCTCGTACTGCGAAACCTCAATTCGAACTTCTACTGTCATCAATTAGGCAGTCTAAAGGAGGCTATCGCCCAGAAGGGGCTAGATTTGAGTTAAAGAAGAATTATGTTTAATCGGGTCAACGGATTCGCTAGAATCTAGGGTGGTATGGTTGTGAAGTTCTTATGCATCCACTCTATGAACCAGAAGCCACCTATTCTTGTCTATAGTGAATAACTTTGCTAATGAAAAATTCGCCCCAAAACAAGTTTGTGAAAATCGATCATTGCAGTTTTTCGCCCATAGGGATGAGACATTATGAAATTATCTTCAAAATGGGAACAAGTTATGAGACAAAACGGTAGTTTAAATCGGATCTTTCTAGCTATACTAAATAAAGCCTTTAATGTCATGCAATAAGGGATTCATTTTTGCTCCACCTTACAATAACTTGACGATCTATCATATTTACCAGTCCGCTTACTTAAAAGATGTACAGACAGATATCCCTCGACATAGAAAATCATATGCATTTGGTCAAAAAATGCTTGGTACCGTAAACGTTTCTTCTATGTGTTACATTTTTACCGCATCAAATGATATACGAGTACATCTTCTTTCTTATGAATGAAGATATATGAATAAGCGATATGTAGTTGTCTACGGTCATAACAAACTCGAACTCAGTTCCTTATAAGCAAAGTTCTTTATAAAGTTTTCAAAGGAAGAAAAGTTGTTTAAAACATATTTTGAAAAAAACTAGAATAACCCATATAAGCGGTATTGTGTGATGTTACAAAGCCATGTACAAAATAGAGGCCTAATATGTTAACTATAATCTACACCACGACGCTGAGTTTTTCGCAAAACGGCTAATTACAGATGTTACATATAGATGTCTACATTGTGAATGGAGGCTAACAAACCATCTTGCACAAATTCAACATACTCATTGGTACCGAATTGTCGTTTTTCACCATATGTATGTTCTCAGGGCTGGCATAATTTGAGTTCCACATTTTCTGATTTTTATGATAGTTGTTTGACTTTCAGAGTTCGAACGGAATTATTTCATCCAAGATGAAAATAGAAAATAGATTAAAAAATAAATGCAAAAGGTATGGTTAAAATAAATCTAAGGCATTGTAGAGTAATAAATGGGGTTTATTTTTTAAAAATAACATCATCTAAATGGTGACCCTCTCTACGACGGCACTCCTCTAACCGCAAACGAAAATTATTAAAAACTTTCTTCAGTAATACTGGTGTAATGGCCGAAATTTCACCACTGATATTCTCCTTGAGCTGAACGATGTTTCTTGGATTATTACTGTAGATTTTGTGTTTGAGGTATGCCCACAAAAAAAAGTCAAGAGGCGTCAAGTCTGGACTACGTGGGGGCCATGGGATATCACCTCTTTTCGAAATCAGTCTGCCAGGGAACATCTGCTTCACCACCGCCAATGAATCATTTGATGTGTGACAGGTAGCTCGATCTTGTTGCAACCAAGTTTTGAAATTCAATATTCTTGAACTTTCAATTTCTGGAGCCAAAACTCCTCCCAACATCTCAACATAGCGTTCCGTATTAACCGTGACCAGTTATTCCTCTGCCAGAGATTGCTGCCCATACTGTCACTTTAGGACTATGCAATGGTTTCTGGTGTTTGATTTCGGGATTTTTACTGTTCCAGTAACGACAATTTTGGCGGTTTACTAACCCATTCATAAGGAAATGAACATCGTCAGAGAAAAGGATATTGTCAAAATTGGGAAATCGATTAAGCATTTCATTAGCAAATGCAAGCCTTGCTATGAAGTCACACTCTTTCAATTCTTGTGTTAATTGCAGCTTATATGGATGCAGCTTAAGATCCAATGTTAAAATTCGTTGCAAACTTCGTTGCGATAATTGTAAGACAGACGATCTCTTGCGAGTCGACATTTGTGGATTTCCTTGTACTGACTCCATAACTGTCTCAACGTTGCCTTCGGTCCTAGTTGTTCTTGGGCGACCAGTTGCTTGTGGTTTAAATGTTGAACAGGTCTCTTCAAAACGCTTTACCCATATTTTAATTAAATTAGCAGTCGGAGCTTCACTAATTCGCCATAGTCCATATTCAGTACAATATAGTCGCCTAGTAGCAATATATGAACGAGAGTTCTCGTAAAGTGCGCGCACGCAAAATGCGCGACGCTTCCCGTCGAAGTGATTCATAGCGACTAAAACTCCATGAGCCCGCCAACCCAACGATGTAGGCGCCCCCCGCCCGCGCCTTTTCTACCCCGCAAAAAAAGATGATGCAATATGCACGTTCAATTGCGCCACCCTGTGTATAGATATGGATCCAATCAAATATGAGTTCAATCAACCATTTGTGTGAGAATTTCCAAAAGGGCGAAGTTGCCCAATTAATTGTTTACTACTAATAAAAAGCAAAAATTCAGGTCGTTTCAATCAGTGAATTGGAAGCTACAGGAAACGAATTGAATTTCTCAAAAGCCGGTTGATTGGTGGGGGGAAATACCAGAAACGACACGCAATATACGTTTACTGTCATTCTTAGACCCAATCTTAGCGTACTCTTAATGCGCACCAAATTTTGCTGGATTTATTGTAACGACGGAAATTGACAAGTCTTGCAAATACTTCCTAAACTATGACGTTCGAAATCGTCTCTGAATGTGAAGAGCTCTCCCATGTCTCATTCCAATATGCAAAACGCTGGCATATCTACCATAAAGTTAGAAAAAAACAGACGGGTTGGTTCATCGGTCAACTTTATTAAATTTTCCCAATAACTATAAAGTATAGGTTGAAAATTCAGGTTGCTGTAGTGAAATAATTGGAGGTTACAGAAAAAAAAGTTGAATGTTGGAAATTTCGCCAATTTGTATGGGAGATACCAGAAGGGGCTTGACAACACCTCCTTTGATTTGATACATAACAATCAAGCTGTACTAAATTCGACTGAATTTAGGCTGATGGAATAAAAAGTATGAAGTGTAGAATATACGGTTTAAATCAGTCATTTTAATGGAAGGTCCCAGAAAGGGCGTGACTGCCCGCCCAAACGATGCATAAAATCTCAAGTCGCTGCAACCTACGAAGTATGAGTTGTATATACAAATTACATTCTAACTAATAAATAATTTGTATGGAAAACACCTGCATGATGTCAATATTGTTGTAGTTATTCACTCCACCGAGACTACATGTTTGTCTTTCTCGGCAAAGCAGAATTGCAAATTCGGAGTTGGAAACCATCACCACTTCCCATCTCAACGTAAATCTTAGCACAATATTAATGCAACGCAGGATACCAAAATCATCACCATCATCGTCAGCAGCAGCAAATAAAACTTCAGATAAATATTCCACTCTTTCCCTGCAAGCAGTGCTTCCCACCATGCCGAGAACGGTGATTTTTTAGCTCTCATAAACCACAAAATAACATCTAGAAAAGGTGAAAAATAATTATCTAAAATCATCAAAAGAAAAATTCAACTTTGCAAAAGAAATAAACAAAAAAAACCTAGAAACTAAGGGAAAAAACGTAGAAACTTTTGAAAGGTTAAGTAAAAATAAGGGAGCAAAATTAGCAGCCAAGAAATCTTGAGTTAATCTTTAAATTGAATTAATTCCTGCTTGAAAGAAACTCAGAAGTGGGGGCAGTGCAAGACAAGATATAAGGCAAAAAAGGAACGAACGAACCAACAGTGATGTTAATTAGTAAAGTTTTGAATGAATGTTGTGAGGTTGATAGAGAACAAAGTTCACAAAATTGCAATTAAAATGTCATAATTATGAATTTCTAATTTAACGTAATTAAGAAGACGAAGCATCATAAGAAGTGTCTTTTTATTAGGAAATACTATTAAATTTAAAACAGTTTATTTTGTGATAATAATTAATAAATATATTAGGATTAGAATACTAGAATGAAACAAGTAGACATTTGACGTTAATATTATAATATGAAAAACGAAGAGTATTTTGAAACGCATTAATTTCAAAAGAAACTTGTTGACATTTATGTGAGGGCCAATGGTTAGGTGATACATGATGCAAAATGAAGACGACTGAAACAAGCTCGCGGTCGTGGCTGTGAAATTATTTAATGATTTTCATAATCCAAAAAATTAACACTCAGGAGGAAGCGCTTAAATTACCGAATATCTTTTAACCAAATGTGTTCCAGCTATAAATCTCTATAAAACTCCTCAAGACTGTGCACTGCCTGTTTTATCAGATCATAGCAGGGAATTGTAAATGGGCCACATCGATCATCCGCTTCTGGTACGTCCTACAAAATTTAGTCGATGTTCAAAAATTCAGTTTACTCAATTTATTTGTAAAACTGTCCATTTTATTGTATGTAATGCTCGATAAAATCAAATGATCAACCACGGTGTCTCTATCTAAATGATCAATCTAATTCATATATTTTTAGGTTCATAACTTTTATTCAACTGCAACAAATTTAGGACATGGATTTCACTTCACTATGTACATAGTAGATATAACGTTTCTGTAATATTTGTGGGCGGGGCTGAAGCAACCTCTTTCAGTACAAAAATTTGTCGATTCGACTCGTTTTTCAACAGCAAATCTACGAAATACGCTTTAGTATTTTCCAATAATTACATTCCCGATTAGACAGGTACCCTCAAAAATTGTGTTATCTTGATCTTTTCCATACTTTCCAATTCCCACCGCATAAATATTGTTGACGAATAGATAACAAACATTTCACGAAAATATGGAAGTACGAGGTGTGTTCAAAAATTATTTGCGGATTTTCATTTTTCTCAAAAAATAGTTATCTGTTCACCAATTTCTATTTTATCTCCTTCAAAGTACTCCCCCTCAGATATAATACACTTGAGCCAGTGTCAGTTCAATTAACTGTAATTTCTGTACTTTGGTTTCAGGATATACTACGCCTTCAAGGACACCTAATTTAATACAATTTAACATGCCCAGGTTTCTGCGAATGAAGTTGGGAAATTGGCATCCATGGGGTATCGTCCGACCATGGACTGGCCTAGTAAAATTCCCGATAATTTCTAATTCTATGCTATTATGCATTAATTCAGAGCATTTTTTTAAGAAAGTAGATTATAACGGCCCTGATGGTTGGATGCTTGGTTGATTGTCAGTTGAACTGTCTAAAGTTTCAGCTCTCATGAGTACTTTTGGCATGTTGTTTGATACTTTTTTGTGCCTTTTCTACAGTTATTTGTATTTACTGTGGGTTTGAAAATTATTTGTAAATTAACAGTAACAGTCTTCTCTGTCTCTCATTTAGCGTACGAAGTCTTACATTCCCATAAGAATTATTTAGATTTCGCCTTAAATCAAATTTTGATTTTAAAGTGACAAACTATGACCGTCAAAATATAAATAGACATCATTAATGTATATCATTATTATTGAATGAAGGCTTCTTCTTATTATGATCTTTATTCTACCCAATACGACATATCCTATCCTAGAAATCATAAATTATACTTCAAATTAAACATATTGATGTCAAACATTATTAAAATATTTTATCAGGTCAATGGATAATTCGTAGAGAGAATTTTCTTATATATTTTGCCAGGATTTAGAAACCCCAATACTTAATAACATATTGAATTTTCAATGATGTACTTAAATTCCTATGCATCACCTTAGCCATCGTATCTGCTCACTTTTATCCTCCCATCTGCTGGAGTTTAGTTAGCCTTACGATACCTTCACCACTAAGGAACTTCTTATTATGGTTTCCCCACCTTTTCCTTCCTTGATGTCTTGACTCATCATCATTATTCATCTGTGACCAGGTTAGGCACAACCAACAACATTCAAATGTACTGATAATAATAATAGCAACAACAACAAAACAACAACAGGAGAGAACAATATATGTTTACAATGCGAAAATCTTTGCAGTAGGATTTATTAGAATAGTACATTTTGGTACATTTAGATTGAAAAAGTACTTTCTTGTATGTTAGTTAGAGTTTTAAAGATCAATTTATGAATTTCAGGCGTAAATTGTTACTTTATCTGTTTAAAAGAACGTCATTTGCATGGGCCGGCACACTCTGGATGAATTGACCAAATATCGAAATTTCCTCAAAAATAATGAGCTCTATCCTTTTGTTGAATAAAAAAATATTAGCGTTTACATTCTCATTACAGATAAATCCGATAATCCGATTGGCAGTAATTTTTTAATATCCAAAAATACCATTTCTTTTTATCTACTATTATATTTCCATCTAGAATTTTAATTCCATTTTAACAAAGAAGTAGCATATCGATCGCAAACCGGTCGAATATCACCCAGCATTATAAGAGGACAATTGATTTTATTATTTTTTTATAGGATTTGTTTTTTTACCAGCAACTTTAGATTAAGGTCAAAGTTTACTTTGATATAGTTTCTTATACATCTGTGCTTAAAAGTGAACAAACTTATTATTCAGAGATAACAAGTATTTTTTTCAAGGAATCTCTGCTAAGAAATTTTGTTAGAACTCTCGAAACATGTGGAATTTTCATATCATTCCCACACAACACCCACCGGAGTTAGCTGCAATAACGGCAAGTATTTTTCGTATTTATCTGCATTGTTGACCAGACTCGGCATGTGGTCAGAACACGTGGCTCTTGCGCATATGAACGTAGGTTCGAGCCCCGCTCCAACCACCTATCACTATTTGAACAACGGCCACTCCGATGCGTCTGACGATCACTTCGATTAGTCAAGTAGCCGACAAGTCTTTAAATGCTTTTCAAATTGAAATTTGGAGTCAGTCTAAATGAGTGTCTCATCCTATATCCTATCATCCTATATATGTACTAGCCGATCCGGCAAACGTTGCTTTGCCTTCAAATTTTAGCAGGAGCAGAAATAATTGCTTTTTAATTTGTGGTTTGTATAGGAGGTACCACTCCCCATTGTCCAATCCCGCCCATATTTGCAGCAGCACTTAAGATATGTACACCAAACCGATGTACCAAATTTTATTCAAATACCGTAAACAGGAGCAGAAATATTGGATATTTAATTTATGGTTTGTATGGAAGGTACCACGCCCCATTGTCCAATCCCGCCCATATTTGCAGTAGCACTTAAGATATGTACACCAAACCTACGCACCAAATTTTGTTCAAATACCGTAAGCAGGAGCAGAAATAATTGATTTTTAATTTTTTGTTTGTATGGGAGGTACCACGCCCCTTTGTCCAATTGAACCGAATTGTAAATCTAAACCATCCCGGGCACCACCCAGACGCATATACAAAAATTTATGCAAAGCGGTCCAGCCATTTAGGAGGAGTTCACTGACAACGCCCGTACAGTAGAATTATATATATAATGATATATGTCTTTGTATATACATCTATACATATCTAACCAGTGTAAAGTTGATTAAAGATTCTGCTACAGGAAATCTATGTTGCCTAATAGCCTATGAATGGAACACATTTTGGCAAATTCTTTAAAATTAAAAAAAATAAATAAATAAATAAATAAAACAAATAATTTCGGAGTTTGTAGATTTGTAATTTGTTGAATTTTGTTAATTTACAATTGAAAGTTGCAAATGAAATAATATAAATTCCCAATATTCCTTCCACTTTCTTCTTCCCAAATGGCAACTGAAATAGACATCTTTATCTGTTATACGTCGCGTGTATAAAATAATTTCAAGCGCTTTGATCTTTTGCGCTTCTCCTCCAATTCTTCACACCAAGCTTCGGTAGTATTTTAAAAGCCTGGTCCTTCCAACGGAGTTTTGGTCGCCCTCTCCTGCGCCGTCCATTGAGTTTGTTGTCGAAAACTTTCCGTGCCGCGTTTAATGCGTTTGACCATGTCGATGTCGGCATATAGCTCATACAGCTCATTGTTCATGTGACGCCGATACTCTCCGTTAATCATGATGGGCTCATATATTTTCCGGAGTATTTTCGTCTCGAAAACATCCAGTACTGATTCATCCGCTTGCGTCACAATCCAGGATTCTGCGCCATATAACAAGACAGGTAGAACCAACGTCTGGTACAGTTGGATTTTTGCTCATCGAGAGAGGGCCTTATCATTGAATAGCTTGCTTAGCCCATAGTAACATCTGCTACCAAGCAATACTCTCCTCTTTATCTCCATGCTGACATCATCCGTTTTGTTTACAGCGAAACCAAGGTAGATGAGTTCGTCCACCACATCAAAATTATGGTTGTCAACGTTCACACATCACCCCAAAAGAGTAGAGTCTTTGTTCGTTGAAGCCAATGACTTTGTTTTGTCCTCGTTTACCACCAGACCCATTTTCGCTGCTTCCTTCTCGATGCTTGAGAAGGCTGCAGTCACATCTCGCAGTTTTCTGGCAATAATGTCTATGTCATCTGCGTATAGGAGTAACATATGGCTTTTGTTAAAGATGGTGCCAGACCTGTTAACTGCAGCTTTCTTCATAATCATTTCCAAAAGTATGTTGAAGAAGTCACACGGCAGGAGTCGTCCTGCCTAAATTCTCGTTTGGTGTAAAAAGGCTCGTCTAGATCTTTGACTATCTTTACTGAAGACTTCCTGTCAGCCAGCGTCATCCTACAAAGACGTATAAGCTTCGTAAGAATTCCAAACTCGGACTTGGCCTCATACAGTTTTTGCCGTATCGGGCTATCGAAGGCATATTTATAATCGACGAAAAGATGGTACATGTCGATCTGTTTTTCTTGGGTCTTCTGCAGAATTTGTCATAGCATGAATTTTTGGCGCGTTATTGATTTACCAGGTCTAAAGCGACGGTGATAAGGTCCAATCAGGTCAGTTTGAATTGGTTTTAGTCTTCCACATATCACACTCGACAGGACCTTATATGCAATGGGTAAAAGACTGATGCCGCGATAGTTTTTACAGACACTTGAATCAGCTTTTTTAAACAGGATACAGTACACTCAAATTCTAATCATTGGGCATGTTTTCCTTGAGCCAAATCGTATTTAGGAGTTGATGCATGCTGTTCACCAGCTCATCGCCACCAGTTTTAAACAGCTCTACTGGCAGACCATCATTACCCGCAGCTTTGTTGTTCCTAAGTCGCAATACTGTTATTTTAATCTCTGTTTGGCTCGGAGCTGGGCAATTCATGCCTTCGTCGATAATTGGGGTGATTTCCTTCCATGAGACAACCAAAATGTTTTTGGATAATCGAAGACTATTCAAGCCAAATGAGACAAAATTTAAATTGATTTACGGAATCCAGTTACTGGAATGATATTTTTGCACTAGCCAACGGTTTAGGATAGAATATATTACTTTTAAAATTATTGATCAAGGTAAAATCATCTGGCGACCTTTTTGTGCCATCTGCACCCGTCCTCTTTGCACCGAATTAACCCATATATGGTTAGCTTCATATCTTTATAGCAGTTGCATTTAATTCGGTCAAATGTGGCACATGTCATACGTCTGATAAACTTAATTCCTAGAATTAAACTGGACTGTAGCACTCTATTCACATACCTTCTACGCAAATTGACCGAATTACCTGTTAGTTTTTCCTCAGTAAAAATTCCAACGACATTTATATGCAAGTCTTCGAAAACGTGAAAAAATCTACTGTATAACTCAGCGATTTCTGGTACTTCCCATACAATTTAGCTTATTTTATGTATGAATTCATTCAATTGTACTAAATGCTACACTATGCATTAATTCAGAATAGTTGTTGGTAAGAAACTAGTAGTTTACCACGCCCCTTTTGACATTCCGCACACCCTTGCATTAATGTAATAGGATGTTGGATAATTTAATTCACCTGATTGAAATTTCACTACTGATTTAAAAATTTTGTATAGAGACTACAGAGCCACGTGGGGTCGTAAACGTGTACAATATACGGTCATAGAATATGTGTCCGAATAATGTATATTTTTTTTCGTGTTATCATGACCTATATAATCTTTCAAGTTTATCTTCGTACTGTTGTCGCAATAAACTAATGTCCCATCCCTGGTATAGGATTTGCTGGTAATGGCGATGAGATAGCATTAGTGATGGCTAAGGAACAAAAGTGATGTTTCATTTTTACATTTCTCATTTATCTCGTTTAGTCCTTTGGGTCAACTAGATGAATGTTGCGTACTTTGTCTAAACGAGTTGGGACGACTTAAACTTGTAGATTGCTCGCCTTACTTTGCGGTGGAAATGGGTTTATTTCTATGGATGTTGGTTGCCTTGCCTGATGAATAAGACGATGATGAAGAGCATGATGTTCATGTTCCTACCGCCACCTTTATTGCCGTTGTTGTTGACAATAAAGGAAGCTGAAACAAAGGGAGGAAAACTTAACACTAATATTGTGTGTTAGGATATAATTTAATGGGTCATTTTTAGATTGGAATGCTCAAGTGTGAAATTGGGATTACTGAAGGACTGATGATGGGTAATCACTAAGTTAACAATTTTGATTCCACTTTATTAAGTACTTACGGTATTTTAAACTGTCTTCCAGTGGGTATAAATTGAATTTATCGGTGTAACTCGTACTTCACTTCCCGCATTCACTCCAGAAAAAAAATCTAAGACAGCATTCAACATTTTTCAAGTAGTACGTTATGGTGCCTAACAACCAATAATTTCCTCGAGTCTTACAAATAAGATATGTTAAAGCTTCTCACAATCAAAGCGTTTACATTCATTATATTTTTAAACTCATCAAAACGACGATTCCGAACGTCAACCTGAGAAGCGTTTAATAAACTTGCTGATTACTCGACCACCCGGAGTGTTCGTGAAACGCATCGAGGAGTACGCCGCCTATCGGTAGGTTGTTATATTAGTCACGTATTCTAAACATGGTTGGTCATGGATCACGCATATTCAACAAATCAGATATTGTTGCCGAGTCCAAAAGTTTTAATTTCTTTCAATAGGTCTTTGCTTATTAGGCCTAATTTATATCATCGCTTCCAAAATATTCGAAATAGTCATCGTTCACCAGCTCTGTTATTCATTTGGAATCTCTTTAATTGACTCAAAACGAAGTGCCCGGAGCGAACTTTTTTGTTTAGGAAATATCCAAAAGCAGCACGGTGGTAAACCAGACAAATATGGTGATTGTAAAGCTAATTTTTGGCGAAAACTCACGAAGATCAATCGAAGAAAAATTTGAAGTTATCTGCCCACAAAAACAGTATCTATTCGCGAAAGAGGCAACGTGTGCCACTCAAATAATATTCCTTGTTGTTCCCCCTAATGCAGAATAACACGATAGTAAAACTACCAGGATAACTTTAATTTTTGAGAGACCTTGGCGCGATTTTTTCCATCCTGCTTCACTGTTGGGACTAAGATATATTGACGCTATTAGTCTGTTCTGGACCACAAGCTCACCAATTGCACTTCAATAAGAAATTCAAATAACTTTTTTTTAATGAATGCGCTTCATTTATTGTTTGCTTTTCTATTGTATAGAAAATTAAATTTTATTTTGTTTAACTAATTGGTTTTCAAATGGTAGACCATAAATGACCTCTATGCTCATTCACACATATGTGACACCTGATCAGAATATTATTCATTCGGGATTGCATCAATTATTGTTTTAATGGACTGCTTTAATTCAGCCAAACTTCCTGGTTTCGTTTTGTACACTTTTTGCTTGACATACCTCCATAAAAAAAAGTCTGGCGCAGTCAGGTCAAGTTACCTTTAAAGCAAGCGGAAAGAGGAGTTTCTGGGTATTAATTTGTTTGGGAATTTTCGTTGGAGCTCCGTCATAACCGGTCTGGGTATTTTTGCAGTCGCTTCATTTTGCAGGAAATGCTGTTGAAACGAATACGCCCTCGACGAAGTTTTGGATAAAAAAAAGTCCTTCGTATCTTTTAAATTGAATTCGGCTAATCTGCCTTAAATAACATCATCATTAAAGTCCCTATTTGACGGTTTGTGACAACCAACTCCCGAATTAGTTGGACGAGACTTTTTGTCTCTCTGATTGTCTGGGACACTCTTCGTGCTTAACTCAATCTCTCTTTGATCTGTTTGAGGTTTTTGCCACTTGTAAAGATGTCTTTTCCCACAAACTCTGTTCACTGAAGTTCTTCCGTAATGCCCCAAACATTTTCGCATCATAAATTCCATATCACATACAAAATTCAAAGCGACTTCTTTGGTGCACAAAATAATCAATTTTAAAAATCGCTGTGATCACATCTTGCGTCAGACAAAGCTAACTGCAGTTCAAAAGCAAAACGTTTTTGTGATATACAATTTGGCACAGATTTCTGCTACAGTCCTGCAAACTAATAAATAGCATTTCGAGTTTCGATTGAGCCACGTAACTTAAATTGAACACTGTTGCATGTATATAAATTAAAGAATATTCGAAAGTTTGGTCAAAAAACATGAGCTAGGCTTTATGGCGCGATGGTCTGGGTAACAGTTTGAAAACATCACATAAGTTGACAGATACATAAAGACTTCCGTGTTTTCCGTAAAAGACTATAAAGTAGTTTTCAAGAAGTGAAAATTTATCTCCAAAATAAATAAGCAGATTACTGCACTTTTACTCACATGTTGAAACATATTTATTTACTTGGAATTTGGATATAAAACTGAAATGAAGAGTTTTATTTGCAATTTTATATTGCTTGGATACAGTGAAAAAATATGTAAATATTTTTCGATGTGCAAATATTTGTTTGTTCACCTTTATTTTTCTGTATTGATTGCTATTTATTAGAATATGCAAGGACTGGAACAGGCTTATCATTCACCAGTAGACAGTCTAATACTAAGACTGTCAAATCAAACAAGCCGCAAATCGAGATTTCATCACATTTCAACGCTAATAACAAACATTCTTAAACACTATTTGAGTAAACTGTTAACGTCCAAGATTCACAAGATTTTTCCAAAAATTAATCACTCAACTAATACACGCTCAGCTCGATGCAGTTTGCGCGGTAGAAGTTATAGAGGAGAAACTGGATTTTAAAATATCAGTCAATTTGTGTGGCTGTGATCTCTCGAAGTATTAATCTGTGCCAAGTTTTAAGAAGTTTTGCAAACATTTTATTGTTCTCCGCTATACGAGTATATCCATATTCTTTTTATTTGATTTATACAAGCGAATTAAAAACAGCAGCCCAATAAAAGCTCTCAATTCAATATTTTCCAGCTTATTCCAAACGTTTTCTTGGCACACGAGTTTTGTTGATCCACTTTTGAAAAGTGTCTGTTACAACAAACCGAGTACCGTCCAGGGCACCGACTGGGAAACGGCCATTTTGAAAATTAGATCTAGCATATTAATTTTGTAAATTACTTAATATGTAATGCTACAAATACAGAATAAAAAAAGACTGCTGATTTTTATGCTAAAATAAAAATCTAAGAATGAGGAGGTACAGGAAAGAGACTGCATTGCGGAAAATCAATCAAGTCATTTGTATGGGAGAAACCGGAAGAGACATGACAATGGAGTCAATTTTCATTCTTGAACACCATTTGAGTAAACTGTTAACGTGCAAGATTTACAAGATTTTGCCAAAAATTAATCACTTAACTAATGGACGCTCAGCTCGATGCAGTTTGAGCGGTAGAAGTTATAGAGAAGAAACTGGATTTCAAAAAATCAGTCAATTTGTGTGGCTGCGATCTCTCAAAATATTAAGCTGTGCCAAGTTTTAAGAAGTTTTGCAAAATTTTTCCCGTGTTAATTGAAGGTATAATTAATATCTATATAGCTCATATTTATATTATGGTTCTGTTAGAGCGGTGGTTTTGTCACGGACATGGAGAATGTATAGCCAGTTCGGAAAGAGCACACCTAGAAAAATTGGACCATTTATCAGCTATAACATTAACTGCTCACCAGCGAGCCAAAAATAAAGTCATAATAACAATACCATGGCAGGGTCTGCGAGTGCTGATAGTCTGCCGGTGAGACAGTACACGAACGGAGGTCATGAGCTCATAATGAGCCTGATTTGACTAAGTGAATGCACGAGAAATGACTAGGACGTAATCGCATTATGCGTTTAAGCCGATATGTAAATTGCAGTCTAATGTCCTGATTTACATATAGTTTCACCCAAAGCCCTTTACTTGGGCGGTTGGTTCTCATAAAAGAAACAAAATTATGGACGAATGAAGTCTTCCGCATATAGAGGAGATGTCGATCAACTTGTATGTTTGGTACGACATACAATAAATTTAGTGCAATTGAATAAAAGAATATCTGAGTTAAATGAAGTAATTTGTATAGAAAGTACCAGAAAGGGCGTGGTTTTCAAGTAATTTAAAGCAGTACAATTGGCAAAGATTTAAGTTACTGTAGTAAACAGAATGGTTGGTAGAGAAAATTTAAATTTCGGTGGATGCCCATTTTGTATGGAAGTGGGGTTAACTTTCATCAGGAAAATTAAATTTACTAAACGCATGACCAGTGCAGAATTAAATTGAATTCGGAAATATGTGGCTAAAACCGCATTGTAAAGGCCAGAAGAGTCTTAGCAGTGTTAAAAATTAAATCTTTAGTAAGAAGTTTAGGTTACTGCAACTTACCAATTAGAAATTACATGATAAAGCTAGTATTTGGAAAAATCGATCGCTAAGTCGATTAGTGAAGGGAGTACATGCGGGTAGTGACATTGAAAACTATTTGCATTATCAGGAAGAATTTTACCAAATATTTACCGTTCCGTCTGATTTAGTGTAGTTTAGTAAAATATAAAGATCTAAGAATGCATGGTTTAAATCGGTTATTTGTATTTGGGAGGGTTCCAGAAGGGGTGAGATTAATCGATCTGCATTTTTAAAGTGTGCTAGCATTATAGAAAAAAAAACTGCTTGTATTGTTTACTAGGAAATTATTAAATTTCCTAAAACAGAGCAATTTGAATGGGAGATACCAGAAGGAGTTTGTCGTTTTGGCCAGTTTGCAAGCCCTGGCTACGATCTGGCAAAATATTAGGGTGTGCTAAATTTTAAGAACTTTCATAACTACCGAAAAGTTTTCGTGTGTGCAAGCATCGCTTCGAACCGACAGACAAAACTCGATCGACTTAAGTATCACGTTCGACCAGAAAATTTTGATATGCACATACATACCCCCACTTCTTCCGATAAAGTTACAAAAAGTTTATCAAACTGTTCCTATCCCCTACTACGTGTCTTTATTCTTATCCATTCCAAGTAAGACCCTGTCTGGAATGTTATGTGGAAAACTAAAGCCTATTCTATCCGATTTAATTAGGTTTAGCAAATCGATATCATACCAGATATATGCCCTGCAACAAATCCTGAGGAAGAGCTAGGAAACACACGTTGTCACCTAACATGTTTTTGTCGACTGGCACGAATAACCTTCAGCCATATTTTCGGTTAAGATAAGAAAGGTCCTTTTGAACTAATTTTCATTGAAAGAAACCTTAAATAATACTATCGTCTGTTCCCTTGAACTATCCTAAGAAGAGAGTAATAAAGAAAGCTGCAGTAAATAAGCAGACGTTAGTCATTATTTATGTAATCTGATGTTAATGATACCATTGACCAGAAACTGTGAGACGTTACTAAAGTCTTCTTTGGCAATGAGAGGGAGCAGGCAGGAGAGTTCGGTTTGGTGACAATACAGGACAAAATCAAAGAATTTGATTTGTCAAACAGATAACCGAATCGCCTGAAAAGATGGAGGATTTTATCTACTTCAGCTATGGCCAAGCAGCCAATAAAATATAAATAGAGTTTAAGTGTCAGGCACTAATTCGTTCTTTGTTTATTCCAGCTTAAAGTAAAGTGATATTCTCATAATGGCAGGTTACCTGCTATAGCTATTTCGGAACCAGCCACCCACTCGCATTATCTTTTTTTTTTTGAACTAAGCTTTGCAAGTATCTAAAATATTATTAAGCTTAAGTAAACAAAGAAAAATTTGAGCACACAGATCGAACTAAACACAAACAAGAGAATAGAAGGCATTACTTGGAAACAGGTTGTATTGAACACAAACCATGAGCCATGTCTCAAAATACGGCACTTCCGATGGCTAGGCCAAGTTGTGTGTAACTATGTAAGCTATGTAACAAATTTCATTTGACTATTCCTAGGTTGTTTCCTAAGGTTGTTTCTTACCGTTATATTGGAACCAGGATTTAAATTACTACCTGAGAATTAGCAACATCAGTTAAAAAGTAACTATTGCTTAATAACGGCACAATAAATTTTCCGCAAATGACTTTGACTGTTTCTATGACTATGAAAATATAATAATCAGAATGAAATTAATGAAATCAATCCGCAAAACATTTGCAACAAGCAAGTTGAAGCCGACAGCAAGAGTCGTTCCGAGTAAAACTATTGGCTGTGAAAGCCGAAAGTAATATGTTGGTGGTCGCAGCAGTAGTTAATGCTTTAGTCCTTTGCATTTGCTGAGTCAGTTGTTGGTACTCCAACGAAAAGGGAATGGAAATCTGCACATAAAAGTATTTGACTGCAAGAAAAATTTATTATATATAAATAACTGTCAAATAAAAAGAAGTGTTGTTATATTTAAATATCCAAAAATACCTATATTTCGGTAACGAATGTTCCAATGACAGCAATTATGAAATTAAGCAACCTGCTAAAACACATTCGAGTATGTGTGTTAAGTTTGGAAATAAAACGCCCAATTGTCAAAAAAAACTTGTACTCAAAAAATCGTTAAATTACTAATATATCGTAGGTGTTCCTCAGAAAAGACTCACCCGATGACAAAACTGTGGTTTCTACAGAAATTGAAGAAAATATAACAACCTGTCTACTGCTCTGGAAAAGATAGATCAATTTTAACCTTCCTGCAATAAAAGCCTAAAATTAGCCTAAAAATTGATGATACAAATCATATAAATTGAAAGTTGATAACATCTAAGTTAGTCAAAAACTGCTCCGGAATATAAAAAATTAATAAAAAAAAGCGCCTAAATAAAACATCTCTAAAATATTAAAAAATGAAATGACTAACCGCAGAATCATATTTGATTCTTAAGGGATTTCGATGAACTTATGCTCACTTGCAAATTATACATGTGTTTGTATTTTGGTGCCATTTGATATTTTTGGAATTTTACAAAAAAAATAAGGCATAATGAAATATAAAAAACAACTCCCCAAGGCTGAATACTCCGTTTTCTGCCTATAGACATGTTTGTGGTTTAGATATTTTTTAACATACCGGTTTATTAATATTTTCTCCTACGTGGGAAACTGTTACACAGTTTCCGTGTTATTGATGAATTCATATTTCAGCTATTTTTTATTTGAAGATTTTGTTTTTTGAATATTTTTCGTCTCCATCCATTTTTTTCACATTTCTTGCAACATCTATTTTTGAATTTCTGAAAATTAAAAACAAAAAATTGGGTGTATAAATAAGGAGTTTACTCTTAATTCATTTTAATTTGAAAACATAATAGAACTCTCTACTACAATTCTAGAACTTTTTACTACAATTCTACTCGAATAAAAGTTTTATTCACATTTTACCAATTATTGTTTAACATATTTGACAGTCAAAATTTACTTTCTGCACTCGTTCGCAGTCATCGACTATTGCGGCGTCTACTCACATAATTGTTGCAATTTTCGCCGTCGACAGTTATTTTTCTCGACACGAATACTGCTGTCGCACAGTGTTTCGACTAGTACAAGTTAGCGGGACAAAATTATTTTTCACTTATTTCAATTGTTTATGTATACGAAACTTTAATTCTTTGCCATACGAGATGATAACAGGAACAGACGTAATTCAGCATTCTCAAAAGATCTGTATTTGTGGCAATACGTGACCGCTCCCTGGTGTGCCGTTTACGGAATCTACGACTGTCCTTATTTCTTGCCTCCTGGGCTTCTTCGGAGAGTTGTCCAATGGGAAGAAGAAAGTTCTTTATAACTTCCGCACTGTGCACAAGAATTTAATGCACAGTAACAGGCATGGAATACCACGAATACAGATCAATGTATAGTTTTCTAATATCACCACAAAACTTTTCGAATCTATATAATTTATATCATATCCCGATCACACAGATCTTAAATTTACATGAAATCTACGAATAAGGTTTACGTCTAATCCTGTAATTTCGCTGCTCAATTCAGCTTCCGCAAAAAATCTACTTGCTGTATTTCCATCGTTTATATTACCATACCGAGGTTTTGTTTTATCTACAATGAGACCCATTCGATCTTTAAACACTTTTTGTATCTCTTCTTAGCGTTGCTTCACAATAGCTTTGTCGTTATCTCCCCTGATTTGCCACTTTTTGATTTCTAAACGATAGCTGATATGAAGCAAACATTCAAACGTGCGGATCCGTACATGTAAAGTAGATAAACCAAATGCAAGGCGTTCTTCGTTGCTGGGGAATATAACACTTCTGTGTTGAAGTTGTGTCTGTTAGGGCATTGCACACTTTGCCATCAGTCATTGTCAGCAAGAAATCGTGTTTAGCAGAGATTTGAGATCCACCAGCGTCACATAATGTTGAATGAAGCTAACTTATTTCATCTAAAATGTTAGAAGTTTCTACTTTCGTAAACTCTTTTCTCTCCAGGATGGTCCTGGATTTTGCCAGATCACAGCCTCGCCATCAAGCAATCTCAAAGGGACAAATGAGCATACGAACAAAAATTCGTCTGTAGTGTTAGTGTTATCAAATTTCTCTTATACGTGCTATGTCCCGAACTCCCATCACAGCCCCATTTGCTTACCAATGTATAATATGAACAAGGTAATACACTTCTAATGACTTCCGTCTGAGCTTTAACTAATCGTTCAGCCGTTTTATCCAAAATCGCCTGAAGTTTAATTTCAGCTCGAGATTCAGTCACAGAAATATGTTCATCAGAAGGACAACAAGAAGCTTTGGACTTCCCTAAACTACAGAACGTGCATATTGCATCATCCTTTTTTGCGGGGTAGAATAGACGAGGGCGGGAGGAGGAAATCCACAAATGTCGACTCACAAGAGATCGTCTGTCTTACAATTATCACGACGAAGTTTGTAACGAATTTTAACATTGGATCTTAAACTGCATCCGTATAAGCTGCAATTAACACAAGAATTGAAAGAGTCTGACTTCATAGCAAGGCTTGCATTTGCTAATGAAATGCTTAATCGATTTTCCAATTTTGACAATATCCTTTTCTATGACCAGGCCCATTCTTTTATGAATGGGTTCGTAAACCGTCAAAATTGTCATTACTGGAACAATGAAAATCCCAAAATCAAACACCAGAAACCATTGCTTAGTCCTAAAGTGACAGTATGGGCAGCAATCTCTGGCAGAGGAATAATTGGTCCTTTTATCTTCGAAAATGCGCGGGGCCAAAACGTCACGGTTAATACGGAACGCTGTGTTGAGATGTTGGACGGATTTTTGGCTCCAGAAATTGAAAGTTCAAGAATAGTGAATTCCAGAACTTGGTTCCAACAAGATGGAGCTACCTGTCACACATCAAATGACTCCATGGCGGTGGTGAAGCAGATGTTCCCCGGCAGACTGATTTCGAAAAGAGGTGATATCCCATGGTCCCCACGTAGTCCAGACTTGACGCCTCTTGACTTATTTTGTGGGGATACCTCAAACACAAAGTCTACAGTAATAATCCAAGAAACATCGTTCAGCTCAAGGAGAATATCCGTGGTGAAATGGCAGCCATTACACCAGTATTACTGAAGAAAGTTTTTAATAATTTTCGTTTGCGGTTAGAGGAGTGCCGTCGTAGAGAGGGTCACCATTTAGATGATGTTATTTTTAAAAAATAAACTCAATTTATTACTCTACAATGCCTTAGATTTATTTTAACCACACCTTTTGTATTTATTTTTTAATCTATTTTTTAGATATGCACGTTCAATTGCGCCACCCTGTATAAAACGATGGAAACACTTGATGTCCTGCTTTTATTGACCACTTTCTTGTTTGTTTATGCGAATGAGAAGTCGATTTCTAGTCAACATAATAAGCTAAAGCTTCGTCTGGTGTTAACTGTCGACTTTGATCAGAGCACTTATTCCTTTCTCTAGTTTCATTGGCGCTGACGTTATGAATCTGTTTCGCTACACTTCGATTCCCTCCTTTTCGGGTAGCTAGCTCAGCCGCTGTAACGAGTTCACTTGCGTTTCGCGATCCCAAAAGGTCTTTAAAGTTAACACTTAATGTAAAATTTGCTAGATTTATCTATGCAATTACAAATTGATATTACTCTATAAATATACATATTTTTTATTAAAAAAAAAAATCATAATAAGTACATACCTTCATCAGAATATTCCATCACAAAAAACTCGTTTCACTTTTCCATCAATTTTAAAATATGTCGTCACAAGTGTGCATAAAATGCAACTGATTTGTAAATAAAAATGAAATCCACCTCGTAAATGGCGGTGAGCCAGTGCAAGCGGCTGAAAAGCCAGGATTGATTGGGGAGATTAGTATGGAATTATCTACTATGAGATGGCCCCCTACCAACAAGTTCTTAATTCGGACCTGTACTGTCAACAAATACAGAACAACGCCAGACAACACACGTCGACAGTGACTCGACAGAAGCACCGAAAGCTCGGTTGGGAGATTCTTATAAATCCAGTTCATAATAGGGATCTGTCATTAAGTGATAATCACTTGTTCCTGTTTATGGCGAATGATTTTGCTGATGAAAAATTTACCTCAAGAGAAGTTTATGAAAATCGACTGTTCCAGTTTTTAGCCAATAGAGACGAGAGTTTCTATGAGAGGGGCATACTAGAATTACCTTCAAAATGGCAAAAACTTATTGAACGAAATGATGAATATTTGAATGGATTTCGTTTGACTACAACTTATATGTATGTATGTATGTATGTGACTGTATAAGGAAGATATTATGCAAAGATGACGAATCATTCTAAACTCACCAACGGAGAAAATACAAATATACTACTCCGTTTACTGCACATGCTGTTCGTGAATAAACAATTCGACAAATCCACCCACTGTGCCTTCTTTCAATCGGTCATTATAAAGCTACTTTGCCCACTTGATAATATACCTTAATAACGTAATAAACGTATTAATTTTTTAAATTCCTTACCTGCGGGGTGTTGTTTACAAGTCATGATCAGTTGATCGTGGAAAATGGTTCATAAATTTTGTCCCGCTAGCATGTTTTAGCCGAATCACTGTGTGTCGTCTTCGAGTTGTGAAGTTACCATAGTCGGCAAGCACTAAAGACTAAGCATTTTGTGTTTTTACTGTTCCATTTAATTGTTTCAGCCGATTATGTAATCTTAATTAAAAAACTTATTTCAAAAATGAAAATAGTTTAGTATTTTTAGCCCTGATTTTAACGAAACTCTGCGAGATCTTATGACATTTTTGCTTCTCTGTGATATTTCTTAAAAACTAAACGAAATTAATATACTCCATCACGCCAAAATAGCTACTTTTTGTGAAGAAAATATTAATCTAAATATTCCATAATATGCCCCGATCAAACAAAACGGGGTTACCACCTCAATTGGCTACGCACATACACACACGGGTATTGGAATGTTGTTGCGATTTGGAAAGCTGTTTTAGTTGTAGCTGTTAAAATTTTAATACTTCAAGCACAGAATGCATCATCTATTTGCTTATTAATGATTTCAATCATTTACTCTCCTCCACTGACTTCTCGCAATGACGCGTAAGACAAAGTTTCATTTACCGGTCCATGGAAGAGATTAAAGTGATTTTGAAAAATTACTTAACCGTAATGATACCTGAAGGCAAAATGTTAGACAGACAGGAGGATAATTTCACATCCCATCAAAATGAAATGTCTGACTTGAAAGTGTGCGTGATTGCTGGGGAGACGTCAGTGTAATAACAACAATTTTTTATGCGATTATTGGTAATAATGATAAGGATGAGTGACACTTTAAATAGGTATTTGATAGTTCATAAGGAGCCAAAGGAATTATATATAGATTCCAGTTATGAGGGAGAGGATAATGTACAATTGCTAATTTCCATTACAGCGACTGAGCAGTATTAATGGAAGTAACAAAATTTGAATTTAATTAACTATAATAGAATTTGAGGGCAACTTAGAACAATCCTATTAATTAGGTTTTAAAACGATATTAATTGATGGAACACCAAAATGTTCTCACGTAAATGTTAGAAGGCAGACACAAACACCATGAATGTAAAGAAAGAAAACGATGATTTGTTGATTTGCAAGTTTGCAGGACAAAGAACACAGACAAGGAACACAGTCTTTGAATAGCAGATAGACAGAGGCAGTCTTTAAGTAACAGAAAACAGTCTGGTAGAGGTTCAGATTCACATTGAGGGCTTTGTATGAGGGCGAAATATTCATGCAATAAGAGCCAAACGTGACATGATCTTAAGTATATGTACAATCGACTATCATGCATTTGTAGATGGGTTCGAATTTTGGTGTGCTGATGACCACTTCAACTTGTCAGGAAACCGACAAGTTTTTTTAAATCTTTTCAAACTGATTATTAAACTACTCTACTCTACTGCTCGTACATGACCCGTTCAGTGAGCTGAAGAATATATTATTTCCATTCATGATATGCAAGAGAATTTGTTTTATTTGAGTAAAACCGTTTTCAAATTTTACTCATCCGTCTTGTGTCGTACTTTATAACATCAACGTACCGATTTCGTGCGACCAGACAAGTTTA
>JAHXMU010000507.1:629204-696639 GCA_019455685.1 Philornis downsi
CAGACATCGCTCAACTAACTTAAAATGTCCTGAAATAAATATGGTCAAACGATATTTGACATCTTAAGAGCCTTTTTTGGGTGTTACATTTCTGATCGTTTCAAATGATATACATATTCATTCCGAAGGTGTCCAGAGTTCTGTAGTCTATTAAATAAAAATTACGGAAAAATTTTGGAAAAAAGATTGACGTTCGAACAGTAGGCCAATTTGTACATGCGTTAAGGAAAGGGGCAGGTGGATGTGGTCTATTTGAAATCTCCGGCTATGATCTCGTAAATTGTTTAAATTGTTAAAATTGTTTAATATTATAAATACCCCCTTGGCATTAGTACAAAGGTTAAGAACTCAACCGTCGGAATTTTGGTTAAGGAGGATGATTAAGGATGCATTTGAGACAGATCGCTTAACAAAATTACCGAAAAAAAAAACATTTTTCTACGCATCCACGATTTGGAAAACCGGTTTCTGGTCGTACCCTTCATATTCAAAATCATATACTTCACTGCAGCGAAAATGATTTTAAACGTATAAGTATATTTGTGTATATGCACACTCTTATGCGCATTTTTGTACACATATTTCATTCGGATTGCATTCAAAAGACAACAAGAAAACAACAACATTTACAGGATTAGAAGCACCAAAGGATGTGACATCCTTGAACAGGAGTATGCAGATGTTGTCAAATGCTAACAATAGCAAAATTCACAAACTGAAAGAAAGTGGATAACAAATAGTAAAGAGTAGAGAAGAATATAATCAAAGTACAAAATGAATATTTTGTTGAATGTAAACTTTTGGAAAAATGTCGTACACATGACGGAAATAGGAAGTTATTCAGAAATTGAATTGCATAATATGAATATAAATGAATTGTCATGCAAAGTGATGTACCAAAGCAGACAATAATTTTTTAGGAAATCATTAGCATGCAGGTCAATGAAGGATCAAAATGTGTAAGCATATGCACACATATGGCATGAGTAAGTTACTGGTGCATTTTATTAAGAAAATGCAATGATTAGAAGGCCTGGATGTTGGCCGGCAATATGAGTCGGTAGCCGTGCAAAGTTAATTTTCGCTTCGTTTCAGAATTAGGCAGGATAACAGGGATGGAACCATATTTCTGATGAACGCAGCCATTTACCAGGCCTGTTTACAAAAACCTAACGGAATACCAGCAAATTTTGGAAATTAAACCAGTACGCCACTAATTTTTTGTGTTTATTTTACATACCGTTGTGCAGATTTCTTTTTCTTTTTTTTTTAAGTCATGTACAGGGTGGCGCAATAGAACGTGCATATTTAAAAAATAGATTAAAAAATAAATACAAAAGGTAAGGTTAAAATAAATCTAAGGCATTGTAGAGTAATAAATGGAGTTTATTTTTTAAAAATAACATCATGTAAATGGTGACCCTCTCTACGACGGCACTCCTCTAACCGCAAACGAAAATTATTGAAAACTTTTTTCAGTAATACTGTTGTAATGGCTGCTATTTCACCACGGATATTCTCCTTGAGCTGAGCGATGTTTCTTGGATTATTACTGTAGACTTTGTGTTTGAGGTATCCCCACAAAAAAAGTCAAGAGGCGTCAAGTCTGCACTACGTGGGGGCCATTGGAGTCATTTGATGTGTGATAGGTAGCTCCATTTTGTTAGAACCAAGTTCTGGAATTTACTAATCTTGAACTTTCAATTTCTGGAGCCAAAAATCCGTCCAAAAATCTCAACATAGCGTTCCGTATTAACCGTGACGTTTTGGCCCCGCACATTTTCGAAGAAAATAGGACCAATTATTCCTCTGCCAGAAATTGCTGGTGTTTAATGTCGGAATTTTCACTGTTCCAGTAACAACAATTTTGACGCTTTATGACGGAAATGAGCCTCGTCAGAGAAAAGGATATTGTCAAAATTGGAAAATCGATTAAGCATTTCATTAGCAAATGCGAGCCTTGCTATGAAGTCAGACTCTTTCAATTCTTGTGTTAATTGCAGCTTATATGGATGCATTTTAATATTTAATGTTAAAATTCGTTGCAAACTTGCGAGTCGACATTTGTGGATTTCCTCATACTGACTCCATAACTCTCTCAACATTGTCTTCGGTCCTAGATGTTCTTGGGCGACCATTTGCTTGTGGTTTAAATGTTGAACCGGTCTCTTCAAAACGCTTTACCCGTATTTTAATTCAATTAGCACTCGGAGCTTCACTAATTCGCCGTAGTCCATATTCAGCACAATATAGTCGCCTAGTAACAATATATGAACGAGAGTTCTCGTAAAATGCGCGCACGCAAAATGCGCGACGCTTCCCGTCGAAGTGATTCATAGCGACTAAAACTCTATGAGCCCGCCTTTTCTACCCCGCAAAAAAAGATGATGCAATATGCACGTTCTATTGCGCCACCCTGTATTTTCAAAAACAACGACTCTTGCAATGACCTATGGTTTGTTCAAAATGTGGGAAGCGGCGTGATAAACTGCAATGTTTTATCGGCAAATACTGTAAATTAAAGCTCTATGAAAGAACCAAAAATGTAACATAATGGACCAAAATATTATAATTTGTCAGCAAATTCTTTTCTCTTCACATTCCGTTCAGAAGTTTCAGTCTAGAGAACTGACTTACACATATTTTGTACAATAATATAATAATAAATGTATAATAATTTTAGTTTAATTTAATTTAATTTAATGTGTTTATTCAGGATTGTAATTTCAAGCCTTAAGGCCGATTTGATTAAATTACAATATTAGAACGTATCTTCTCCATAGTTCAATAACAAATACTTTATATGACTTTACAATACTAATGTCATAAAATAGTTTGTGTCTTAATACCAGAAAAATACGATATACAATGTGACGGTCTACTTCACTTATTAGAATTTTTCAATATGAATGTTTTTAGGCCTAAAATACGGAATTATAACTTTAATTGGAATTTACAGCTATTTCATAATACAACGAAAAACTTAATAACAGGTTAAATGGTAAAAATTAATAACTCCAAGTAATTTTTTTTAAAATTTAGTTAATTAAGTAACTGAGTTGCCATAGAAATAATGGCTCAAAAAAAGAGGAAAAAAATAATAAGTTTAGCGATAATCATTTCCCCGTTCAGAATAAAAAAAGATGGGAAGCAAACTATCTGACGGCAATATCAAAAGAAAAAAAATGCTAAAGCGGATAATTATAGGTGAGGAATTGCATTAAAATACGCAAGATACGCAATACGTCTCCTCTTGTGTTTTGGGATGAAGAAAAAATTTTTAATGTGTTTGGAAGTTTGTTAAACTGCCTAGCTACTCTTAATATATGTAATAAAATAATTATATAGTAATATAATATAATATAACATAATAATTAATATATATAATTATGTAACAATAATAAAAATTAACCTAGGAAAATTTACGTTAAATTAGAAAGGTAACCAAATATTACAATTTAATCTAAACAACAACGGTTAAAGGAACTTCATTATACGAATTATGGCTTACAGGCGAGAATATCACATTTCGATAAACTCATAATGTTCGCCAAATTTGACTGAGTTCGCTGCGATCGCTTAGGCGATATGAACAAATGCCCTTGCTTCTAACATTCAGTGAGCTTACAATTATTCTATTTTTTGGCTCACTAAGCAGGGCCAACAGCTTAACGACTATTGCAAACAGTTCACAGTTTAAGAAGCATTTACCAGACTTGCCGATTACTCGACTACTCGAGATGTTTGTTAGACACATAGAGGTGATCATCACCCAGGTAACGAAATGTGGCTCTTGCAAACGATTGTCGCGTGTACTAATCATCGCCCCACGATCGGTCAGGGACGATATGAAACTAGGAATAAATTGATATATCGGTCATTTGTATGGGACACAATAGCAGTGGAGTGGTTACTTGGTCAGTTTTCCTCAAGTTCTGCTTTGCATTCTAAATCAACACAGTAGGCAAAAGTCCAGGTTGCACAAAAAAAAAAAAAAAAAAAAAAAAACTCCCACAAAGTTTTAGTTGAAACCATACTCAAAATATCAAAATAAGTACAACAAATCTATTCAATACTGGTACATTTTCACTTGAAATGAGTTTGTAAAACTTAAACATTCACTTTATTTGGGTACGCGTACAAATTGCACTTCAAATTCAATTTGCAATTGCTTCAAATGCAAACGCTCTCAAATAATGTTCTTACTTACTTTGAGTAAGAAGATATTTGGCGCCATATGAACATCTATTTTGTTAAATTTGAATTAGTTTTGACTCATCAAAATGAGTTCAATTCTTTTGGATATAAGATCTGACAATATATTTGACAGCACTAAGTTTTAAGACGCACAACTTATGAATTCACGAAACATATCTGTGGTCACAACCCATAACAGCCTAAGTCTGCTTTTCAATATTTTCAGCACACGAGTTAAAAGTTTTGAATCTTCACTGAAAATCAGGAGAAGGTGTTTTTTGGAAAACTTTGCTACAGATTCCAAGGAAACGAATTTCTTTACTTAGTTGTTAGCAAAAAATAGTTGTTTATTCTCGCACTCAAAAGATATTATCGAAAAAGACACTTAGGCTCTTATGAATTGTTGAACGAAAGAAAGTCAAAAAGTTCAAGTTGAGTTAGGCTATTAATCCAGATTAAAAAAAATTTGTTTGTTTGGAGAAAGACCTTAACTCAATTTATGTTTATCAAAAAACGAAATTGTAATTCGGAATAAGAGCTTAACTCAAGTTAGGAAAATAAAATTGTTTCTTTATTTTTCTTGGATTAACGACTTAAGTTGATTTAGGCTATGATGAAAAAATAATGTTTATATTTGTTGTAATCCTAAATTGACTTAGGCAGTTATGCCAAAACAGTCATTTAGAAAAATAACTTAAGCTATTAGGTTTTTTAAGATTAATTGCCTTCTTAGAAGAGATACAAACATGAAAAATTTAGAGCAAATAAATTTAGATACGCTGAATACGATAGTGCTAATAACTCAATTGTGTCCTAACTCGAGTTAGGCTGTTACGGGTTGTGACCACAGATATTTGATTAAAAAATACTTTAGACATTTCCTTCTTGGTGTTACGTATTTCCTGTAACAAACTACATATGACCACTACTTTTATGCGAGGAGAGTTTGAAGTACAAATGTTAATTTTTTCATTAAAACCTTTTTTATTCCTTCAGGCGAAGGAATAAATAAATATGTATAATTAATTATCATCAATTAATGCTCAGCATGGGATTTCACTATTAATTTACTGAATTTTTGAGAAGAATGTAGCGATTTACTTTTTACATATACCTTCACCCAATATCCCTGTGTTCTGGTGCAGGGGTGCAAGGGGTGACGGAAGAGACGTGTTGAATTCCTAGGTTCTTATTACAAATGCTCTGAATACAGCGCAATAAAAGTAGCAAAATGTAAAAACAATGTAGTTCATTTTCATTCTTGGAGCAAAGTTTACTAAACGTCTATTACTTGCTAACTAATTCTGAATTTAATTCTATCGAATAAAACATATGAATCAACGAATACTCGTATATGGATTGAATTAGACAATTTTTGCAGGAGATACAAGAGAGGATCTGGTCTCCGTCCGTACTTTTTTTAGAATTTTACCAAGCGTGGCAATGCAACGCACTTACAAATATTTGAATAATTACAATGTAAACCGCTTACTGTCTACGAAATAACAATTTTTGTGGGAGAACTTAATTTCGACAAATCGGTCAATGTGTATGGCAGGCAGGTAAAGATGTTTGGCGATGCCATCCGTTTTCGTTCCCAGATTTGACTGAGATCAGTACAGTTAAAAAAAAAAAGAAGCACAAATGTTACAAATTTGGATTGAAAACATTCTCAAAATAAGTATACGAAATTTGCTCAATAGTAGTAAATTTTACTTAAAAGAGCTATATAAATACTAAATTGACTATATTTTCCTTGATTTGAGTACGTGTGAAAATACTACGTATTAAAGATAAGTACACAAACTTCTTCGAATAATTTTCTTAATTAAGGAAGTACTCGGCGCCATATGGAGATAAAAACGAACTCAAATTGAATAAAATTAATATCCATATAGAGCCAAATTCATTAAAATTTGTCATTCATTTAATGACTTTAGTTGTGAAATGCAAACGTATCTATTCAGCCCGTATATTATCAGCCCGCGATAAGAAATTCGATTAACTTTGGTACGCATTAAGCGTTGGCCAATATGAGCGATATTAAAAAAGTCGATCTATATTCTGTACTTTCTAATTAGTCGAATGAACAAATGTTGGTTTCTGGTACTCAGTGAAGCATGAGAATGTCTATATGAATAACCGATTCACACATATACTTTTGCTTACATGTACAGGGTTATCCATTTTAAAACACACATAAAGCACTGACTTCAATGAAGCTTTAATTTCATTATAATGCTTGCAGCTTGCATTATGTACATATGAAATAAAGAGTGATTTTTTAATCGTAGTTTTTTTTTTTTAATCAAATAAAACACTCAAATTTGCATCACATATTAACATTTTTTATTGAAATCAATAAATTGGTCTTTGCCATTTAATTTTTAAAGATAATTTCATGTAAATGTTATCCGCGGCTCCGTTTCAAAATGTCCATTCGGAACGTCCAATTTTTCGTCACTTTTTTGAGCATTTCGGCCTGTATTCCACGAATACCGCGTGCTATGTTATCCTGTAAGACTTCAATAGTGTTCGGCTTATCCACAGAGACTATCGACTTGACATGACCCCAAAAGAAATAATCAAGAGGCGTTAAATCGCAAGATCTCACGGGGCCAGATCGAAAGATAAAATGCTCACCAAATTCATCTTGCAACATATCCATTGTTTCACGAGCAGTGTGGCGTGTTGCACCATGCTTATGAGACCACATGTCAACCAAGCTCAACTCATTCAATTGGGGCAAAAAAAAAATCGCGTATCATAGCTCGATATCGTTCGCCGTTGACGGTAACGTTTCTTCAACGGTCGAATGATGCTACCAGCTCATAAACCACACCAGACTGTCGTTTTGTCGAAATGCATCGGTAATTCATGTGTGGCATGCGGGTGTTCATCACTCCAGATGCGACGGTTTTGCTTGTGTACGTACGAGTATCTGTTCAGGAAGAAGTGAGCCTCATCGCTGTACATAATTTTTCGGTAAACAGCGGATTTTCATTGAGATTTTGTAAGACCCAATTACCAAAAATTAGACGTTGTGGTAGGTCATTCGGCTATAGTTCTTGCGTGAGTTGAATTTTATAGGCCTTCAAACTCAAATCTACGTGTAAAATGTTCCTTGTGTTTGAGTAACACATTTCACGATCGTCATTAACACTGGTCGCTACGGCTGCAATATTTTCTTCTACGCATGCGAGTCGATGGTTTTATATCCAATAAAGTAAATTTGGTGCGAAATTTGGAGATAACAGCACGAATTGTTGATTCAGCAGGTCGATTATGACGATCATAAATTGGTCGTATCAAACGATGCACATTTGTCACAGAGCACGAATTTTTATAATAAATTTCAACGATTTGCAGTCTTTGCTCGTTTGTCAGTCGTTCCATGATGAAATGGCAGTGTATACTATACACTTTTCCCTTCGACAGATGACATTTGAACACCATTACCAACCAGTGCTGCCAACTTGTACAACTTAAATCTTAAAAAAGCACCCTATACAATGTCATTGAAACGACCGCCTCTTTTAAGTTTTTTTTAGTAAGTTTTAACAATTTTTACTCGTTCTTTGGTTGTTAAATGGCTTATACTCGTAAATGGCTATCTTTTCGCTAAATAAATAGCACTTTAGATGAGAGCTGACAGTCTTGCCAGACCGGCGGTTTTGAAACTACTAAATGGATAACACTGTATTTCAAGAAATTGTAATGAATTCAGTCAGGTTTGGAACACCCAACTCTTTTAATAAATTTAGTTCTGAGAATGGCCTTTACAGCCGTTCCAGTACCTCTCATGCAAATGGCTGATTTGCGCAAGTGTACATTTTCCTTTGTAATCCTTAATCTATATTTTTGTTACTTGTATTGAGTTATGGTGCTTGCTAAATTTTGGAAATATCGGTCAAATTGCCTAATTTAACCCGTAGTTTTCAGCACTCATATTTGTCCTTAATGACGTTTGGAAAATGTTGTTCTGCGAATGAAAATGAAGGACGACGCTCATTAGGCTACCACATGTACAAACTGGTCATTTTCCGAATAATAAAGGGTGTATTTGTAACTTCCCAAAGGGGAAGATTTATTTCTGATATTGGGGGTAAATTCAGTTCATTTTTGATAAAAACCTATAGATTTGATGCTGATCTTCTGGCTCCTCGCACATATAATTAATTTTTAAAATGGAAGTACAGGCAAATCCCCGTATAACGAATCTCAATTTAACGAAAATCCGATATAACGAACAGTAAAATTTCTAATATTAAATATCTTATGTAGCGAACGTTTCAAAAATGTTGAGCTCGATATAGCGAATGGTAAGAAAAACCAAAACAAAATCAATTTTTTTGCACTGAAATTTTATGCTCAATATTACGAACAAGAAGCGGTAAGGAAAATAAAAACGAAAGAAAAAACGTTAGAGTACCGTTACCTTATTTCAATGATTACACATATTTATATGTGTTTTGATCTTTTTTATTGTGTTCTTAAGAGTGCAAGTATTAACGTGAATTTACAATATTGGAAACAGAAAACGAATTTCATTGAATGGAAAAGTAAAAATATTAGATGAGTGTGACAAAGGTACAAGCCTCAATGAAATTTCCATTAAATATGGAATACCAAAATCTTCAATCTATACTTTGAAGAAATTTAAAACAAAAATTATAACGAATTTAGAAGCTACCAAAAATGGTTCAAAAAATCGTCTATCTCTAAAGAATGGTGAGTATCCCCTGATGGAGAAGGAGCTTCATCGATGGTTTTTAGAGCAAAGGAAAAAACACATTCCAGTTAATGGAACTGTTTTAAAAACCAAGGCCATAAAAATACAAAAGCGACTTTATAACGGCGGATTCCACGCAAGTTGGCTGTCTCGATATAAAAAAAGATGAGAGAGAAGTTATCGTCCTGAGCCGATTTGGTGGAACATTTTAAAAAGGAATTGCAAAAAATTATAGTCGAGCACAATTTAACTCTTGATGCTATTTTCAATGCGGACGAAACTGGTATATATTGGAAAATGCTACCAGATAAGATGTTTGTGCATGCTGGGGAAGCAGTGCTCCAGGTAGAAAGATGTCGAAGGACAGAGTGACGCTTTTACTATGCGCCAATGCATCTGAGTCAAAAAAAAAATTAAACCACTTCTCCTTGGGAAGGCAAAGAAACCCCGATCATTTCGTAACAAAGTATTACCAGTAAATTATCTTCATACAAATAAAGCGTGGATGACTGCTGGGATATTCAAAATTTGGTTCTATGAGATGTTTGTGCCAGAGGTTAGTATGGCCTGTTTCATTGTTGCTATTTTTATTATTATAGGTGACATTTTTTACAGGTGGAATCGTTTTTGAAATCAAAATCGTTGCCAATGAAAGCTTTATTAATCCTAGATAATGCGCCTAGTCATCCATCCAAAGACCAGCTAATAAAGTCAACTGATGATGGAAAAATTTGGACGATATTCATGCCTCCTAATGTAACACCGCTCATCCAACCAATGGACCAGAATGCCATACGTTTAGTAGAATTACAGTAAAGAAATAGTCTGCTTTCTAAGATTATTTCATCAGGAGCTGAGGATATTATAATCTTTTTAAAAAATCTCTGTTTGTATGAAGCAACGTCAATGATAAGTCTTGCTTGGAAAAATTTAAAGGCGGATACGTTGGCAAACTGTTGGCATAAAATCTTACAGCTAAATAATGATGAATTTGACGAGGAGGATGACATTCCATTAGCACAACTATTGCAGAGGGACGAAATTGTCAACATAAGACGCAGCAATATACTCATAAGTTCAGTTTTTCCGGACGTAAGCCTCATTTTTTAAGAGACTAAATTCGAAGTTTATGTTTCTATTTTTTATTTTTAGATAACTTTCACCATAGATGATATAAATTATTGGAATAGAGATGAATACCAAGACAATCATGAGAAGGAATGCGATGAAAATAATGAACCTGAAGAAATTGTGAATATTACACAAGAAACTAAAATAAAGCATACAGATGCAATAAATTGTTTCGAAACTTGTATTTTATGGAGCCAGCAAAACAATATTGATTGTTCAAAATCATTGGTTTTGAGAGAAATCCAGGAAGAAGCTGTCATACCATGTTTACAACTAGTACAAAAACAAACTTCAATAAACGATTTTTTGCACTCTTTCTAACTTGTAGTATATGTAGAAATTAATAAGTTTTTTTTATTAGTTTGTTAATATTAAATGTAAAATATTCCTTCATAAAATGAATATGAATATCTTTTTTTTATAATACTGAAATAAAATGATTTTTAAAAAGTCTCGATATAACGAATTTTTCGATTTAAAGAAAGGGCCTGACAATGTATCGTTCGTTAAACCGGGATTTGCCTGCATAAGAATCAAAATTAAATACTAAATTTATAAAAATATAACGTGATTTTAAAGATGATGTGATTACACTAGTCCAAAAATTTGGAAAAAAATGATGGCTGAAACGGAGCATGTTTTTTAACTAATGTCGGTGCGTTGAATTTGGATCTGGCATAAAAATTGGGCTTTCACGTCTTGTCAATACTGGCAATACTGTAAAACAGTCAACACTAACCTACAATTTCACAGTTGTTAATTTGGCAGAAGCCCACATTCATTCTACATCTTCATAATAGCAGCATTTAAGCATATCCGGGAGATCGTGTGTTACTGATTCAAGCTATTTTTGCTTTGTGTGTGGTGAATATTTGGTTAGAAAAAAGGATATGCAATCATCACGAATCTTTAAAATATGCATATTTATATTATTTACATTTTGCGGTCAGAAACATATCTAACCGTGGAGACCGACAATGTTTTGCAATAGTTACTGAACTGTTTTGTACAAGTGGGCAAAAGGCAAGAAGATCTATTTCGATTTTTTGTTCCAGTAGTTTGGACAAAAACCAAGTAACCACCAAACCGCTTGGTATTTCTGTTTAACAAAAGTTGCTAGAGTCAGTACGAGTAATCAAAAAATAGTATTTATGCGTATGTCGCATCGGTTTCCAAAATCTGTTTAACGTCCACCAAATGATCCATTACCAGTTATTCCCAGTGCTACGAGCAGTGAGTTTGAAACATCTTTCACTTGAAACAGATTAATTCACAGTTATTTACGATGCTTTATACTATATATGCAAATAAATGTAAATCACGCACCATAAGTTCACGACAGATCTTCAATTTGTTATCTTTTATTTCAGTAATGTCAAAATTGCAGTCATTGATCCGTAATTTTCCTTTGTATGGATGGTTTTTCATTAGCATTATGCAAAAAAAGAACTTTTAAACTGTACATAAAAGTAGATCAATTTATCGAAATTTAATTTTAGTTTAATTCGTAGACTACAGTTTCTTGAACTGCTGTTGATTAGCTTTGATCGTAATACAGTAGTAAATGTGTAAAAAATCGAACGGATAACTTTGTCCCATAAAAATACCAAATTTATTCCAGATTTCCGAGGTTTATATTTTCCAGTCTATTGGACCAAATTCCATATATATCGTATGCGAATGAAAATGCTCTGTGTTTGCTGCTTCCAATCAAGTTTAGCAAAATAAATGTTTTATCTATTATTTGTTAATGAACGATAAGTTGTACGTAAGCTATAATACAAGCATGTAAGTCAGTTCACCTGAGTCTAATTGCTAATTTCTGTACTAGTCTGTCGCGTTAAGCAACACAACATAATTTCTGCGTTTGTACTACGCCTTAGATCGACAGTTGAGTGCAACTCTTTTTTGGCGTTTATGCGGCTTCTTATAGCACACCGAAATAATAAAGCGCATCTAAATATAAAATCTCGAATTCGGTTAGCATATTTTTTATATGTGAAAAGTTTCGAGCTGATTCTAAATTTCCCGGCTGAATGATTTTGATCGTAAAATATGTTCTTTGTCATCTTTTGTACAGGTCGTGCTAGGTCACCCTAGCCTTCCCGATTTACACTTATTTTTTCTTCTGCTGCGTTGCATTTCTGAAAAGTAGTCAACCCTTACACATAACAAATATTTCACATTAACCGCTGTGTAATATTTGAGTCAAACAACCTTTTCTCCGTTTTGCCGGATGTAATGTGAAACAATACCGTAAGGCTTATGACTGTAAGTCAGAAATTTCTGTTCCCATAAATGCAAATATTTGCAGATTTTACTCATACCTGTAATATGTTTGCACATTTTCAACCACGTAATGTCCGATAATTATCAAGGCTCCCTACACAAAAAGCTCTTATTCAAGCTACTTATTTGCATTTCCTCTGATACTTTATTGTCTCACAGGAAATTGCATTTGTGCAACCTAAAAGGATAACAGCTATAACGACATAAAAACGAGTAAATGATGTTAAATAATGGATATAATTGTAATTAATGACAGCTAACAATACCACAAATCATACGACCAAGCAGTACGAGAACTTTGAGTGAGTGCGCTTATGAGAGTGTACTCGTATGTGTGTGTGAGTTTATGTCGAAAGTCGAACAAAATTGACTTAAATGAAATGAATAAACACCGTAAATTAATTGAACTCAAACTATAATTAGAAGCTTAACACAACCGTGTTTATGGATGTGTGTGAGAGGAGTGAGAGAGAGAGAGAGAAGAGAGAGTACAAGCTAAAGCAGTCCTTACTGTAAAGTGACTTCCTTTGTGCTATGCAAACGATCTAGAACTATTGCTGCACTAATACTAATGTGACTACAATTACCAGTTTGTACTGTTGCGATGCATATCTGGGACTTTATGTGTTATTCGGTATGAGTTTTCGATGCAAAACCAAAGTAAGTAAAACAAATGCCAAGAACGAAAGTTCATGTTTGTAAATATGTTGCAAAAGCCTTAGCTAACGAACGGAAAATCAGGCAAAATAGGGTAAGCAGAAGAATGATGGATCAGGGAATTTTATCTATGTAATTGCCATTCCCCTCGAAGAAGTGGGACAATAATTTTAATTTAATTTAATTTAATTTTTAATCGCACCGCGAAGATGCAGAGCAATATACATATATAACAAGGAATGGTAGGTCACACTATCACAATTTCACAACTTGTGATAAAGGATCACCGAAGCGACTACGAAAGCCTTGTGTCAACATGGCATAAGCTAATGATTTTCCATTTTGACTGATTCAGTAACTAAACAATGTTGCCGATTGTCCATTTAATGTAAATTGTACGAGTAACTGATTTTGATGACATCTGTAGTATTAGAATTGCTGAACTGCGTTCAGTTATAACTGTTTTCATTTGAAAATGAAATATTTATAGAACTAGAAGAAATAAGTTTCCCATATTTAAAAATTCTCTGGTTGACAGAATTCTTTTATGTATATTCTTGCTACAAAATTAAGTTTTATCCGAATACATAAAGAGTTTCTAATCTTCCAGTTACTGTTATGCTGTATAACAAAATCGATATCTAACTCACGTTATCGCTGCAACGCATCATAAGTTTCCATCTCTTTTATTGAACAACATTTGAACGAGTTCACGAGTGTTGCATTATAACTCCGCAAGAATTAAAGCAAAATTATACAAGAATCTTCGCGATGAGATAATCAAAGGACATGATTACAGCACTAAACCTTTAAATAATATTTGGGCAGAGATTGTCGTGGGACCAAATTTATTAAAAAAAAAACGTCTTAGAAACTTGATGCCAAAACATGCCCTTAATGAACAAAAAAAAAATTTATAAAATTAATAACAAATTGTTTCTACCGTGAAATGCAACTGAAAACATCCAGGGATTAGGTTGCTCTGTCAAAACTTAATTTCGACATTTGCTTTACACGACCCAACACGAAAGTACGTTTTTTTGCAGTTTCATTTCCCGATCCGAATCAGAACTAAAATCCGAAATGATTTCGTTCATTGGCGGGAAAAGCGTTTCAAATCCAATTTGGTAAATTTGAAATGTTTCAAATTATTTAGTGTTGGAAATATTCGGAAAGAGTTGAGCATTCTGCATTTATTCTTTTTAAGTAAAGGTGTACATCGCTTGGTTGCATCCAGAAAGAAGCGTCTAAGGTACACAGAATCTTTTGACCAAAAGTGCTTCATGACTTTTTAGGCGATGTTCGTTTGTCTGGCTGGTGGACACGATAACTACCGTAAGCCTTCATGAAACTTAAAAAACTTGTCACAGCTTAATATTTTGCTACATTATGGACGGAGATTGTAAATATGATTTATCGGTTCAACATTTCTGATACCTCCCATACAAGCTGACTGATTTGACGAAATTCAACTCACAGCAACTTCTAATTCGTAGACAGCATCAACCTGACTGAATTTTTTCTATTATTTCGACCTATATATATGTACATACGTAGGTCGAAATAATATATATACATATAATATATATATACATATATATGAAACATGTATATAATATATATATATATATATATATATATACCAATATATATATATATATTAGTATATATAATATGGTAAAATCTGAAGAAATCCATAGGTTAACTATACCCCTATCCAGCTGCGCTAAATTCAGTCAAATTTGATACATCGTGAGGGTTTGTAAAAACAGCATCACACAATGACAATTGACAGCATTGTCGAACCCTTTAACAATATACGGATAATTTTGCGCCTCAAGATTCCAAATACAGGTTTATCCATTTAGTGGTTTCAAATCTGCCGATCAGCTACTCTATACCTGCTATTTGAAGTGTTATTTATTTAGTGAAAGGTTTGCCTTCAACGAGTATGGATTGTTTAATTCGGTTGTTAAACGCGTAAAAATCGTTAAAACTGACTCTAGAAGTGGTAATTCAAACTTGGAAACTTTTCGTGCATTACGGGATGACTATGGTGGTCATATTCGAGTTACTGTGCAAGGAACTGGCAAGATTGTAAGCAAATTTGAAGAGACGGAAGCGTTGCAGATGTGGTCAGGCCTGTGCATCATCGCAATGTACGCAGGTTTTGAACAAAGCCTCAAACTTTGAACAAACAACTTACAGTGAGAAAAAGTTATACATATGTTACAAGTTTCAGATCTTTGCCATTTTAATGTTAAATTATGGGTAGAGGGTCGTAAGGCTGGAGTATTCAAAGTCAGTTCAACTGACTGATCTTACCGAATCTGAACTTAATACTTTGAAACTTGTCCTGTGTTTATCTGCTTCGAAACTTCACACATTTTTTACACAACTGCAGAAAAACAATTCTAAGCGCATATATGGGTTTTTAACAAATCCATTGTGGACTTAAGAATACGAGTATTTGCTTTCAATCTAAATACAATCTCAAAAATCGATCCTCTTAAAAAGGCCTCCTTTTCCTTGTTCAAGAAAATGTTAAGAAATCTAAAGGCATAGACTAAATGTTCTGAAAATTTGCACTTGAATAGAAAATAAAATTGTGCGTTATTTTGATTCAATTTCAACAAACATAACGGAGCAACTACAAATACAGACAGAGCATGCCCTTATATGTCTGTGAGTGAGGATACTGGCATGTAATTCATATCGAAGTATTTTAGTCTATGTGTGTGTGTGTGTTTATGTCCAAGTCCTGGCAGTGAAACAAGACAGGGACCAAAAACTAAAACTACCATGGAAAAAGCTCAAGTTTCCCTGGGAAATTGTGAAACAAAACGTTGTTAAGGGAAAATATATGCAAATGGATGCCTCTTCGTTCAAGGGAATGTTACAACTACGGACCTATGTGTGCACAACATAAACTCGCATGTTAGGTGATGAGAACATTGCAATTGCAAATTGTTTGAACGATAAGGGACAGTATGAAAATTCAAGTAGTAAAAATATTAAAAAATTGTTGTATCGATGACTTTCAAAGAGAGAATTAAATCTGATTAGTGATTCATCAGCGCTTAGATACAAGGCAGTCGCCCTATTCAATTACCATGAAGCTCGAATTATAATAGGAAAACTAATAGACTGCGCAGGTCATTGAAATCTTATTTCTCTTATACATCCTTGCCTGAGTTATGTTGCGGTTGCCACATTCTATTTCTACAGGGGCTAAATGTGGTAGGAGTTTAGACTAGACTCGCGCACGAGCATCAATCGAGGGTTTTAAAAATGTGTGATCACTTGTGCCAAAGGAGCTTTTGCGACCTGCCTGATCTTATGGACAGGTTATATGATGGCCGTTGTTATAACCAAAAATTACCTTGGGAAACTAAGAAGCATATGCTCAAATGCCAGTGGAAACAAATGATTTCTCGTCTCGCTTATATGTTCATCAATATCCTTTTGGTTGAAACCAATGATTACACTTCTTTATAATCATTAATGTTTTAAGGTGGGCTCGAACCCTTAACAAGGGTGCATTGTTCTTACAATGAAGGCGACACTTTGGAAAGTCAGAAAGTCTTATTTTCAAAAACGAGTTGCGGGGTGATGATCTGATGATGTCGGAAAGACTGGGAGGGGTATCAGGTATTTATATCTTACTAACTGACCCGGCAAACGTTGTTTTGCCTTCAAAATGCATTATTTGATTCAATGTTAATGTGGTAAAAAAAATTAATTGCAAAAATCTCACCTCCAACGCCATCTATCACTTCAAATGAAACCTTTTAAACCTTCCGGAATACTCTATCAAAAATTTAAGACCAAATCGGTTCAACCGTTCTCGAGCTTTAGCGAGACTAACGCACAGCAATTGATTTTTATATATATGGATTACTTGTATTGATGACGCCAGCCGGACTGGCAGCACAGATCCTAGCAGATGGGGTTTTGAATTTGAATTGAGCTAAAAATGACGGAGAGTTTAAGGCATTTCTTGCTAGGCTTGAACTGTTGAGGCCGGCCGGATGGGGTACTTAGATTCCCCCCCCCCTATCTGCTGGGAATATAAGTTCCCCATACGGCCGACCTCAACAGTTCAAGCCTCGCAAGAAATGTCTCTTGGTCATTTTTAGTCATCTGCTGAGAATCTTAGTTCCCCATCTGGATGGCCTCAACAGTTCAAGCCTTCTGTGCGAGACTGAAATTTAATACTTTTATATGGCTAATGGCTAACGCGGAGGTGTGAATGGATTTGGCATGAAGTAAATGATGTGTAAATGAAGATATATATGTGTGATGTGAGTAGCAAATAAGACCTATACAAGCGGCAAAAAATAATGACCGGCGGCCAATAAAGACGGAGTTCAAACCTAGTGTTTGTTCTTGTCGGTCAGATTTAGTACCTCGGATAAAGACATGAATGTACTGAGTATCCATTTGGACAATGATAGAATGGCGGGGTGGAGCCCAGAGCCCATCATCTGGTCATGTTAACAGGATGATACTAGATGTAAAATTCAAGACATATTGTTGTTGTTTCCTCTTGAAGGCAAGGGATATTTGATGTGATTAAGGAATTGGAAACGCCTTCTCCGTTATTCTTCAGCAGCATTAGTTATTTGTTAATTTCGGCTAAATCTGGTTGTTACGAAAAATGTAATGAATTATTTCAGACATCTAGTACGTAGTAAATTCAGGTCCCGAATTGTTCGAATGTCGAAAAAGGCAGTTCGATAGTAAATTTCAAATTTTTTGTTCAAATAGCATATTTCAATCCACTAAGCAAGAGCCTTTTTTGTTGAATGACTTTCTGCCGTCGTTCAGGTTACCTATTAATCCAAGATTGAGTGGTCCTTCACAACAAAATGCAGCAAAGTAGTTTTTATTTTCTAATCTTTAGTAGATGGTTTTCCATTCGAAAAATTTTTAAGTTTCCGGAATAGATGGAAGTAGCTAAGTCGGAACTATAAGGTGGATGTGACATCACTTCCAATCCAAGCAAATGTGAGGATTCGCGTTCTCGTAGTTCAAAATGACGTGTCTGCGATTTACCAATTCAGGCGTTAGTTCATTCAGTTCTTTTTAGGCTTTATCAGTTGGGGACAATAGATATCAGAATTTATGGTTTGGTCCAATGCCTTAAAATCAAACCAAATTAACAACATAACTTTTTTGGTGCTATTTCAATTTTTCCTTTTAAATAAGTTCAATTTATTTGCTTGTGTATATGTATGAAAAAGAAACATTTTATTTAATTTAGAAGATTAGCAAACAGAATTTTTCATTTGTTAGCTGCTCAGTATCGATAAGTATAAGTATCATCAACGATACTGTCTGTTCCGTGGTCCAAAAAGCAAGAGTGTTTAGATAGCAAAAGCTATGTGCAGGTTGAAGAGTCCATTGTCACAAATATGTTCGAAATTTCCTTATTTGGGCAGATTGTAAAAGTAATCCGCTACTTTGCAAATCATACACTGCGACCTCTATTCAACGTATGAGAAAACACAGCGTTAATGTTTTCATTAGTCAAAAACAATAAATTAGTGAGTCGAGTCGTAAGTGTACTATATTCAGTGCACAACTTCTTTCAGTGATCGCAACAACAACCACAATTTAGCTTTGATATGGATGGTCTGATTTGAATCAGAGGTTAAGATACTGGGAGCTAAGAAGATACTTTTACAGCATTAAATTTAGTTATAGGATCAAATTAAATATTGAAATATGATTTTGCAAATGATAACATTAAGTGACATTTTAATGCAAGAAATGGTTCTTTTACAATTTGTTTTAATATTGGAAAAAATTCATTCTTAGAAAACAAATAAAAGTTATACGAATATATATATTTCCGTAAACAGATGCAATTTAGACTTTGATGAAGTTTGAGCGAGTTCATCTTGCTGGGACCACTTTCTATTTCAGCCGACATTATTGTAAAAACCCATTCTCCATCTTCAGTAGCAATACGTCGCCAAAAAAGGATCATTTAGATTGCGTTTTAGTAATAATGTTTACCGGATTTCCGCTTAAGTTGTGCGGAACTGAAATATGGGGTTTTTTGGCTTTTGATTTTCAATAGTCGTTAGTCTGTGTGAAAAAACAACCTAAATTACTTTCTTGCCAATCAAATATGTATAATATTCAGATCTGCTGAAGATTTGGAGAAAATAAGCATTTAAAACAGTCCAATTTTGTTCTTTGTAAACACAATTTTTGCGACGTGCAAAACGCTCCATTCTGAAAGCTAACAAAAATTTGTTATAATCCCTACACTGTACGAAATATAGTTTTGAAAAAAAGCCTTTCTTAGCCATTACAGAGCCGATGCGGAAAACATCAAAAGTACACTTTGAATACTGCCGTATTTGACATAAAAAATGGGACAGGTTACTAATTACTAAAATCAACTATTCTCAAATGCTTGTTATATCAAACACTATAACATACAGTATCGGACAAAACTAAAGCACGGACTTCTGTTTATCAAGAAACTTTACAATAACATTAAAAAGAATGCCCATTTCAAAAAAACAAATACTATATTTGAAAGAATATAACTACACTTATTAAAAATTAATGCAGAAGTTTTGTTGCTTAGTAGTTTAACTACTTTTTTATGTGCTTATTTTAATACGTACGAAAATGCAGCGACAAAACAAAAGCACGAAACCTTTTGAATGTTTCTTATTCTATACAATATTTTTTTTTTTTCGATTATTTCGCTAAATAAATGGCACGAAATAAATATTCAGTTCATTTAAAAGAAAAAATAATAGCTGATTTTAATAACGGTGAATCTGTGGCGGCCATTGCAACAAAATTTGGTATTCATCATAGTATTATGTCAAGAATAATAAGCCGCTTTCGATCTTCGGGTTCTTTGGCTACAGTACACAAAGGTGGACGGCCACGAAAGACCAGCAAACGAGATGTCCAGGCAATAATACGCTTAGTAAAAAAGGATCCATTCGTATCGTTAAGGACCATTGCCTGACAATTATCGTTGAACATTACTCCCAGAACCATCCAAAGGGGCCCTAAAATCTTATAAAAGTGCAAAAAAAAACCTTTATTTCACGGAAAAATAGACTGGCCAGGATTGAGTTTGCGAAGAAACATATTAATTGGACCACTACACAATGGACAACCGTACTATTCTACGACGAATACAAATTTAATATGAACGCTTCCGATGGATTTAGACTAGTTCGGCGACGCAGAAGACAGCGTCTTAAGCCACAATGTACAAAAGGTACAGTGAAATGCGGAGGGGGCAGCGTTTTGGTCTGGGGCTGTTTCTCAGGCCATGGCATGGGTCCAATTCATAGAATAAGTCGAATAATGGATCGATTCGTTTATAGAGACATTCTCTAAAATGTAATGTTTCCACATGTAGATGAGGAGATGCCAATTAAGTGGAGGTACCAACATGACAACGACCCCAAACACACATCTATGTGTGTGAAAGATTGGTTCGTACAAAATAAAATTAAAGTTTTACAATAGCCGGCGCAATCGCCTGATCTCAACCCCATAGAAAATCTATGGGAAATTGTAGGTCGAAATATAGACCGCGATAGCTGCAAAAATTTGGATGAGCTCTATAAAAATGTGGAAAATGCCCGGAACAAAATTTCTTCAGACGTATTAAATAATTTAATTGACTCCATGCATCGAAGATGTGCCGAAGTTTCACAAAATAGTGGATATGCCACAAAATACTGAGTTTTTTCTAGTCCTCAGTTATGTAGTATTGGATACGTGCTTTAGTTTTCTCGCCTAAAAATATTGAGTTTTACCTTTTTTCTTAAATTTTGATTGTTTTTAATGAAGAATTAATGTTGTTTTTGTTTTATTTTAAAATATAGTTTAATAACCTATAATGTTGAATAAAAAAATATCAATTATCTAAACGAATTTTAAAAGGCTGTTTAACGACATTCGTAAAAAGCATTCTGTGCTGTCCGATACTGTATATGAAAACATAATCGGAAATTGCAGTCAGATAAATAGACTTACACATGCTTTCATTTCGCATCTGAGCAAAATTAGGAGAGTATAAGAAGGGACGTGGTAAATCGCTAAGTTCTTGTTATAAAAATATGCTGCATTAAAGCACAAGTAAGGAATAAGGAATATAATTTTCTGAACACCTTACCTTATAAATTATAGAGGGAAAACTGATTTTTGTCAATTCGGGCGATTCGTATTTGCGGTACTATAAGGAACTTGGCATTGCAGCCAGATACGAGCCAAATTATACTGAATTTAGTGCAATTGTATGTGTATGTGTACATTTAAGTATACGGACTAAATTATGCAACATTTATGGAAGGCAATTCATGACAGTGCTATGATGAAAACGCGGCTATCATGCATGTTAATGCGGGGGGTTGATCGGTCAGTGTTTTTATTACATGTGAATGAGAATGAGAAAAACGGGGGGTTAGAGAGTGTTTAATCGAATGACTTTAATTTATTGGCAAGGTTATTGGATGGGATATTTGTACTCGTTAGTTTCACACCATTCTTTACCTTATAATTTTAGACTTTCGATATGATTTTTGCAACAACAAAGTCGAACTGGCTTTTATTATAATTTCACTGTTAACATACCTTTAAATATCGTAAAAATGTACTTGCGGATGTAAATTCAAATGTGGTGAATGCGATGATGTTAGCTACTCACTTATCCGAGGGGGGTTTAGTTGAAGTTTAATAACAAGTCTCTGCAACGGAAACAATTCTTTCGTTAAAAAAAAAAAAAAACACTTATCCAATCCGGCTCGTTTGGACCAAAAATGTTAATGCGGGGGGTTGATCGGACAGTGTTTTTATTACATGTGAAAGAGAATGAGAAAAACGGGGGGGTTAGAGAATGTTTAATCGAATGACTTCAATTTATTGGCAAGGTTTTACCTTATATTTCTGGGGTTCACAAAATGGAAATTATATTACCAAGCAGGGACTTTAAACGTTCAAATCAGTAGTTTATATATCGAGAGAGTTAGATGAGAGTTAGAATACCGCTTTATTACACTGCTAGAACGGTGGAGTGAAAGCTCTTTTCTTAACCGTGCTGGGCGTGTACTTAAAAATTAAGATTTACAACTATCAGGGTAAGGAAAACTTGTGCACGTAAACAATGCATATGATCGTGATTCAAAATCAGGATACGATATGTCTGACGAACACTTCGAGTTGTTGAGTAATCGAAAGTCTAATAAAGGCTTCTCAAACTAACGTTCGGAATTATCGTTAAACTGTAGGTTCCACTGAGTGAGTCTAAGAATAATAGTGTATAAATTTACCGAACGAGAGAATTTGTTTTCTTTTTCTGTTTATAAAAAAAAGTACGAAAGAGGGAGTGGTCATGCAGTCGAATTGTCCAAAATTATAGCAAACATGCACTACGAGTATAATATTTTTAACTAAAACAACTGAAGTAACCTAATCTAGTCATGAAATTACTTATTACAGAGCAAATTAAAATATCGATAAATAAGTCACTTTGAATTTGTTTTTATTTCTGGTTGTGAGAAAGATACGAGATATAGGGTGGTCATGTGGTCGAATTGCCCAAAATTATGCCAAACATTATATATGTAGTATAATACAACTAGAAAAACACTGCAATAACTTAATACAGTCACTGAATTTCTTATTACAGAACGAATTGAAATATCGATAAATACCCCAACTTGAATTCGAAGCAATAGAAGGAGTATGACAAATCCATCAATTTCCGTTAAAAAACTAAGTTTAGCAATATTATGCTAATATTAAATTTGATTTAATTCAGTACAAATGCTTGAAAGATAAAAACCTAAGAATAAGAATTCAAATAGTTTTGCAGATGATATTTAATGCTTTATTTAGCATAGTCAGAATGATGAGATTTATGCCAAATATGCATCGTTTTTTTCGAAAATTTGCTCCCATTTTGAGGGTAATTCCATTATGCTCTTCTCAGAGAAACCCTCTTTGCTATTGGCAGAAAACTTGGGCCGTCTATTTTCACCTGCTAAGTTCTCAGATGAGAACTTAGTCCATGAAGTTTTTTTTGGGTTAACTCATGTGACGGCCATACTTCGAACTTATCCGTCTTTACTTAAGTTGTTTCAAAACTTTTATTCAATGTTTAGGTTGAATTAAAATTAGGAATACAATAAGTTACGTATTGTCCCTTGATCTAATTATGTGGATGAATTTCTTAAAAGTGTTTACAATGATCTTCTGCCATTATTTAATAAACTTTAAAAAAATGGCTGATGGTTTCCAACAAAATATTATTATAGAACTAGATTCGGGGTTCTCATTTATGTTAAAGGATCTTACACTCAAAAAATTGTACATGCTAGGGAATAACTACAAAATTTAAAGGGTCAAGTCAGGACTACTACATTAATGTAGTCTTCTTTCCGAGCTCCAATATTTTGTTGCTTGTCTGCAAATAAGACTTGGAAAATCCAACATTTGCGATTTACTAATTCAGGCCTTTTTTTCTTTTGGTGCTTCATCTAGTTTTGTCAGTTGATGGCATTAGATCCCAAAGTTTATGGTTTGATTCCTTGAAAGTAACTGATTCCTTGAAACTCTGAAAATCCTACAAAAATGAAGTCATAGACTTTCATATAATGTAATTTAGCATTTGATGTAGTTAGAGCACATTTCTATTGATTGTACCAGGATCTCTCTAGATTGGCATCGTTGAAAAGAATCCACATTTCGTCAGGAAATCCACTAATGGGGAAATTAATGATGATAAAACGGAAGCTTTTGCAATAGTAATCCAGCTTGTAATAGTAAACTCTTCGACAACGGAATGGCAACGGAAAATAAATAGAGACACCTTCTTCTTTGCTTTTCAATAGAAGACCTTCTATCAGGCTTTATACTTTTACTAAAAGTCTTCTCAAAATTTTCTTCCCTTAGATAGGCTCTAGTAATTCGTCTTGCAGAAAATTATTTCTTATTCTTTCTGGTGCGAACCACTGTGCACCACTGTTTAATGGCTTAAAAAAACTTTCAGAAACAAGTTCCACGTTGCGGCTTAATAACTCACAATAATATTAATTCAGATATGAGTGGCAAATTTACAAATTTTTGTTTATCAGAAGCGACAACTCTTTGAACGAATAAAACGAATATTATTTCCCAACTTTTCATACGGTTACTTACATGTACGGCGATGTAACAACATGGACTAAGACAACCCTAAGATAACCGAAAAAAATGTTCGAAAACTGCATAAATAACGGGCATTAAATGATTTTAACCACACTCATACAAACACAGACTCTAACGGAAATTGAGATCATAGTTTGAGTTGAATGCTTGGTTGCATTTGTATGTATGTGTGCACAAGTACGGACATGATATTCAAATGCACTTGAGGTTAAAGTGTGCGCACATATGCAAATTTGTTTTGCATGGATGCAGTCATATGATGGTAAATGCCAAGTTAATGCATTCAAATGTCACTTAAGATAGAAAAACAATTTTAAGACAGTATTTGACTTTCCCACTATATTACATGATGATGAGATACATTGATTTTAAACCTATAAGAAAGTGAAAGAAACGAGAAAACGGATAAAATATGTTGTAGTCGGATAAAATAAGTTGCAAAAAAGTACCATAGAGAATCTTAATGTATTTAAAATGAGAAATTTGTAATGTTGATTATTGCGCCCAAGTAGGTGAACCATTATGATGGGGTAAACGTATTGGCAGAATCTAGAAAGACTGCACGAAGACCGTACCATCGATATTCCTATGTTCAATATGTGGCTGTAGCTTCGACGATTTAGCTAAATCCAAGCGTTTCGACTCGAAACCTATCGACGCGAATTGGAGTTAGCAGACGGTCATTACAACGGATAATTAATGAAATTACAAATTACAAGTAAGTTAAACCCTCTGGATTCGCCTGTTCACTCGGAATTTTGACAAGAAATTATTTAAATTGAATTTATAGAATTTGATTGAAGAAGATACCAACTTGATAAATTGCTTGTTTATGTGTGATCAGGCTTATATTGATCTAAACAGCAATGTAAACAAGCAAAATTGTCATATATGAAGTGAGTCTAATCCAGAAATACTCCATGAGACGGAACGGCACCTAGAACGAGTCACTATGTAGTGTGCAGTTTCATCAAAGTGCATTGTGGAGTCATAATTCTTTGAAAAAAAAAAAAAAAAAAAAAAAAAACGGTGCAACAGTAACTGTCGATAGGGACTGTTGTTTACTAATTTTGAAGAAGTTGTTTTGCCCAGAACTGCGCCGAAGACTTATTCCTTTCAAAAGCATTTAGTTCCAATAAGATGGAGTAACTACACACTTAGTCAGACCGGTTATGTCGGGGCTCCAACGAAAATTCCCAAACAAATTAATATCAAGAGACTCCGTTTTTCGCTGGTCCCCAAGGTCAATGGGCCTGAATGTATCAGACTTCTTTTATAGGGTTAGGTCAAGCAAGAAGTGTACAAAATGAAACCAATGAATATGACTCAATTGAAGCAGCCCATTAAAACAGTAATTGAGCCGGTCCGGCAATGATTATTTTTCTGTTCAGGTAACGCATATGCGTTAATGAGCATGGAAGTCATTTGTGGTCTATCAACTTCAAAATCAATTAGTCGCATGAAATAAAATTGAATTTCTATATATAATTGAAAATTCTATATAAAAATAAATTAACATGAATTTCTTATTGTAGCACAATTGGTGCATATAAGTCTTTGCCGGCATTTATTTCTCACTTTTTTTTTAAACCATTTTTAGTAACCATTTATGTAACTCAATTTTTATTACTTGGAAATTATAGAGTATTTACAACCATAAGTTTAAGCCAGTGCGGGGATTTCTATAAAATGAATTGATTAAAGTTAGCCAACATTCAACTTCCTTTTGCATAGCTGCCGGAACGGGCGTGATAAATCGCTTGGTTCTTATCAAACTATACACCGAATTGAAGGACAACAAAAGACGCAAAATTATTACCTCCTGATGTCATCTGCTTAGAAATTGTAGAAGGATCACTGATATTTACTAAATCTTCCAATTTGTAATTTTGTATGACACCCTAAGAGAAAGTAGCATTTAAGCTACTAAGTATATTTCGAAATGTGTTTCATGGCTTTTTAAATCAATTGAGCGGGGTCCGTCTGTCTGGCTGGTCGGTAGATGAGATAATTGTAAAACATCATAAAACTTGACACAGTAGCCAAGGACTGTAAATAAACTATATCTACTCAGCACATATTATACCTCCCACATAAATTGACAGTTTTTCTGAAATTCAATTTGTTCCCAAAAGCTTCTCCTTTATAGGATGCTATAATTTGAATTTGCGTAAATTGTGTTGAATTGTAGAGCCTGGGATAAATTAAGAAAAGACAGTATAATCAAGATTTGTCAGTTAGAATACTACAAAGGCCCACAATCTTTAAGAAATTGCAGGTCGTTTCCCATATATCTGTGGTCACAACCCGTAACAGTCTAACTCGAGTTAGGACACAATTGAGTTATTTGCACCATCGTATTCAGCGTATCTAAATTTATTTGCTCTAAATTTTTCATGTTTGTATCTCTTCTAGGAAGGCAATTAATCCTAAAAAACCTAATAGCTTAAGTTATTTTTCTAAATGACTGTTTTGGCATAACTGCCTAAGTCAATTTAGGATTACAACAAATATGAACATTATTTTTTCATCATTGCCTAAATCAACTTAAGTCGTTAATCCAAGAAAATAAAGAAACAATTTTATTTTCCTAACTTGAATTAAGCTCTTATTCTGAATTAAACTTTCGTTGTTTGATAAACATAAATTGAGTTAAGGTCTTTCTCCAAACAAAAAAATTTTTATATAATCTGGAATAATAGCCTAACTCGACTTGAACTTTTTGACTTTCTTTCGTTCAACAATTCATAAGAGCCTAAGTGTCTTTTTCGATAATATATTTTGACTGCGAGAATAAACAACTATTTTTTGTTAACAACTAAGTAAAGAAATTCGTTTCCTTGGAATCTGTAGCAAAGTTTTCCAAAAAAAACCTTCTCCTGATTTTCAGTGAAGATTCAAAACTTTAAACTCCTGTACTGAAAATATTGAAAAACAGGCTTAGGCTGTTATGGGTTGTGACCACAGATATTTCGTATACTTCAATATTTTAAAAAGAAATTGTATTGCATTTTAGTATTCGCGAGATATGTATAGTTTGTTCGATCCTATTATTAAGTCCAGGCCAGAATTTAAGGGTCATACGTTTAACATAATTACACTAAATTTAATCAAACTTAGGGTCTTAGAAAGAAAACTGACTGCCATGCCACATCTTCACTAGTATCTTGTGATACAGATTCGACGATTTTTCGAAATTAAATTTTTCCTCTGTAATTTTATACCAGCGGTTTCCATTAGTGTAGATTTTTATCCATCGCATTGAAAAAATCTACCAAGTAACAAACCAAAATGATGCCAAACAAATAATCGGTTATATCCATATACTCTTAGCTCCACATCTTCCAAGAAGTTCTACGGACTTTGCTTACATTAAGCACACATGATATATTTGATAAATAGATTTCTGACCATAAAAATAAACGGCATTGCACATTAGCGTATACAAAACAGAAACCATAAAACCGTTTGCTCTGTTCGAAACCGTACGCCGGTTTTACGAAATTACTATTTTAGAAACCCCGATTTAACCTAATTCTGTCGCTTTGGTTGTTCGCCTTTTTGAAAAATTACGTCATTTTGTTAAGAACAGATTTGTGTCGAAAAAATAATAATTTAAAACACTGCAAAATAATGGGAAATTGAGTCCGTCCTCTGAAAAATTTCGCTAATTTAGAAAATTTATTTTTATAAATAGAAAATAAAATATTTATACAAGAGTCTGGCATCGCTAAAACTATATAACTTCACAGTCTGTCATTAATTGTTAGCATTATAACTGAAATGTGGGTCGATCACGCAAAATGCCAATATATACGAAGTGTGCTCAAAAATAAGGTGATTTTTCAAATTCGCGGGCTACGTACATTCGACTTTCGATTATTATTTTTTTTTTTGTGTTGGTACACTCGTCTCGAAGATATGTTGACGGTTTTATTCATATAGCACATTTAGTTTGTTTGTGAGAGGCATAAATAAGACAAGTGTTTTGCGTGTTCGGCGAATTTCTGCTATCGAAGAAAATGGATCAAAGAAATTGCATCAAATTTTGTGTAAAAAATTTTATTAAGTACTCAAAAACACTTGAAACGTTGACAGTGGCATACGGTGAGAGTACTCTGAGTCAGAAAAATGTTCACTAGTGGTACAAGGTCTGCACAGAAGGTCGATGACGATGCTCGCTCTAAACGCCCCATCACATCAACAACCGATGAAAATGTTTAGAAAGTGAAGAAAATTGTTATGGAGAATCGTCGTCGTCACAATTAGAGAAGTTGGTGAGGATGTCGGCATATCGGTTGGCTCGGGCCATGCAATCTTTTCGGAAGTTTTGGGCATGAAGCGTTTGGCAACGAAGTTCGTTTCAAAATTGCTGAATTTTCACCAAACACAAAGTCGCATGAGCATCGCTCAGGAATTGTTGAATGTCGTCAACGATTATCCAGATTTGCTTAAAAGGGTCATAACTGGTGACAAATCATGGGTGTGGCTGCGATATCGAAACCAAAGCCCAATCGCCCCAATGGAAGAGTCCAGCAGAGCCAAGCCCAAAAAAGCACGCCGAGTTCGATCAAATGTCAAGATTTTGCTTACTGTGTTCTTTGATTACCATGGCGTAGTGAATCAAGAGGTCTTACCACAAGGTCGTACGGTAAATAAATAGTATTACTTCGAAGTTATGCGCCGTTTGCGTGAAGCAATACGAAAAAAAACGTGCGGAATTGTGGAAGAAAAATTCATGGCTTTTGCACCTTGATAATGCACCTGCTCACTCATCTTTGCTTGTGAGAAATTATTTGGCCAGAAATAACACCGTTATCATACCTTAGCCACCGTATTTACCAGATTTGGCCCCCTGCGACTTTTTCCTGTTCTCAATATTGAAGAGACCCATGAATGGACGGCGTTTTGAGGCGATTGAGATAAAAGCCGAATCGCTGAGAGAGCTCAAGGACATATCAAAAAGTACATATCAGAATTGTTTCGGGGGTTGGAAAAAATGCTGGCACAAATGAATTATATTTGAGGGGACTACTTTGAAGGAGGTAATATAGAAATTGATGAATAGATAAATATTTTTTGGGAAAAATTAAAAATCACCTTTTTTTAACACACCTCGTATTCTTTATTTAACCATGCTGAACAGAAAAAACCCAAAAAATTGGATGAACTGGTCTTTTTTTGTTTGTCGAATAACCGAATTTTCAAAAAAAAAATCGCTATGTTCGAATAACTTGAAACCCGGTTTTTACAAAAAGGTCGAGCATTTGCACATTCTTGGAAATTTAAGGAAAATTAAGGAAGTTTTAAGGGGCTCGGTTATACGTTCGATGTTTTACAGTTTGCACATTACCGTTTGCAGAAGAAAAATTAAAATTCGATGTATATGGTAATATGTGTGAAAGGTACTCTTTTCATGGTACTGCAGTCCATTTTCGCCCTCAGAATTAAGTTTATTAAACGCACAACTTTTGTCAAATTTGACTGAGTTCTTTTTAACTGCTTGAAATAAATTAAGCTAAGAATATGCAGGTGAAATGGATCATATACTTGGAAGATATCAGAAGAGCCTATTTTTTTTTAAAATTTCCTAGATCCTATAAAGCAATACAATGAACAATACTTTAGTTGCTGCAGTCTACGACTTAGGAGATACAGGGAAAAATAGAGTTTCGGAAAATCGACCAAATTTTATGGGAGGTACCACAAATATTCTAAATAATGTCCATTTTCATTTTTAGACACTGTCTTGGCTAACAGATTTGACTGAATTTTTTGGATCGGTTTAAAATATATAAACCTAACAATATTTGGGTTGGATCAGGCATTTTTATGTGAGGTGCCAGATGGTTCACGGTTAGCTAATCAACTTTTTCCCATTTCACCAAGAATTAGAGATCAAAGGAAGGAACAAGAATGCAGGTCGCTGTGGCCTACGAATTTTGAACTGTAGAGGCAAAATTTAGTTTCGAAAAATCTATCATTTCATGTGGGTGGTACCAGAGAAGCAGGGCGTTAAAGCCCATTTATAATCAACGGCTACGACCTGACAAAATATTAGATTGTGTCATATTTTTGGAAGAAGTTTTATAATGAATTAGGGGAGTTATCTTGACCAACCCGTCAGACAACCGAACTTACAACCCTCAATTGACGTGATATATGGGGTGAGTTTTTAACCGTAGTTTTTTTTTAAATCGAATAAAACACTCAAATTTGCATCATATATTAAAATTTTTCAACGGAATCGATAAATTGGTCTTTGCCATTTAATTTTCAAAGATAATTTCATGTAAATGTTGTCCGCGGCTCCGTCTCAAAATGTCCATTCGGAAGATCCAATTTTGTGGTCGTGTTATGTTGTCCTCTAAGTCTTTAATAGTGTTCGGCTCGCCCACATATCGTAGATTAACGACTTCACATAACACCACAAGAAATAATCAAGAGGCGTTAAATCGCAAGATCTCGGGGTCCAACTCACAGCGTCAAATCGAGAGATAAGCTGCTCACCAAATTCATCCCTCAACGTATCCATTGTTTCACGAGCAGTGTGACATGTTGTATCGCCCTGATGAAACCACATGTCAACCAAGTTCAACTCAGCGAATTGAGGCAAAAAAAAAAAGAAAAAGAAAAATCGCGTATCATGACTCGATATCGTTCGCCGTTGACGGTAACGTCTCTTCCACGGTCGTCTTTGAAGAAAAATGGACCGATGATGCCACCAGGCCATAAACCGCACCAGACTGTCGTTTTTTCGGGATGCATCCGTAATTTATGTATGGCATGTGGTTGTTCATCACTCCAGATGCGACAGTTTTGCTTGTTTATGTATTCGTTCAGCAAGAAATGAGTCTCATCGCTGAACACAATTTTTCGATAAAACAGCGGATTTTCATTGAACTTTCGTGAGACCCATTCACCAGAAATTAGACGTTGTGGTAGATCATTCGGCTTCAATTCTTACGTGAGTTGAATTTCATAGGCTTTCAAACTCAAATCGACGTGTAAGATTTTCCTTGTGGTTGAGTAACACATGCCCAATCGCTGAGAACGGCGTTTTTTTTTTACATTGTCATCATTGACTTTCTACATTTTGGTTATGTTTCCGATTTTGATATTCCGCAGGTATTTTTATTTAAGTAACCTCTTCAAAAAACCATATTATTCCCTCTTTACGTTAAAAAATATACAAACATACGTACATATTGACATAACGACTGACATCCAATCAATGGACCAATCGGACCTTTTTCATTTTATGTTTTTGCTAAAACTGTTCTAATCGTTTTAAATTCTAAACGCCACGACCGTAATGACAAGATGTTATAGAAACTTCACACAAATCCAATACTGAAATAAAATGAGAGCAACATATTTACACTTAAATTGACTACTAGCCAAAAAAGAGAATACTGACATTCTCTTCCCGAAATTTTTCCTAAACAACTTCTTTTATCGTATTCCTTATTAACCGCTTTCCAACAACAACACGAACTAATTACCATTTCAATGCCAATCACGGAGAAGAGGAGAAGAAAACACATCAGCTTATTTAATGCACATAAACACACAAATTAACATTGTTTTTGTTTGTGCTACCAGCAACTCCATTTTCTTTTCACACCTTTTCTATCAAATATGAAATATGAATGCACGCAAATTTTGTTTTGCAAAAAAAAAAGTACACTCGCGACTGCTATGATTTAATCGAACTCTGAACGACTTTTACGCGATAATCTCATAACAACACGTTAGAATTGATTGAAATCTTTGGAGAATAAACATTTTCTGATATTTTGATAAGTTATAAACGCTGTAAGCACTAATAATTTTAAACTCCATTATAATTACACGCACTTTGCCCAAAAGTTTTTGTTAGACTAACGAGAATGACCAAGATAAAAGAAATGAACAGAAAAATGAGTACGAGAATGGTTGATACTTCAATGAGAGTAGGAGAGAAATGATCTCTTTCGGTGATGCACGCAGTGTTGCCATAAACTAACACAAATATGTACTCGTAGATGTTAATTGTATGTAAAAATGCAAACTGCATTAGAGTAAGAAGATGTGAAAGTTGATTAAATGAAAAGTGAGACGAAGGAGAATAAACAAAATGAAAGAAATAAAAGGAAATGGGAGTGTGAGTATGGTTGATGCTAAAGTGAGATTGGGAGGAAAATCATATTTTTCGATGATCGCAGTGTTGCCATAAACAGACACTAATACGTAGTTGTTAAGTGCAAATAAAAATGCAATCTGTATTAATGCAAGAAAATGTGGAATGTGCTTAAATGAAAAACAAATTGAATAAATGTGAAGAAAAGTGTTCGAAAGTTGTTAGAAATGTTGATACATTTCTGCGAAAAATTACACTTTGAGACTGTTCTATGAAGATATTTCCATACAAGAAGAATGCTTACGATAGTGTCAAATAATCAGTGCTACCAAGTTAAGATATTTTGTGTATTATATGTATTAGACCTTGCTCCATATGTGATATATGAACATAGTTGTAATAGATCCAAACCCAAAATGTGCACGGATCGACTCAGAATCAGAATTTCTTATGCAATTACAGTTGTCCCTTTAATATCCATGTATTTTTATGAATACGATACAGATGTCTTTTACGAACCACAATTGTTGGAGTGTGATTCTATTTACTATTTGGTTCTTTTGAAAACCAAACGTCGATCGGTTTTATGTCCAAATTTGGTGCGAAATTTGGAGATAATAGCACGAATTGTTGATTCCGCAGGTCGATTATAACGACCCCAAAATGGTCATATCAACAGAGCACGAATTTTGATAATAAATTTCAACGATTTGCAATCGTTGCTCGTTTGTTAGTCTTTCTATAATGAAATGGCAGGGTATACTGTACACTTTTCACTTTGACAGATGACGTTTGGACGCCATTACCAACCAGTGCTGCCAACGTGAAAAACTTAAATCCTAAAAAATCACCCTATACATGTTCATTCCTTCCACTGACTTGATAACCACATCCAAGTATTCCAAGTAATTTATTCCAAGTATTTTTAGATTTATATCATTCATTCAAAATAGATATTGTTGTCACCCCCACTCTAATAACACCCATACAAATTGTCTTATATAGTCCATATATTCGAACATGTCTTTAATTCAATTACACTAAGCATTTTGTACTGCGATTGCCGTCGGTAAACTCTCTATAACTTCTAAAAGGAGGACTTGAGAAAGTCATGATTTCACTTATTTTATAGTGCTTTAATTCAGAACTAGTGAAAACAAAGCCATTTGGAAAATAGTTATTCAACATATATATTTTAACCCATATATTTTCATCCAGAAAGACGCTCCATTAACAAATGTTATCCTTGTACCACAGTTAAAAATTACATCGTTTTCACAGTTTCATGTCTGTTGTCCGCATTGCTCAAATAAACATTTAGTCAAGAAATACAATTTGTTTGTCTTCAGATTGTTTTACATAGTAAACTCTTCTATTTTCCTCACATCAAAGTAACTTTTGTAACACCAAGATTACTTTAGATTGTCATGTCGTGTTTCAAAGCCCAAGACAAACATAAAGTTCAGACAGCGCAAACAGAACAGAATCCAAAGCAAAAACCAAAATTGTAACAAATTTCAACTTAATGCATTTTGGAGCAAAACGTGCGTATATATTTTAACATCTTTTACCACAGAAGTTACGGGGAAAAGGGTTCTTTTTTTAAGAAGAGGGAGGTTGGCTTTAAGAGGGTATTTTAATTTAATAAACTGATTTTTGTTTGTGTATAAAACGACATAGAGTTATTAATATTTCCAACAATGTTGACTATGGAACATGAAAATGTGCGCAGCTGGTGACAAAAGTTTTGAGATTTCTTTTGATCGAAATTCAAAAGATTAACGGCTGATAGGTTCAACATAGATTTGCTCAAGTTTGAGCATATAAACAGTTGCAGTGTGCCCACGACATTGTTCAATCAGTATAGAAATTTCAGTCAGGTGTACTGAATTACACATAAGTTTACTCAAAGGGCTTTAGTTTTGATGCAGTAGTACTCGGAGTGCAACAATGGCCAAGCTAAATAGCCAAATTCGTATCGGCAATTGTTTTGAACTAAAGCGGGACAAGAGCAAAATAATTTTAACTTACTGAAGTTAATTAATATAAACAATAATTAAAACCTACTTTCCTACAACGCTCTGACGAAAAGCATTGCTATGTACAAGGAAATTAGATGTTGCGCATATGCGGACTATTATTATCTTTTAATGGATTTGAAGAAGCAGAAAAATCAGAGAATAAACTTGAACCATGTCTTCCAGAAAATTGAGAATTGGTGTACTTACTTAGGTGCGTCTTATCTATAGACAAATCGCATCATTTGCATATCTGTCGGAAGAAAAATCGCCGTTGTTCCATTCACTCTAACAACTTAACCATCCCTGACGTCGACTCGTTAAAAATACTTGGACCAACAATTAACAAGAGATACGACTGGAGTTCTAACATTACTTATCTAGCATCCGACCTATCAAAGAAACTCGGAATTATTAAACATCTTTCAAATAGAAAGTATAATTCCAGTACTTCCTCATTAATCCAGGCGTCCAAGTCCATACCTATGTCCAAAATCGATTACTGTTTCCCAATTTACGGATCCGCTCCTAAATCGTTACATAACAAATTAAAAACTATTCAAAATGCAGCAATAAGGACTGTTTTAGGCGCTTTCCGCACCACCCCAACAAACAATATGCTAATAGAGTCAAAAACATTGACAATAGAAGTTAGACGCAACTAGTTAACTGGCAATGTATCTAAGGTACTTCTACTATCATATGACGCACCTCTCAACAAACTTATAGCAAAGTCTAAGATCAAAAGCAAACAACTAAGCGCAGTCGATAGAACAATTGTCATCTGTAAATATCTGGACCTTCCATTCATACCAATTAAACATACATAAATTACTCCAAACTCAACTGGGAACGCATACACAACTCAATAGACACAACATTAACAAAATACGAAAAAACATCACCTCTCCAGAAGCCTTTCAACAACACTTCCTTATTACAATTCCATATACACGGATGACTCAAAATCGAATGATATTGCAGGATATGGGATCTCAACAGAATCGGAACCTTTAAAAGCTGGACTTCTACCTTATTACTCAACGGTTTTCATTGCAGAGATTATTGCCGTATACGATTCAATAAAAATTTCTATGAAGCAACCTGGTAAACATATCTGTGGTCACAACCCATAACAGCCTAAGTCTGTTTTTCAATATTTTCAGTACAGGAGTTTAAAGTTTTGAATCTTAACTGAAAATCAGGAGAAGGTGTTTTTTGGAAAACTTTGCTACAGATTCCAAGGAAACGAATTTCCTTACTTAGTTGTTAACGAAAAATAGTTGTTTATTCTCGCAGTCAAAATATATTATCGAAAAAGGCACTTAGACTCTTATGAATTGTTGAACGAAAGAAAGTCAAAAAGTTCAAGTTGAGTTGGGCTATTATTCCATATTAAATAAAAAACTTTAAGTTTGGAGAAAGACCTTAACTCAATTTATGTTTATCAAAAAACCAAATTGTAATTCGGAATAAGAGTTTACCTCAAGTTAGGAAAATAAAATTGTTTCTTTATTTTCTTGGATTAACGACTTAAGTTGATTTAGGCAATGATGAAAAAATAATGTTCATATTTGTTGTAATCCTAAATTGACTTAGGCAGTTATGCCAAAACAGTCATTTAGAAAAATAACTTAAGCTATTAGGTTTTTCATGATTAATTGCCTTCCTAGAAGAGATGCAAACATGAAAAATTTAGAGCAAATAAATGTAGATACGCTGAATACGATGGTGCTAATAACTCAATTATGTCCTAACTCGAGTTAGGCTGTTACGGGTTGTGACCACAGATATAATATGCTCTGATTTCCTTTCATCACTAAATGCTATATCTAACATCAACAACAATGATTTCTACGCTGTTAAAATCCGAAGAATAATTATTGACAAATTCCTCAAAATAAAACTTATGTGGATACCTGGTTATACTGGCATTAAAGGTAATGAGAAAGTCGACTCAATAGCTAAACTCGCGACTACTCTCCCCTTGGTATATACCCCCAACTATAACAGCAGTGATATAACCTTACAACTGCGGAAAGAATTGATGCAGAAACATCTAGTATTAATAAATCGTACATCTCACTGGTATAAAAACATCAACCCGAACTGCATTTCTACGACTGAATTTTTGAAAAACTCAACACAGAAAGATTTTTCACGCTTAGAGCAAATCAAATTTACTCGGATCCGTCTTGGTCACACCAATTTGACAAATGCACATTATATAAATGAGGGTTTAAGCAATATTTGTCCTTTATGTAATAGTGCTTGTATTGACATCAGCCATATCATTTCTACATGCACCTTCCTTAGCCAGCAGAGGTTATCAACATTCGCCAATGAAGATCCCATCACTCTCATCGCTAATACTTCAAACAGGAATATAAAATTAATTTCAGATTTCATCAAAAAATCGAACTTGTACATTAAAATTTAAATTACTTAAAAAAACTTTATGTTCTAATACTTCTCATCTTGTATTTTAAAATATTACTACGTTAGCTGAAGTCCCTGGTAGGCATGGCTAATTCTTTTTTTTTTTCTTTTTAATATAGTTAGCCTTAAGTTTCTTCAACTTTAAGTTAGCTTTATATAAATAAAATAAAATAAAACCTACTTACAACCTACTACACTCCGCTTTGGAATTATAAAAGAATCAATGATTTTTACCAAATCGGCTAATTTGTATGTGAGGTAGGTACACTAAAGGAAGCGGCAATGAAGGCCACTTGCATTCACAGAACCGAGTTTAGTAAACGGTGAAGATGCTCGTAAAACTGCGCAGAATTTTAGACATCATTTAATTAGGTAACTTGTGTGGAAGTTATCAGAAAGAGAAATGTTTCCCCTCCAATTTTTTATATTTAACCAAACATTACACCTTAATGCAATCAGCAGCAGTTTGAGAAATTGCAGTTGCCGAATGAAAGTGGAAATGCAGAATGTTTTCATTCTCAAAACTAAGCATATCTAGCGCATACAGGGTTCGTAAAATGTTCGCTGGAAAGTTAATCTTCAATGAAAGTGATACATATTGGCCTCCATGCTGCCTAAGTTCAACCTATATAGCCTTTTTACTGTGGGGTTATCTTAAATCTAAAATGTATGCTATTGATTGAGAGCCTTGAGCTCGAAGATTTACATTTGGACGATATTTTTTTTCAACAAACTATTTCCCAAACTGATCATTTTAATTATTAATAAACATTTTTTCTATAAACGACTCATTTTTCAATCCATCGACTAATTATTAACTTCCTTTTCTATTTGTATAAAAATATTTAATATATTAAAATATCTGTTAACCAACTTCATAAAACAGATTTTACGACAGTTCCAGATAATTGGTTGTTTTCAGCACTCTAACAATATTATAAATTCGGAACCTCTTTAATAGTAGATTCCTCTTAATGATGATTTGTGATCCGTTTTTTTTTTGAATAACTTAAAAAATAAATCAAAATTAATTTTTAAACGCTGAAAACTTCCGTAAAAGCCCACTTTATGCTAAAGTCAGCATTAAAAGCAACTGTAACTAGAGTAGACTATGTGCATGCACGAAGCAACATAAATTCAATTAAATTGATGATGCCTGATGTCATGATATGAATGATGTACGTATGCAGTGAAATATTCACATGCAACAAAGTATACAACCGCTCAAAATAAAAAAGCATCTTTTTTTGTTGAGTTTTATGTTTCATTCTCCTCTAGATTTTGTTCTTCACTATGATTATGCAGTTAAAAACGTTAAATTGTTATGAGAGGATATAAATTAAGCAACGCTATAATTAAACGAAATATGATTCAACATAACACACATCGACAAAGGCAAATATATTTACAATAAAATAATTTAATGTTGCTAAGGTTTCGTTTCAACTGGTTATTCGTATCTTTAGTGAATTCAATCGTAGCAATTTCTTTAGAATCAAATGAAAATTAAAGGAAGGACTGCTATTTAAAGTCCTAGATAAACACATATTTATGACTGCTCACTGGAATAAAGCAAAAAATCATCTTCGGAATTGTGAAGTTCGCGACATCAAACTTGTTCCTTCATCCAATTAACGAATTTCACTGAAAAATATAAAGAAATCGTCATTGTGGTAAGCCATACAAGATATACGAGTATCCGATGCAAACAGCATGTACTACTACTGCCATGCCAAAAGCATGAATTCGTATATGAATTTATATTTTGTTAGCAACTTAATCACCATAATTCACGTATTTAATCTATAGGTTGGAGCATAAATAACGCTAAGATTTGATTAGTGAATACATTTTTTGTTTAAGTCTTTTTCTTTCGTCTCTTTACAGAATTAACTAAATAATAATTGGAAAATTTATAATGGAATATCTCAGCACAGAACAAAGAACCAAAGTTGTTCAATTTTACTTTGACAATCAGCATTTAATTATTCAGATCAGGTTCAGCGGTTTGGGCAATAAGGAGCTGTCTGTGATCTTCCGAGTGCTGGAAGACCTCGTGCAGTTCAAAATGTAGTGACCATTGCTCGAGTGCAAGCAAGTATTGAGGAAAGCCCTGAAACTTCCACCAGGCGATGTTCTCAGTAGTTAGAGATGTCTAGGCGGTCTTTGCAAAGAATTGTACATATGTTACATCTTTTCCCATATAAGATGCAATTGGTTCACGAGTTAAAACCAAATGATGCACAAGAACGCATTGAATATAGTCGCCGTTAATGTTACTTATGCGTCACCTTCTATAAGTCGCAATCCTCAACAAAGCGAATTACTTTTTTACACCGCTGATTACTGAATGTTCTCGACGAAACAGAGAAGTGTGAAAGTTAAAGCCATATTTAGTGAGTGGCGCTGCTCAGGCCGTGATTTTAAAACTATTCTGGAAGATTTTAATTTCAAACTAGGAAGAGAAGGTACTCAGTCCAATAGTCAGAAAATTCAGTACTCATAGCAACAAATCCGGAAACGGACTTATAACTGTTTCTGATGCCGCTTAATATAATATTATAGTAAATTCAATCAGGTTCAACAAAACGATATACAATCATAAAAGACACCATGATTAGAGCAAGGGAATCCAGGCTGATAACATGTTAACAGGTAGAAGGCATACTTATAATATCAAGGACATACGGTCATCCGTGCTGTATTTGGTTGCAGCTAATGTAATCACAGGATTAAGCTGGAACGAATAATGTGTGCCACCACACAGCATCTAAGGCGCACATACCTTTTTTCATTAAAGCTCTCAACTACTGTGGGAAACGTCTCTAATCAGTCGTAATATCTGCTGAAAAGTCGTTTTTGTTTATCAGAAAACGGTCTCGGATAACCACCGATTTGATGAAAAATTTCACATAGTATCCAAAGAAAGGATACTACATGCATGGCAATGCTGCAGCCATGGAGATAAACAGCTTTTCAATTGTTGATGAAGGAGTCAAAGAACGAATTTATCGTTCCAATTGATTCTGTGAAATCCAAATTGATACTGTGAAGAGAAACAAAGATCCTTTCCTGGAAGGACACCAATAGAAATCTGGTTACAATATGGAGAGAGTGTCACAATTAACAAGGGAACACTTTCATAAGTCACTTCTTATGCATGGCATCGCTAATTAAGAAAACTTGGCCATTATCAACAAAATTATAGATTGCCGAACATTGATATAAAGTCGATAAGTCGTCCATTTGCATGGAAGGTATAAAAATAAGTGTTGCACTCCATTTTATTTCTGAACATACCTATGTATGGGTTAAGTCGGTAATATGTATGGAAGTTGGCTGGGGTGTAGTTAATCTGTTAATTTTTCCAAACTCTTTGGGACATAAAAAATCACTATCATATATATAAAAATGATTTGGCGTGTGTTTGCCACAGCATTACTAAAGAACGGAGTGACGGATTTGCATAAAATTTTTTGTATGCATTTGAGTGGCGCTCCGAGTGGTTTAGATTTATACTTTGGTCCAATTGGACAAATGGGCGTGGTACCTCCCATACGAACCACAAATTAAAAATCCATTATTTCTGCTCCTGCTAACGGTATTTGAACAAAATTTGGTACATAAGTTTGGTGTACATATTGTAGCTTCTGCTGCAAATATGGGCGGGATTGGACGTAGGGGCGTGGTTCCTCCCGTACAAACCACAAATTAAAAATCCATTATTTCTGCTCCGGCTAACAGTATGTGAACAAAATTTGGTATATAAGTTTGGTTTACATATTGTAAGTTCTGCTGCAAATATAGGCGGGATTGGACAAATAGGCGTGGTACCACCCGAAGAAATTAAAAATTAAAAAAACCATTATTTCTGATCCTGTTATAGGAAAATTTAAGTTTTTCATATACTGACTTTATTTCACTTCTCATTTTTCTATGTATGAGAAACTTTTAGGAGAAACTCAAACACCTAACTTTGTCAATCATGTTGCCTTCTTTTCACTTTTCAATTTTTTACTTAGCCTAAGCTTAAACTTTAAAAAGTTCCTTATTAGTGCTATTTGTGAAAATTGTTTATGAGCCTTATTCAGTGCTATTGTGTTTGCTGCAAAAAGTGAAAATTTTAAAATACAATTAAAATACAATAACTTTTTTTATATGAAAAAACGAAGAACATTTCCTTTTCTTCTCTCTTCTCTTATATATAAAAATGAATTTCGGTCAGAAACAGTGTTAGATTATAGTATTGATTTTGTTTTTAATTAACTTTCATAACAACTGAGTGAGATGCCGCCAATCAGACGTAGGAACATTGGTCGCAGAGGCTGTACGGCTACAAGATCAAGAAATTCTCGAGTGATTGAAAGTCCTGAACATCGAGCAAATCGTATTGAGAGGAACAGCCAACGGATATTAGAATCCCGATTAATTCAGTCACATGAAGATCAAGCTACCTATATATATAAAAATGGTGTGAAAATGTATAGTAATTCAATTATTGAGAACGGCTGGGCCGATTTGGCCCAAATTTTTTCTCAGTTGTTCATAATTGCCTGGAGAAGATTTTTACGAATGAAAATTTTGGGGAAATCCTCCGGAAGAGTGGGAAAATTCGAAAAAGGATTTTTTGTATGGAATTTTATGTGCAATTGTTCCGGAATGGCTTTTCGAATGGCAAAATAGAAAACTGTTAGTGGAAAACTCGGAAAATTCCGGAAAATTTTCAATTTGTTTGATTTTGGACTGTGTAAAGTTGGAAATTTCGTTGTAAAGTTCGGAAAATTATGAAATTTATTGTGATAAAATATGTTTTGCGTGAATTTTGGATGGAGAAGTTAACGAGATAAATAACAGATGGCGCTGCGCTGCGTTTAATGCCACAACCCCGTAGATGGCATTATACGTTAACTTAGGCTGAGCGCAATTTGACAGGTGCACTTTTCGCATTGTCATTTTCTATATATTTCCTGCTGCAATTGGTTCGAGTTTTACCTATTATTACACTGATTTCGGATACTCATTTATCGCGTAGTTAGGTCATCTTATTGGATTGCAGGCATTTATTGCGATACATTCATTTCGTAAGTTTTTTTTTTTTAAATAATTTTCTTTTTAATAGGATTAGTCAACAACGACTTTATCCTATTTCAAGGAAAGTTATTTGATTGACTAATTCCACCTATTAGACGATCAAACCTTGGACGTCGTACATGTCGTGCAATAATAAGTCAGAATGTTTGTGATAATTAAACGCAAGAGGAACGCACTGAACAAAATGAATGGAGACGTGCCCATATTGCACAAGTTCGCGTTGCACAATCACCACATCACATTGTCGAAGGAGGAACTCATTACCAAAGTGTTCCCCGGCATTATAAAAATCTCGATTGGATTAGTGAACTGCCAATAACAGCAGCTAAGAATAAGGACGTCGATAGCTTGAATTTAGTTATTCAAAGTCAAATCGCTGCAAAACTGTATTCGTACAAATCTATTGACAGAGTGACCGAAGAGGATGAAGCGACAAACTATCCGAAGGAATTTTTGAACCCGCTTGATGTGCCAGGAACTCCGCCGCATAATTTACAGCTGAAGGTAGGATCGATCATACCCATGTTGCGGAATCTGAATCATCCGAAATTGTGCAATGGTACGCAATTGTCCATCAAAAAACTGATGAACAATGTGATTCAAGCGACGATCATCAAGGACAAATTCAAAGGAGAGGAAGTCCTTATCCCACGAATTTCGATAACTCCAACTAATCTTCCACACCAATTCAAGAGGATCCAGTTCCCCATTCGATTAGCTTTTGCGATGACAATCAATAAATCGCAATGCCAATCGTTGGAAGTCTGTGGGATTAATCTCCCTGTTTTTCGTACGGTCAGCTCTACGTTGCCAGTTCGCGTGTTGGGGACAACCGTCTTCGTTGTTTGTTTTTGCTCCCTACTGATTTCGATTCCATTCAAATAAATCACATTGAAATTTGAGCTATCTGTTTTTTATTATTACTCAGGAGTTTATCTGAAGGCGTTAAATTGTGGCTAGTCGAAGTTCGCCGGGTCCGCTAGTAGGTTGTAAAAATTGGGATTTAAAGGAAAAATTTGAATTTCGGATAATCCGTCAGTTTGTGTGGAAGGTACCGGAATGGGTCAGTCATGTTGACCCATTTTAAAACCCTAGCTTAAGAAATTGCAAGGAGACTTAAGGTAGTTATCACGCTCAGAAGCCAGCCAGACAGGTGGACGTCACTCAATCGACTTAAAATGTCTTGAAAGATGTCTAGGAGATGCTTAATTCATTAATCGCATCTTCCTGGGTGTTACAGTTTTGTTTCAGTTTCAAATCATATACGATATATCTTCAATAGCTTCGGGTGAAGGTATAAAAAGGCGGTACCAAAATTCGTAACACTATAGCGGTATTAGCTCTTTACCTGTCGGTTATAAGATACTACTGAGTGTGAAATGCAAAGGACTGAAGGCTGTTCTATCTAAACTTACAATTATGCTTTACGACCTAGCAAACTCTTAAATACCACCTTGCCGACAATTATTAAATTACGTTTGGTAGTCAGATTCTGCAAAAATTATGTAAAACCATGACTAAGTTTGGTATTCATGCAAATTTTGTGCGTCTTTGCAGAATGACACTGATCGATACGAAGTACTCTACAAAAATGGACAAAACCCTTACTGGACCATTTTATGTCTGGTTATATTGCTTTTTGATGGTAGGTACATAAAAGTTTCGGCTGTACTGAGCTTATGGCACCCCTCCTATTGTGCACCAGTCCTTTTGTTTATATTTTCTTTTCTGTTTCATTTTTGTAATATGCTACAATGAGAGAACATGCTTATAAGGTATTTAAGTATTCCATAGACACACTTTCTTTTACAAAATTCGTCACCAGTCCACCAAACGTTGTCGTTCGCATGGATAATAAGACTGCAACATATTGTTGAAATAATTGTAGCCGCAACACCTTATAATCGGAATATAGTTTGGAATATGTTATTGTTGCCGCACTGTAAAAGTTTTCTCGTTGGTGTCATGTAAACATATGCACGAAAGCACATAATGTGTAATTATCTTTTACTTATTCACTTATATACGTCCTGTCTGATTTTTTTGTCGACAACATCATGTAAAAAGAGTGTCATTGCTACTGACGTTTTTATATGTGCCTCGTGGCTTTCTTTGGTTTTTACTCCATGAATCGTTCATACATTCATACGGGTACATTCATCCATGCTACGATGTAAAAGTTATTTTACCGCAATTTTTAAGCGTTAAATCACTTCAAAATTAAGACAGACAGTTAGACTCTTCACTCATTACATTATTAAAGTTAGTAAAACATCGAGCATTGCCAGCATAAAGTGCAGAGGGGCAAGTAGTCATAAGAGCAGGCAACCTTAGATTGGTATAAAAATATTTAAATGAAACAAGATGAGTCCTAAATTTTTAATTAATTGAGTGTAATTAAATTTTCGTAAATAACCTAATAAGTTAGACAATAGACTACATGGTATATCGTACCTTTCGTTACAAACTCCGTTCATTCAAATGACGTATAAGAAGCGATGCATCATGCAATGTATATAATATGAACTTATATATACTCGTATATATACCAACATATACAAGTATAAATTGCAGTAGCTTTCCTAGCATATATTCTGCTTCAACTTTACTCTTCCATATGGTTTTGATTAACAAATAAATGGACAAATATTAGAAAAATTCTGGGAAAAGTAAATTTTTCAAAAGATGGACTTAGTCTTCATATGCGCCAGTTTATGACTGTTGAACCAAGTTGGACCAGTTGTAACATATGTGGGTTTTAATGTCGCAAACTATGTACCGAGTCATCGCCAAATAAATGAACATGTTACAAATTCCTTCTTCTCATGCATAATGCGTTGGTTTTGTACATTTTTCCAATGGAAATTCGTTTTCTATTTTCTATTTTTATGTCTTCATCGGCAAAAATGTGATATCCAGAAGTAGGTATTTGAAACATAAAGTATGCGACGAAGACAGACACCATTTTGAAGCTTAATTCCATAATCACAAATGTCTATGCTTTACGTACCACAGATGATTATTTGTATACCTTCTACTGAAAAGATAAAAACGTAATATCCAGTGGATGACAAAGTACCAAATATTTTTTAACCAAGAACATTTCATGACTTATTAATTCGATTAAGCGATGTCCGTCTCTTTGACTGCATGGCAAACACGATAACTGGTTGTATACAGAAGAATGAATGTACACCAATTAGCTGTGAGGTCAAGTTAATATTTCCAAATTAAAAATGCCAATTTAAAATTTGATACAGCCTAATATGTTGCCACATATGTTGTAAATGGGCAATATTGGTCCATTCCTTCCGGCACCTTTCATTTAAATTGACCGATTTTCTCAAACTCTGTGTTTTCATGTGGCTTTTAATTACATCGCAGCAATGCAAATTTTTTTCATTGCATTGCTTTATAAAGATTGGAAAATTTAAGAAAATAAACCAGTTTTAATAACGCTTCTTCTGCTATATCCTAAACAAATGTGTTTGATACACGAAATGAAAATGTAGTACATTTAAATGCATTGTCAACATCTGGATCAATCTGAAACTGAATGAATCTGAAACAGGCTGAAAATAAAAATAGATCACATTGTCACCGTTTTTCAGGTACTTTCCGTAGAAATTGACCGATTTTTCAAAACTTCTAAGCAATTCTCGACCTACAGACCATATCCAATGTAAATTTTTGTTCGATGTTTTGCTTTGTTGTGCCTGGTAAAGCTTCATAATAGCAAGTTACCGAGACCTTTCTGGTATATCTCATGCAAATTTCGGCTCCAACCAACATATTCTTATGGCCTGTTTCTATATATCGAACGAAAATCCAAGCGAACGAAAGTGAGTCACTCGAATTCGACTCAAATTGGGTTTCTGTATCTCGAAAGCTTTCGTTCGCCTGCACTTACGAATGTCAAATTTCGGCTTTTACGTATTTGTGAATAGCATTATTGCCAGTTCGAAATTCTTGCACTTTTTTTGCTGTTTCCCCTAAAGGTAGTAAAAATCATACTAAATTGTTCGGTGGTAAATGCAACTCTACTTGGAAGCGATCAGCTGCAAATGACAAAAGAGGAGAAGATAATAACAATAATAAAAATAATTTTAATAAAATTAAAAAAATGTTTTTCTATTTTTGGTGATTTTATTTTTTGAAATATTTAGCAATAGTTTCTAAAATTTTTGCTGTATTTTCTTCTATAGCCCTTAAGTTTTCCGCTTGGGCTTCAGCGGCATCAGCACTTCTCTCCGCTGTTTCGGCTTGGACTTCAGCGGCATCGGCTAATCTTTTTGTTGCGTTCGTCAGCTCCCTAGATATTGCCGCGTTTTCCTCCGATACTCAAAGCTGACGTCGTATGAGTGCCAATTGGTCTTCGATGCGGTTCTTCCGCTTTTTGGCCGACGAATATAGAGGCTGCTCATTTTCGTAATACGACGGATTTTTTCTCTTTTGAGAACTTTTCGGGGGGCTCTGCAACAGCTGTTCGTCTGGTTGTGGGTCTTGGTCACTTTTTTCTTGTTGCCTGGTTGGTGTAATAACCGCTACAACCTTTTTTGTCCAGCCATCATCACAGCGGCTGTGACACAGCAACACAAATACAAACCAACCTTCTTCTATTCTGCAACGGTACGTGTTGGTGGTCCTAAGGAGTTCAGCCGTTTCCATAGTTTATGCCATTCGTTTTCGGCCGAAAATTTGTTGCCTCCGAATACCGGAGTTCCCCTGGCAAACTCAGGATTCTCCTCCATGTGCCCCACCAGAGTCTGCAGCTGCTGCATTGTTGATTTTTTTAAACTGGAAGAGCAAAATATTAGCAGATTATTATTAATTATATTATTTTATACTTACCATTTACTTTCGTACATCGTTTATATTTTTATTTTTGCAAATATTATTGTTTTATTTGTCTTCACTTGACAACAAAATAAGAAGTGAGTGATTTTGACATTTGCTTTCGCAGAGTTGACAACTCGTTCGAGATAGAGAAACGCATTTTTGTATGAAAATGCTTACGTTTTCGTTCGAGTCGTCGTTCGCGTAGAAGTGGAGTTAGAGAAACGCAAATCAGTTTTCACTCGCTTAGAATGCGAACGAAAGCTGTCGTTCGAGATAGAGAAACAGGCCATTAGTTTCACAAAGCATCACAATTATGAGGTTACAAATGGACTGCACTGCGTGCGCCATTCGGCTACATCCCATACGAATTTAACAGTTTAATTTTCCACCTGAACAGGCAAATTCGACTACTGTAAACTAAATGTTTATCATGTTTCTTAAATTGTGGAATAATAACATCGTTTCTTGTACCTTCAATACAGATTACCTAATGTAATCCATAGATTCTTTCCATTTAATTCTAGTAAATTAAGTGTAGAATTATCCATTTAGTGGTTTTGAAACTGCCGGTCTGTCAAGGTAGTTAGCTTTTAAATACCAAACTGAAGAACGCCTATAAATAGCTAAAACTTACTACAAAAATGAAGATTCAAACGTAGATTTTCAATCGAAAAAACTTTTATTTTTTTTTTGCAAGAAAGCTCATTTCTCATTCGGTGGTTACGTCAACAAGCAAAATTGTCGCATATGCAGCTGGGAGAACCTAGATGTGATTGTGGAAAAGCCATAGCATAAAAGTGACTATTTGGTGCCCATTATGGTCTGGAGGTGCCTCTGGGCCACATTTTGTCGAAAATGAGGCTGGAGGAACCGTTGGTGTCAATTCAAAGCGCTGTGGCCATGTGATAACCGATTTTTTTTTGCCTGGAATTAAAGATTATGAACTGGACTATATGTAGCTTCAACCAGACGGTGCAACGAATCACACAACTCTACCGATTTCGGCTATGTAAAATGGGAAGCTTCCAGAAACAATAATTTCACACTTTAGTGACTCCAATTGGCTGTCATACCTTTATATGCGTTTTATTTAACTTTACTTGTCAATGGAGTAACGAATTTTGTACCTCCCATGGTTGTGGTATCATGAAAGATGTTATTTTGTATAGCAGATATACATTTTTCACATTTTTTTTTTTCATTTGTAATTATGTAGAACAAAATATACGATAATAAGGAAAGAGATACATCATGTCGCCATTACTTTCGTTCTGCTTTCTAGTTAATACGTAATTATTTCAAATCTTTTTTGCAATGTTGTTTATTATATTAAACAAACAACATTTTCCATCAACATTTGACCAAAAAAAAAAATCACATTTCACTTAACAGAACTTGAGACGTCCGCATAAAACACTCCGCCAAATATGTGGATCTATCAACGTCAACTGTAAGTAGGGTATAAATAGCAATAAAGGGTTATCTATTTAATGGTTGCAAAAGCGCCGATCTGTCAGGGCTGTTAGCTGTTGTATACCAGTCATCTAAAGTGTTATTTACTTACTAAAAGGTTTGCCATTTACGAATATGGCTCGTTTAACTGAAGAACGCTTAAAAATAGCTAAAACTTACTACAAGGGTGGTGATTTAAACGTGATTAATTACGACCGATTTTGGTTTTATTACATGGGGAAATTCCAGAAAGCGTTATTTCATTTTCGTGTCATCTACACAATTGTCGCTAAGCCAAATACTCGTATGTCGAAAGCGTAATTTCACTTTTTGGCGACATCAATTGGCCACCAAAATTATGCGATTTGACGCCGCTAGACTTTTCTTGTGGGGTTACATCAAAGATCATGTTTACGCAAATAATTCCCTACATTTGTCAAATTATCGCTGAGATACAGCCCCAAATGTGCAAAAAAGTGGTCGAAAACTACCTCAAAGGGATCCATTGCCCTCAAACAATTTAGAGGCATACATAATGAATGGCAAGGTCCAAACATTATAATAAAATAAATATTTCATCGAAATCATAGCTTTATGTGTGTTTCTAACTTAACTTTTGAAAGCGAATAATGGATAACCCTATACTGTCGTTGTATTACCGGAAACTTATCTCGAACCAGGCAAACAATGTTGCTCTTACACAAAGTGTTACTGTGTACAACTTTTTAATCGAATTATGTACGAGGTTTTCTTTTGGCTGTTGCTGTTCTTTTTTTGCAATTTCATTCATAATTTTTTACTATTTTTTACGATGTCAGACACACCACATATCTGCACACTTGCATTTCGACTCAAAGTAAGCAAAAAACGCAATTGAAAATTTGTCAGTTCTGGTAATGAATGAATGACTGAAAATCTGTGCGAGACATTTAATGAACTTTTTGAGCAAAAACAAAGAAAAAGATTTAAAAAAACAGGGTAAGAAAATTTTCCTTCTGAGGTAAATATTAATGTTTTTCTCATGTTACTACTATTCGCAATCCGAGTGATACATCGTTGATATGGGCCAAAACTTGTGTAATTTCCATAATGAATAGTGATGCATAGTTTGATATGTTAAAATATTTGAATTCATTTATCGTATGTCCAAAAATTGAAGGAGATTTCGCACAGCATTGCCGTTTTGTAGACAATTATTTTTGATCAAAGTAAATTTTCATTATACGTCTACCATGACTTTTATGCTTTGATATAACTACTATTCAAAGCGATTACTGTAAAAGGCAATGTAAAGCCATTAAGTGTTTTTAAAAACTGTATCGATTATTAAGCACAAATATAGCCTTAACTGGAATAATAAAATAATCAAAAAAAAAAAAAAAAAAATTTCATATTAAGAAAACGCAGTTGGTTCAAAGTTAGGTCAAAATAATTTTTTACTGTTGCCAAATCTCTGCAGCAAAATGTCATATTAAGAAAACGCAGTTGGTTCAAAGTTAGGTCAAAATAATTGTATGTAACTTATGACGGCAATTTGGCGAGGAAGAACTTCATAGTCAATTCTTCCAGATGACAATAAAAGAAGTTATCTGTAACCAGAATCCAACATTCTTACTCAATGTAGAAACTCTGATTACGAACTAATCAAGAGTTTACCTAATAGTTTCATAATTAGGAACTAACTAAGTGCAGGTTTTGAAAGTACCATGCAATCCATGGTAGAAAACATAGGTTTTTCGCTTGAGTTTGCATTGAGGCGACAACTATTTTGCAGTTATATAGTTGTTAAAATAAATACATTTTAAACATCTCAGGCTTTGAATTTATGTACGAAGATATTTTACATTTTAATATCATTCATCATATTCGCGCGTTCTGGGTCAAAACATTTGCAATAGTTTTCGTGAAATATAAATTTACAACATATAAAATAATAAGTTTCATTATTGATGATCTACAACGTCACTGATTTTTTACATTTTATCACTGCTACAAAGGTTGAAATGCCTTTGGATGGTACTTCAATAATGGGAATTTTCATGGATAGAAATAAATAAATAACCACTAGTAAAACAAAACTAAAATGTTAAAACCAAGACAGACTTATGCAAATGTAATTTTTTACGGTATTTGTTTCTACATTTTTCCCCAATACGACCGAAATTTTGAAAATTGTATTAAACTGGCATCCACTATTACACACATTGGTTCACACAAAAAAGCAAAGGTGAATTATCAAAAAATATTTATTCGTCAATTTCAATTTTATCTCCTTCAAAGTAGTCCCCCTCAGATATAATACACTTGTGCCAGCGTTTTTTCCAATCCTCGAAGCAGTTCTGATATGCACTTCTTTATATGTCCTTGAGCTCTCCCAGCGATTCAGTTCTTAACTCCTCAATAGCCGCAAAATGCCGTCCTTTCATGGGTTTCTTCAATCTCTGGAACAGGGAAAAGTCGCAGGGGGCCAAATCTGGTGAATACGGTGGCTGAGGCATGATAAGGGTGTTGTTTTTGGCCAAATAATCTCTCACAAGCAAAGATGAGTGAGCAGGTGCATTATCATGATGCAAAAGCCATGCATTTTTTTCCCACAAGTCCGGGCGTTTTTTGTATTGCTTCATGCAAACGGTAAGAACTCCAGATGCGCTACGCCATGGTAATCGAAGAAAACAGTGAGCAAAACGTTGACATTTGATCGAATTTGGTGTGCTTTTTTGGTCTTGGCTCTCCTGGGTTCTATCATTGGGACGATTGGGCTTTGGTTTCGATGTCATAACCATATATTCATGATTCGTCACCAGTTATAATCCTTCTAAGCAAATCTGGATCATCGTTGACGTCATTCTATAATTCTTGAGCGATGCTCATGCAACGTCGTTTTTGGTCAAAATTCAGCAATTTTGGAACGAACTTCGCTGCCACACGTTTCATGCCCAAAATTTGCGAAAAGACTCCTCGACTACTTCTCTAATTGTGATTCGTCGATTCTCCATAACAATTTTCTTCACTTTCTTAACATTCTCTTCGGTTGTTGATGTGCTGAGGCGTCCAGAGCGAGCGTTGCCATTTACATCTTTTCGACCATTTGTGAAATACTAGTACCACTTGTAAGCAATTTTTTGACTCAGAGTTCTCTCACCGTATGCTACTGCCAACATTTCAAGTGTTTTTGAGTACTTAATTGCATTTTTTACACCAAATACGACTTCTTTGATACATTTTTTCGAGATAGCAGAAAATCGCCGAACTCTCAAAACACCTGTCGTATATAGGTATATGCCTCTCACAAACAAACTGAACAAGCCATATGGACAAAACCGTCAACATATCTTCGAAATGAGTGTACCAACGTAAAACAATATAGTAATCGAAAGTCAAATGTACGTAGCCCGCGAAATTTGAAAATTCACCTTAGTTTTTTAACACACCTCGTATATTTCTAACTAACAGAAGGGCACGTATTGTTTAATGACGCAGTAGATATCAGTTGGAGAAGCTTTTACTAGAAGATATGACCTCCGATCAAAGGAGATAGGTAGCTATATGGAAACTTGAACAAAATATCTTATGAACGATAGTGGCGTTTACTGACCACGTAATCACATTTATACTCGCATGCTTCAATACAGTTCCCAAAAGGAATCTGCGTCGACGGGACAATCAGGCCCTCGTTTTCTGGTGTCATCTACACAATTTTTTGTAATCCAAATATATCGTTTTTACTGTAAGGTCCTGGTAAATCAGCTAAAACTTTGAACACTATAATTTCATCATCCGTTATTCTTTATGAGATACCAACTATGCCCATTCTGGTATCTCCCTTACGTGATGCTATATCTGACCAAAGTAAAGTTGTCATCTACAGTTGAAAAATTCATAATAATAACTTGTGGTGCAAAACTTATTCGCTGAATGTCGGCGAATTTTCCCCAACCACACTAAAACCTGTGCCAGTGAAATCTTTTCAGCTGACTGAAAACCAAGAACTGGCTGCATATACGATACATCATATTATTATTGGGCAGATTGCAATTTTGTTCTATATCCTACATTTCGTCCTATATCACGAGGGTGCGTGTCCACAAAAAGCTTGCTGAATCGCAAGGTTCTCATCAAAAAGTGCCGATAAGTGAAGTATAATTGTAATTGACGGAACATAACCAGTTAAAGTTAATTGAGTTTTATAAAATCGACTAACTTGTAGTTGTGACATCATAAGGAAAACGACATCGTAGACTATTTTCATTCGTAGAACTGAGTTTTGCAAAAGCCTAATGGTTGTTAGAATTTAGTACAATATTAGATAAATTTTATTGTAGTGACCAAAAAGTTCGAGCTTATCAGTCCGATGTTTTATATATAACAAATTATTATATTCTAATCCGATCAACAATAGTTTCAGAAATTGCGGTCTGTGCTAATCTTACAGGGACGATATTAGATCTCAATAGATCGATGAATTTGTATGAGTAATAACCGAATACGAGTAAAAATTCAGTCTATTTTCAAAAAATTAATTATACCAAGCGCAGGAATTGCGTCCAATTCAGCAGAATTGTTGGAAGCTAAGAATACATGGGTTAATTTATATTGGGGGAAGTAGAAGGGGCATGACAATGCGGTTCACTTCCATTACCAAACTGTAAAAACAAAGGTATCGAGTAGACTTTCTCCCTTTTATGGGTTTCCATGTCCAGATCCTACAAATGATTATGTCTAGATCCAACAAATGATGTTTGATGTCTTCATTCCTTTGGTTTGGGCGTATAATAGCCAAGACGGAAATATCAGTCAGTTGAACTGATTTACATATATCTTTATTCCGACAACCTTTTGCATCGGGCAAGGCCATGATTACTAAGTTTTTGTCAACAAATGTTCCAAATTAATGCACAGTAGAAGCTTCTGGTTTAAATTAAGCAATTTGAGTGGAAGATAAAATACATGATTGAGTTTTTTCGATCGATTCTTTCATATTTTGCTAAGCATTGCAATTAAGGTCTCCTGACAGTCTGCGTATTTATTAAATGTAATTTTGCTCAATATGTATGCAAAGTAGCCAAACGTGTACAAACGTGTGACATGTGGCAAATATGGCCAAATTCAGTACAATTGCTAAAATATATTTGGTTCAGATTATATGGCTTAAGTTAGGTTAGGTTAGTGTAGTAGTCTGAATAGACAGACTCACTTAGACTGTATATGTAGTCTATAGTGATACCACGGAAACTGGAGATATGGATGTTCGTAGCTTCCCACGTTGATCCATCCTGAACGCCTCCAGAAGCTCTTAAGACGGACAATGTCTATATCATCCAGATCCTCTAGGTCCCTAAAGAAATAAGAGCCCAGTGTTGATCCCCCCCCAATTGGAGGATTTCTATGGACTCCTCCTTCTCTTCATCCCCACAGCTCCTGCAGAAGTCACTAGTCATTGCATGTCTTCCAATCAGGCAGCTTCCCATCATGACGGATACAAGTAATGAGACGTCGGATTTTGATAGCGACAGCAGTGTGTGTGAACGCTTCAGATCAAGGTGAGGCCACATCTGTCTGGATTGATTACAGTCTTGGACAGAGGCCCACCTACCATTTGCTGCTAAATATGCTCCATCTCGCAGTAGAAGCCTGCAAGTGGCTAAAGGCATGCTCACGGACTCCAACTCGGCTGGAGTCTGTAAGGTTGTCCTTAGTCTTGCCAGGTCGTCTGCTCTGTAGTTTCCTGGAATGTCCCTGTGGCCCAGCACCTCCCATGTTGAAGCCGTTTCGTTAAGAGGTCTGCGGAATTTCAGGGCATTATATTGGTTAAATGGATAATTTCTGTGGGAGGTATTAACATGGCTACTTAGTCGATTTCTTTCAAATTGTGTCAGACCCTGTAAAGCACTACAATTAACAACAATTGGTCAATTTGTATAGGAAGTGCCAAGAGGGACATAACAATGCAGTCCATTTTCAATCTCGGACACCACTTAAGTAAGACTTTAATGTGCACTAAACTTCAACCAAATTATTGTAAAACCAGATAAGATAAGAACATAGAAATGATTAAATTTCTCGATTTTCTCCGATTTCAACTACAATTATACGCTAAAATAATAAATGGAAGTTTAGATCACTGCAATCTACATTTTAGGAATTACAAGAAAAAATTGATTTCGATCAATTTTTATGGGAGGCAGCTCACTTGTAAACCGCCGCTTCGGCGTGCCAAAATATTAGGCTACGCTAAGTCTTATAAAGTACTATACAGATTTGTAACAGTTGGCAATTAGCCACTGCTTTGTTGGCTTAAGACGTCATGAAGCACATTCCGTCAAAAGATATTTGTTGTTTTCGGGTGTTACATTTTAGTCGTGTGAAACGATACATATCTTCATTCCTTGGAGAGGAGGTATAAAAACAAATGACATCAACTTTTATTTTACTAATTTCCTTTGATATATTCCGAGTTGGTCTAACAATTCAATTTATACATTTAGCAGTTTCTTGTAAACTACTTAGCTTTATGCTCTCAATCTTTTCTCGGGTAGTATATTAACTACCCGGCTCAAGAATTCAGATGTAAAACTTGTAAATAAAAAGACTACCTCTACTGTGAACTTAAAAAGTGTTTTCCGTACTCTGGCAAAAGCGTGGGTACCTAGTATATGTGTATATTAGGGTGGCTGTTAAGCATATGGACAAAGATTTTTATAGTTACAAAGTCTGAGATATTTAATATATTGGCGCTTGATTAAATCTATATTCGAAGGATTGTAATGAACAGGAAAATCTTAATTTTGTTATATTCGTCATTATGTTTTTTAACGGATTAACGGATCAATATTTGTAATACGAGTATATATTTTATTCTCTTTATCAAAACTTCGAGTAGAAATAAACAAATTCTGGTAGTAAAAAAAAAAAATATAATCTAGGATACTAAATAAAATTAACAGCGCAAAAATGTGCATTGCGTAGTCGCAAGTCATGTTTAATAATATTTATTAATTTGGCTCAGACAGTACTTGTCTGCAATGAAGTCATCTGCTGCCAATATGTTTCATTTTTTCGATGTAATTGTTAGAGATTGAACCTAATTTTATTCGGCGAGAATTTATATTGACTATAAACAAAGTAAATTTAAAAATTGAACAAGTAACTACCCCCTTCTTGTTACTTTTTTTTACTTTTTTTATAAGGATGGCAGATTTAACTTATATATTTTTTTAAGTATTATAATTGAACTTAATCCAGGCACATATCAGTCAGTTAATGATAATGAAAATCGATGGCATAACCGCATCCTTTATATCACCTAATGTATTAACTGACAAATTATTCGAAATGTAATTATTTTGCTGCAATTTCTAATTCGTAGGCTGCATAAACTACAATTTGCAGTGAATTGTGCTGCATTATAATACTTGACATTATAATACTTGAAATTTGAACAAATTGACCTAATAACCACGCCCTCTCCGGTACAAACCATATACTTCTCACTTCATATCTCTCATTCTGCAGTACTAAATTCAGCACAACGAAATTGAAAGGAAAGCAGGGTGCAAAAGAAGTCAGAAAGTGGATATCCATGAAAAACCCGTCCACCAAGACTTTCGAAGGAAAATCAATATTAATCATAATTTTTATTTTTGATTTTTAAAAATAATTAAAATATCAGTTTATTTGAGATTAGCTGACCTATTAACCGTTGGTTTACCATATAAATATAAATATATAGGTATATATGTATACATAAAATTCGTGTAAAAATCGTGTATGGTGAACCCGGCATATTTCGTTTCGCCTAACAGTCAATGAATGAGCAGATTTATGATTTTAAAATTACTACTAAATTATGAAATTCAATCTTTTATTATATTTGTAATAAAATACATAGGAATTGGTGGGTTGTAATCTTCATTGAAGCACCCAGTGATATATGAAATATTTCATTGTGCTTTCAGCCGGAAGAACAAATAAAGCAGATGGCTTTCCGACTAATAAACATGCCCCGTATAATTGACCATGAGAACAACATGCATTTTCTAGATTTCTATATTCATACAGCATTTTCTACATAGTCCTGCCATATGATCTGTTACAAATATAAAACGCGATAAAAAAAAACCAATATTCATGTTGTATTCAAAATTATTTCATTTATTGGAAGACAATATTGGTTATTAAAAAAATTGTATTCACTCGAAATGGCCGCCTTTTGCTTTAACACAAGCTTTCAAACGGTGTGGCCATTGGGCTATAGCCGCACGTACGATTTCCATGGAGATCGAGGACGCTGCTCTGGTTAATGCTGTTTTAAGGCTTCCCAAATTTCTGTGGGGAGTCTTGCAAGTCATATTCTCCAATTCTGACCACAAAGCATAATCCAGTGGATTGAGATCTGGACTACCGCTATAAAGCCAGGAATATTGACTCTGAGCTACTCCTGCGTGGTTTTAGCTTTGTGCGCAGGAGCAGAGTCCTGCTGGAAGATCCATCAACGTCCTTTGAAAAGGGTATTGGTCAAACCCTTCACAACACCCTCTAACACATCTTTTTGGTGAATCAGTTTTTACGCCCTTTTCACAGAAATGGAGGGATGTGACACAATGGTGGGAGACCCCCCACCAAACCATTACGAAAGAGGGATGATGGCCACGTTGAACCCTTGGAACAACTTTTTTCGCTTCCTTAGATGAAGTGGCATAATTCTTGTCATTTTGTTTGTTGAAAACTTCATCCACGGTAAAAATTTTCTCATCCGTAAACAGAATGTTTTCATGGCCATTGTCCGCGTGCCACTGCAAAAGTCGCTTGCATCTTTCCAGCCTAATTTTTTTTAGCTGAGGAGTTAGAAGATACCCCGTGGACCGACGATAGGCTTTCATATGCAGATCATCCCGAATCAGCCTAGACATGGATCTGGTTGATATATCCAATTCCTTGGACATGATTTTCTGCTTTCTAAGGGGATTTCTCCGAATTCTTTCACGCACTGCCTTTACTACCGCACTCGTACGGACAACGCGCAGGCGACCACTTTTTGGCCTCTCTTCTACTCCAGACAATTCGCCGAAGCGAGCAATAGCACGATAAACGAACATTCTTGATATTCCGAGTGGTTTTAGCAACTCGAAAATTTGGCCAGCACTCTTTCCGCACTTATGCAACGCTATTACGCCGACTCGATTCTCTTTAGCGCCCCACTCCATGTTAATAGATTGCAAGCTGAAACCAAACTGACTAGTATTCTTCACTATTCTTCACAGTGCATGTGTTCTGAAAAAAAGTTAACGGTCATGGCGAGTGCAAGACGAATAGGAAATTGAAATTGTTTAAATTCAAACGGCATATCAGTTGAGATCATTGGAATCCTTGGAATGAGAACTTCCTCTCCTTTGAATTTTCCTTTGAGTATCAGTTTAGTTATCACCAAACGCGTTCCGTTGCATAGCATGATCACTACCAAGCCTTCCTTTAGTAGTAAATTGTGCGGTGGTAAGCAATGATATTTGGAAATACTTTGTTGATGAGTTCGTCTTTCGATGAGACAAAATTACAGAAATTTGAAGGGAATAAAATCAATACGCTATATTTGTCGACAAAAACTTGACCATTACCGGTAGTCAGCAATTGCTCGCAGAAGTCTTCAGCGGATGCATCGTTCATTCAATGGAACTCTAATGTTTGTTGTTAGCTGAAGTATCTTCACATAGCCCTATAAATTTGGCAACAGTTAATCTTGGAATTACTGCCTGTGTTTGGCGGAAAGCGCCAGACAAGTAAAATCATTGCGCCTCCAAAACATCTCGCCTCATGGCGTAGATCTTTCAATGTTCGGTTAAGGGCTTTCAATGGGCGTTTATGCGTCACTGTGTATTCGCCCCAGATGATGATTTTCGATGCTACTAAAACTTTTCCCATTGTGAAGTGTTTCCACAATATTACATATTGATTGTTCAATTGTGTGAAAATTTAACAGCAATTTTAATGCTGAATGAGTCGTGTTGCTGCTATTCCAGAAGAAGCAACTGCAACCACGATGTTTGTTAAAATTACAGCGGCTAAAATTACTGACATAAGAAATGTCTTAACAGTTCCACAAGGGGCATCCAGGAAAAATAAACCACCATTTCCATCATCAATTGCTTTCATTAGTGTATCGTAGACTTCCTTCTGTTATTGAAGCTGGCATTCCCAACCTGACTGATAAACTACCGCACATGACGCAACACATATCTTCAAGAGCAAAGCTCGATTATGTATTTCATCATTCATCTCAAAATCAGGACTTCTTGAACTGACACGAATTTAATGGAAAATATCTTCAGACATGTTATGAAATGAAATAATTTGAAATTTAAGTACGTAAATAAATATAAATATACGGGTCAGCTTAACGATTATATCTGTGAGGCTTTTTTTTTATTGTGACATTTTTTATCGATGAAATATCATACGTTTTTCTAATTTTTATTATAATAATTTTATTCCCGACGAAGATCCAAAAACACAAAAATCGGTCCAGCCGTTCTTGAGTTATAAATGGTTTAACACCAACAAGACTTTGTTTTATATGCATGCGAGGTGTGTTCAAAAAAAGACGTGAATTTTCAAATTTCGCGGGCTATGTACTTTAGATTTTCGATTATTATTATTATTATTATTTTTTTTTTTTTTGTATGTTGGCACACTCGCCTCAAAAATATGTTGACGGTTTCATCCATATAGCACGTTTAATCTGTTTGTAAGAGGCATAAATAGGACAAGTGTTTTGCATGTTCGGCGATTTTAGGCGCTTTCTATCTCCTCAATTGTCAAAAAAAAAACGCCGTCCTGTCATGGGGCTCTTCAATCCTGGGAACAGGAAAAAGTCGCAGGGGGCCAAATCTGATAAATGCGATGGCTGAGGCTCGTACGTAGCCCGCAAAGTTTGAAAATTCAATTTTTTTTAACACATCTCGTATACTCGTATAGATATTTTTTTAAAAAGCATTGTAATATAAACATTTGCGTATATTTTATGTGTATGTGACATTTCCATTTCAGAAATTTTTTAGTTAAAAATCAGGACCCAATAGCTGTAGCCCCTGGTATTGATTCGCATTCTCTGTAAAACTTAGGAAAAATTGATTAAGTAACAAGACTTTTTAAAAACTTCTCATAAGAATGACAGATTTAACCTATATATTCTGTGCTTCGTATGTTTTGTCAATGCAAATGACTGAAGTAATTTCTAAGAACGAAAATCGATGACATTGCCGTACATATTCTGGTGCGTTCCATACAAATTGCCCGATCTATATAATTTAAATTTTACAGATGTAACTTAAATTCGTAGACAGGAGTTAAAGAATTATGAATATATGAAAAAATTGACAGGATAATCACGCCTTTTCTAGTACATTTCATATGAGTTGCCAAATTTAATTTTCCGATTTATCTGCAAAAAATTATTAAAAGCTTTTTATCCGGGCGTTTTTTACAGCGTTTTTTATTAACGATGCAGAATCTACATTAAGAAATATGCCAGCTGGTGTTCCACAAGTTTGGAAAACTCGTTGAAAAGTTGTTCTCGGCATTTTGTTACTTTTCTGAATAATGTTCCTCTTCAACTGCTCTAAATTGGTAGGATTATTCTCGTAGACTACCGATTTAAGGTAGCCCCATAGAAAATAATCGCATGGAGAGAGATCGGGGCTACGTGGGGGCCATTCAATATCCCCCCTTTTCGAAATGAGCTTTCCACAATGTCGGCTGATCTTGCAGAAACTGGGCGACCACGAACCGTAATTGGTACTGTTGAGCCGGTTGTTTCGAACATTCTGATCCATTTTCGTATCACATTGGCGCTTGGAACTTCACTTAAATCGTGTAAACCGTGTTCATGGCGATACAAACGTCGTGCAGTAATCACTGATTTATTGTTTTCGTAATACGCTCGGACACAAAATGCACGCTGCACTCCCGTGTACGGCTCCATGGCGACTAAATTTCCAGAAAGCGGCGCAGCGAACAACATATGCCCCCGCCACCCCGCGCCGCGCGTCACCGAGAAATTGAATATATATACCGCCAACACCCTTACGGCCCACCCTGTATATTATATTCCCGTTTAATAAATCACCAAAACAAAAACCTACAGAAACTCCCGAAATACAGGGATCGGCTCATGCAGTGCAAGAATCAATAAAATATATTGGTGTTATATTTGATAAGAAGTTGAACCTCTCTGGTAATACTACAAATACACTAGACAAAGCATAAAATTGTGGGAGATCCCTTTATCCATTACTTAATAAAAAAAATCTACATTGAATTTAAAAAACAAAATACTCATTCATAATATGTGCATCCGTTCTATTATGACATATTGTTGTCAGGTCTGGTTTCCAAGAAATGGGAAAACAAACCTTCTAAAACTACAAATTACACAGAATAAGAACTTAAAAATAATTTGCAATTTAAGTCGCCATTGCAGTACTAATTTCTTGCAAGAAAATTACAACCCCAAACCACTTGTTGCAGTTTATCTTGAACTACAACAAAGATTCAAAGTTAGATGTAGATCTTCACACTACGAAGTAATAAGAAATTTGTATAACTAACTACATTTTACAACTTCAAGAACGAAGTTGTTAAACTCAATTAGTATAAAATTTCTCATAAAAATTATAAGTGTTTTTCTATCTTTTTACCTTATATTAGGGTTCATTTTAAACGTAAGAATTCATTGGTATATACGATATTTTTGCTGCAATACTTAATGCAAAATCTCAAACTATGTAACTATTTATTATTTTAATCTTTATGCAATGCAAGTATATAAAAAAAAGAAAACATCTAGCTTTAGTAAATTTAGTCCTGCAAATGAAAATGGACTGCAATTTGGCAATTTATCTTACTCTTACACTTTTGTCCCAACGCCAAAGGTATTTGGGTAGAGGTAGCTATGAGGTAGTTCGCCCGCCCAAATTTTTTTCAGCTTTATATTAGTCGACTTCAACAGTGGGTCCTTAACAAATTTTTACCATTTTGTAACAAGAATAATAAAGAATAAATGCTCTTGAAGATCCGTGTACAAACTTGTGTTTGCTTATATTTTCATGGAACTACCTATAATAATCAAATTTGCTACATTTGATCTAAATATGCCAAGGGTAAGGTTTGAAAGATTTGTTTTAAATTATACAAACATCCATTTATACCATCAGTTTTATGAAAATTAACACTAAATTTTAAACTTCACGAGTTTCAAAATTTTGAATAAGAATTTTTGATGCCACCCTAACGCGCGAAAATACATATATGAGTTTAAAAATATTCCACATCTATGATGAAGAAGACCAACAACTGCATGTGCGCGCACAAGTTTATGAAATCAAAAGCAATGAACTGCGAGCGAAATTTGATATTTCGTCGTCATTTTTAATTGAATTTCTAAGTTTATCACTTTTAATAATAACAGCAACAACAATAACATCTACAGCCAGAGACAACAACGATGCCTGCGTTAATGTAGTCGACAATGAACATGAAGACGTTAGCAGTATGTGAGGAACAAAATGTTTTTAAACAAAGATTTTAATAACAAATTTTAAATGAAAATTCAATTTGTTTCAAAGTTTTATCTCATCAAACTGAAGCAAAATGAAATGAACGTTATTAGATTTTGGAATACAGTTAAAAATTCACATTATTAATAGGTTTTCCCAGGTTGGAGAGTGGAATTACAGAAAAATAATGGTGTTACGCTTAATGTTAAACAAAACATTCTGTTGTTTGTTTGATAAACTAACTGAGATATGGAAGTTCATGTGGCTCTAATTTAGCTGTAGACATTTTTATTTTACTCCCACCTTGTAGACCCCAGGAATATTGAAAACGAACAGGTTTTAACTCTGTGCTATATTCTTCTGATCACGCAGCTTCATACACGTTAAATCGAGTAAAACTTTATCGATGCTGAAGAACATTTGTCAGTGATGATATTTCTTAAGCCGCAATCAAGGTCGAGACAAAATGGGCAAAATATTTGTGAAACAGAATGGTAGATTTTGCAAAAAAAAAAAAAAAAAAAAAAAATAATAATACACCATTCGTTTTAAAGTGTTTGTAAATCCTTAAATATTGAATTTATCGCAACCTTTTATATATATGTATACTGAATTCTTGCACACTTAAAAACCTTTTATGGGACTATAAAGCAAAGAGTTGACCGTGCCGCCCCCTCACCACTCATACGAAATGATCGATATTAATGTATAAATTAATGAACCTTATTTCTTAAGCATTCTAATTCCTATGACCAATTCTGTACGAAAGAAGCTTTCACCTCAGCATTCCAGCAGTGACCTTTCACCCGATGATCTTGTCACTTTGTGATGAAGAAACGAGTTGAGAGTTAGTACTCCATCTCTAGTAGCTCGCGAAAATCATTTTAGCATAATAAGAAAAGATAACTTGCTATTTACTGTTCCTTAACTTACAAGACGTTGTAGGCTTTGTTTAGCACAGTAAGAGTGATTTGATTTACGCCAAATATGTACCGTTTTGTTCGAAAACTTGCTGTAATTTTCTAGGTAATTCCGTTATGCCTCTTTTCGTAGAATCCCGCGGCGCGATTTGCAAAAAAAGGAATGTGTGTGGCCTGATGTTGTGGTTTTTGCTCTGATAGAATACAATTCTTGACCTGTTGGCCAAGGCTGGCCGCTTCCGGGCGATTACTTCCTTCACAGGATCCTATTATAGACGCCATAGGTTCGAATTAATTGTTTGGTCATTGGAGAGCAGCTCAAATACACAGCAAAATTTAAAACTTAACGTAATCGTAAGTGACCCATTTTTAATTACTAGTATATGCTGCAGAAGCGAAACGACGACATGAAATTTTAATTGGGAAAATATTAAATTTATTTTTTACTATATATTATATTTTGTTGAGCATGACGTGATTGTTCATTCTACAACATTTTTCCAGAAATATTCTTGAAAGTAAACAAAATACAAGTTTTTTTGTTTTATTTTCAAAAATTAGTGTATGAACATGATGTTTATACTTACCTTTTTTTTTACCAAAACTTGTTAAAAATTAATTTAAAATGAATCCGCAAACATTCCATGAACATATCTAATGTAATATTAAATCAAATTGTACTTCAAGTTAATTTTTTTGCCCATTTCGGGCTAAACATTGTTGTTTTGTTAAAATTTTGAATGAACAAGATCGTTCAATTTTTACTTCTAGTACTTATCATTCAAATGACTGATTTAACCGATACATTCTTAGTTTCATATCTGCCAAAGAGTTGTATGGAAATCAGTCAAATTCGATACTAACATGCGTTTTGAATATTTAATTCTGAATATGAAAACGGACCTTAAGTTGAGTTAGGTCAGTGTGGCAGTCTGAATAGACAGGCTCACTTAGACAGTATAGTCCACTGTGATATCACGGAAACTAGAGATATGGACAACCTTCGTTTCCCCAGTAGAACCATCCTAAGATGAAGAAGGTTTTAGTCGGACAATATCTATATCGTCCTGATTTCCAAAGTCCCCAAAGAAATACGAGTCCAGTGTTGATCCAACCTGTTCGCTAGGGCGGAACAATTGCAAAAAAGGTGTTCAATGGACTCCTCCTCCTCCTCTTCATCCATACAACTTCTGCAGGGGTCACTAATGGCAATCTTCAATCTCATTGTATGTCTTCCAATCAGACAGTGTCCGGTCATGACGGATACAAGCAAAGAGACGTCGCGTCTTGATAGTGACAGCAGTGTGTGTGAACCCTTCAGATCTAGGCGAGGCCACATTTGGATTTATTACAGCTTCGGTCAGAGGACCACCTACCATTTGCTGCTAAATATGCTCCATCTCGCAGTAGGAGCTTGCAAGTGGCTAGAGGCATGCCCACGGACTCTAACTTGGCTAAAGTCTGTAAGGTTGTCCCTAGTCTTGCCATTCCTTTTGCTCTGCAGTTCCCTGGTACGTACCTGTGGCCCGGCACGCATATAATGAATGTTGAAATACTGCGCCAACTCGTTAAGAAATCTGCGACAATTCAGGGCTGATGCTGAGTTCAGGAAGACAGAATCTAGGGATCTAATGGCAGCTTGACTGTCAGAGAATATGTTAATCCCCACCGTGGTGAGGCTGTTATACCTCAGCCATTCTACCACTTCTGAAATTGCCAAAATTTCGACCTGATAACCGCTACAGTGATCGGAAAGCCTTCTTGCTATGCTTAGCCCCAGGTCTCTTGTGTAGACGCCGAAATCTGCCTGATCATTAATTTAATTTTGAGCCGTCAGTGTAGAAGTCGACATACAGTCTTATACCAGGGGTTGTACATTTTCATGTATCTTTATCTGGTATAGGTATATGGTACTTCTTGTCTAACAGTGGTTCAGCCAGAGTGTAGTCATTAGTGCCTGTTATGTCAGGCACCATGTTGAGGATCATAATGTGACCATAACCAATGTTTCACTACTGTGAAAGCTACGTCCAGGGGTACTAAATGAAAAATTACATTAAGTGCATCGGATGGGGTGGTGCGGAGCGCCCCTGTGATGCACAGACTAGACACCCTTTGGACCTAGTCCAGTATCCTAAAATATGTGGATTTCTCAAGAGTCTTCCACCAGTCGATAACTCCATACAACTTTAGCGGTCTTATAACAGCAGTATACAAAAAATGAACAACCACTGTTACCTTATTGCCTCCATGGACGCATATAGCGCCACTGTGGCCTGTTTCGCCCTGTCCAAAATGTTGAGTTTGCAATTCAGCTTCCTGTCCAATAATACATTAAGGTATTTTGCACAGTCCGCGAAAGGAATTTCAGTACCTCCCAGGGAGATATGATCCACAGGTGGAATCTTGTACCTCCTGGTGAACAGAACACTTCGGTCTTATTTGGATTTACTCCGATACTGTTTTCCCCCGCCCACTTCGTTGCAGTGAGAAGGGCTCTTTGGAGGAGTGTTCCCTAAAACTTCCCCCTAACTGCTAGCGCTACATCGTCTGGGTAAGCGAAAACCTCGACACCATCCTCCTCTAAAGAGAACAGAATACTGTGCAGAGCGAGGTTCCATAGTAGGGGAAAATAAACCTTATTGTCCAGACTTTCTGTACCTCTCATACGAATGACCGACTTAACCTATGTATTCTTAGTTTCCTACATTTCGAGCAGTTACACGGAATTCAGCCAAATTTAAAACACATATTGCATTTCATACATTTCATTCCATAATTAATTTCAATATTGGCCAGCGCTTTCTAGTACCTCCCATACGAACGACAGATTTTACCTACGTATTATAAGATTCAAATCTTTTGGCTCCTTTACTAAATTCACTCAAATTGGGCACACGTTGAATGTTTGCTACAGCAGAGTCTTAGAATGAAGACGTCAGTATCTGCCATAACTTTTTTGATATTTATTCGATTTTCCCATATTCAAAATTTCCTCTGTATTTCCTCTAATTAGTGGGATCCAATAATTTAAATTTTTGCCCATTGCATTGATTTGTAATGCTTAGTAAAACTTGAGAAAAGGCGATTAATTGACTGCAACCCTTCTCGTACCTCCCATATGAGGGAACTATTTTACCCATAAATTCTTAGCACCATATCTTTCAAGAAGGTGTACTAAATTCAGTCAAATATGGCAGACGCCAAGCGCTTGCTAAATTAATTCTGATAATGAAAATGGACGACATTGTCAGACCCCTTCTATTACCTTCCTTACAAATTGCCTGATTTGCTTTTTACCTTTTCCCCTACCGTCTGTAATTTGGAAACACAGATCTGCAATCCACGCCCTTTCTGGTACCTCCATTACATATTACCTAATGTAATGCACATTTTACTAGATTCTTATTTTTCAGTCAATATTACTCGGTACAATTTCTTACATATTAGACGCTTAGTTGCGCGAATGAAAATGGACAGCATCGTCAACGATTTTATAAAAATTTCTCTACAATTTCTAGGCAGGAGACCGGGCTAAGTTACAACTTTACTTCTTTTATAGTGGATTAATTTGGATCATTTTTTGATAAAAACTTGGTGCACTTTTGCAATGATGCGAATGAACATTGTGTGAAAGTAAATCGAAATTTCTGCTCTTATAAGGCATTGTATTTCATGGCATAAATTATAATATGTTGTCAAAATTAAAAAAATAAATAATTTCATTGATGAATTTGGCGCGTCCAAGATAGTGTTACCTCCAGTTGGAGTCGGTCTTAGAAACTGGATACTTGTATTCAACTATAAGCAGGAAACTTCGGTTTTGATATTGTACGAGGTGTGTTAAAAAAATAAAATGAATTTTCATTTTTCTCAAAAAACATTTATTTACTCATCAATTTCTATTTTATCTCCTTCAAAGTAGTCCCCTCAGATATAATACTATTGTGTCAGCATTTTTTCTAATCCTCAAAGCAGTTCTGGCACCTTTTGGTATGTCTTTGAGCTCTTTCAGTGATTCGGTTTTTACCTCCTCAATCGTCTCAAAACGCCGTCCATTCACGGGTCTCTTCAATATTGGGAACAGGAAAAAGTCTCAGGGGGCCACATCTGGTGAATACGGTGGCTGAGGCATGATAAGGGTATTGTTTTTGGCCAAATAATCTCCCACAAGCAAAGATGAGTGAACAGGTGCATTATCATGACGCAAAAGCCATGACTTTTTTTCCACAATTCCGGGCGATTTTTTCCTATTGCTTCACGCGAACGGCGCATAACTTCAAAGTATTACTCCTTATTTACCGTACGACTTTGTGATAAGAATTCCTGATGCACTACGCCATGGTAATCGAAGAAAATAGGGAGCAAAACCTTGACATTTTATCGAACTTGACGTGCTTTTTTGGTCTTGGCTCTTCTGGACTCTTCCATTAGAACGATTGGGCTTTGGTTTCGATATCATAATCATATATCCTTGATTCGTCACCAGTTATGACCCTTTTAAGCAAATCTGGATCATTCCTGAGCGATGCTCATGCGACGTTGTTTTTGGTCAAAATTCAGTGATTTTGGAACGAATTTCGTTGACGCACGCTTCATGTTCAAAATTTCCGAAAATTTGCATTGCATGGCATGAGCCAACCGATATGCCGACATTCTCAACAACTTCTCTAATTGTGATTCGACGATTCTCCATAACAATTTTCTTTACTTTCTCAACATTTTCATCGGTTGTTGATGTGCTGGGGCGTCCAGAGCGAGCGTCGTTATTCACATCTTTTCGACCTTCTGCGAAAAGCTTG
>JAHXMU010000508.1:3208-21967 GCA_019455685.1 Philornis downsi
TTCATTTCTTTTCTAAGTAGGAAAATGCGTTGCAGTTCCGAAATTTAAAGCAATTTTGTGATAGATGCTGGAATTTTTCATAGTCCTGAATCACTACAAGTCATCAGGCGACATTTCTATTGCATCATCAGGACATGAAATTTCTTCGCAATACAAAATTTAAGTCAAATTCGTTGTGCAATACGGTTAGGCTATAACGTAGTTAAATGTTATTACATATATACTAGTTAACTAAACATTCGAAACGATGAAAATGTAATCTGATAATTTTCATGAACTTTTATCTTTTCGATAAATTATGATCGATTTAATGACTATTTCATCGTTTTGGATGCCATTGAAGGCATATCCATAGATATTTCTAATAACTAAAATTGACCTACTTGTGTTTGTTCATGACCTAAAATGTAATTATATCAATGTTATGATATCAATCTTATCTTTCAATATGGATTCATATCGGAAATTTTTTGTGATTAAAATGAGATTATCTTCGCCTCCTACAACTAACGCCTTATATACCTATAGACAAGATGATCGATCTATTTGGTAATTCAAAAATAAAGCCAAATACAGATAATGTTAACGTTTTCACATTATTTTACATCGATGCATGGGGGAAGTTTAGATGATTTGAGGGGGATTTACTGTATTTCCCTCACCTAAAACCGCATACAGTGTAGATGGACAGGCAATTTGTTTATTGTGCGAAAGCTTTTTATTTGTTTATTACGCTTTGTAAGGTCAGACAAGGATTCGTAAGGGCGGAGATTAAGCTAATTAAGATTGATAATCTTTGTTGACTAGGTGGACAAAACAAGGGACAAATTTAGAGTATTGGTTTATATCACTGGCTCAAAGGAGATGCCAATAAATCAAAAAATTTCTTTATATCGGTTTATAATCGAGTTTTAGGCGACTAAAACAAGGTATGATGCATTTCCTTTTATCACTTTGACAGATGACGTTTGGACGCCATTACCAACCAGTGCTGCCAACCTGAAAAACTTAAATCTTAAAAAATCATAGAAGCCGAACATTATTGAAGCCTTACTGGATAACATAACACACGTTATTCATGAAATACAGGCCGAAATCCTCGAGAAAGTGACAAAAAATTGGACCTTCCAAATGGACATTTTGAGACGGAGTCGCGGACAACATTTACATGAAATGATCTTTAGAAATTATATGGCAAAGACCAATTTATCGATTCCAATAAAAATGTTAATATATGATGCAAATTTGTGTGTGTAGTATTGGATTTTTAAAAAAACTACGTTTAAAAAATCACCCTTTACTTGAGCCATTTTCTTCTTACATTTCAAAGGACTGAAATTTTAATTGTTTGTTATGATATTCGTATGTCAAACATTCCGAGAAACAATTCAATTACTGCATTTTTTGGCATTTGGTTTTTGCGTGAATTTTGTAAAACCGTTAACATATGATATTTTACAAATTTATGAAGATCATTTTAAAAGACTGAAACATCGTTCGTCTTTTCCACGGAAATCAAAACCTTATCTTCAGCTTTCTATTTCCATTACAATCCTCAGTCTCCCCACCGTTTGGCCACAAAATATTTGGCACTGCGTCTCCTTCTATATATGTATATACATACATACGTATATATATATATATATACATATGTATATATATATCTATTTCCTTCCACACTAATGCGATAATGAGGAAACTGACATCAATTTATGACTCAATGATATATTCTTTGCCATATTTTCTCGGTTGCTGACATATATTACGATATGAAGGTAACAACACCTGTTTCATATTCAGAAGAGCTAAAGAAACATACACACATACACACACATACATGAAAGTGGGCCTAAATATTTTGACTATAACGACAATCCAATAATAAACACCCCCACGGTTTACAAACAGATTCAATTTAGAATCATTAAATCATCACAGAAAGAAGAAAAATTGAGAACTAACATGAATGGGGCAGCAGACAATTTTCACAATTTCGAATATGAAATCTCAGCATAATTTGTTTTGAAAACAAATTTCTAAGCGAATACACGAAAACATACATTCATACATGCATATGCAGAATAACACAAATATTCAAGAATTGTTTTCCAAACTGGCATAGTTGAAATATTTTTGGCGAGGATAGGCTGCTAAAATTAAAATTCTCAAAACCGAAAATGTTTATTCATATCATCTCAAAATATTTTCTCTGGCCATCATCATCGTCATCATCATCATGAGGCCGAGGCAGATGAAAAACCAGAAATTGAAAGCAGAAAGCAACAGCTGTTTTGCACAAATGAAACAAAAACCAATTCGGTGGAGAATAGAAAAAAATATTCTGAAATATCTGGCTGAATTGTTTACTTTGCAATATTGAATAAACCAAAAAAAAAAAAAAAATGAAAAAAATATCTGTCTACTTGTCGGGCCTGTAACGTAATGCAAAAATAATTGAATTTTGAATTTAAACTTTCAGCGTCTGTCTCGGTGGCTAAACGGCTGGCTGCCTGGCTGGCTGACTGTCTCCCATTATTATTACAATTTGCATAACGAATTAATTGAATGAATTAATTTTTCAGTTTCAAATGTACTTTAAGGCGAACTTTGGGCGGAGAGGGTGAACGAAAAGTAAAGCGCTGATATTGAACTGAATCAGCTTAATTTCGAGCGTTTAATGAACCCTAAATTCAAATTTCTGCCAGTGACCGAGAGAGACAGTCAGGCGAGGCAGTTGGGGTAATGCAAGAATTTAGCACTTTGGGTTTATGACACTTTTTCATTTCATTTGGTTTTTTTTTTTGTTTTTTGAAATAAACGAAAGGCAATTAAATAAATAAAAACAAAAACAAACTCGGCTTTAAAATTAAACAAGCGCGCACAGTGTTTCGTGATAGAAAACAGAAATTTGATAGATGCATAAATTGTGTCAACCTGATCTCAAATCCGACACGAAGACTTTTATTGCGAACACCCAACAACCGGTTTTAACTATTTTTAGAACTTAAAAAAGGGGGATCGGTTTCAAATTCGAAATTACAACTTTTATAATGTACGTCCCACAAAACGGGAGATTAAGGGTTGAAAACTTTTCTTAAGTTAGATTGTGTTAACGGGAGTTAAACTTATTAAAAACCATAGAAATAGATCTTAATTGATTTTATAAAAACACAAAAAAAAACATAAATATTTACAAAAAATAGTAATAGTATTTTTCCCACATATCATAAGCTTAATGGGAATGTACACTATTTCATAATAAGTAATGAATCAGTAGTTGATTTTTAATAATAATCTAATACAGACGACACAGGTAGCTGATAAAGTTCAGGGGTCCAAAACAGATTTTCTTTTAAAATCGTTATTTATATTATATGCTAGCTGGCAATCGCGGCTTCGTGCCCTTAATTTTAACGCTCAATGCATAGGACTACGATTTTCTGAACAAAAAAATATGTCTTCTGAGGCGTCGCAATCAAATTGCGATGTCGCTCAGTAACGACATGTTCGATTTTTCTTCGATGTGTTATGCAAAACGGATCAACTTTTATTCCGATTTTACTCGTTTTGTCGATACCTGTTTAGGTTCGGCATCGTAAGCATAGAACTACGATTTTTCGAACATATAAATGTCTTTTCAGGCATCGCAATCGAATTGCGATGTCGCTCAGTAACGACATGTTCGATTTTTCTTCGATTTGTTATGCAAAACGGATCAACTTTTATTCCGATTTTGCTCGTTTTGTCGATAGCTGTTTAGGTTCGGCATTGTAAGCATAGGACTACGCTTTTCCGAACATATATGTAAATGTCTTCTATGGCATTGCAGTTTGGTCCCATGATATGACGTAAACAATGGTCATAACATGGGACTAAATTTTGTTTGGTTTCTCGGGATGTGAAACAATCGACAGCTATTTTCTTTGGGGATCACATTTATAGCTATATAATAGATTTTCCGACCGACAATAGATTTTCAAATTATCTTGTGCGTTCTAATATTATTATATTTTAATATATTATTTCACTGTAAGTCTTATGACAATTTTGGAACGTCAGCTTCCACACTACATCGACAATAGATTTTGTACAACCTTTTCAAAATTTGTTCAGAGGATCACGTTTGAATTCAGAAAATCAATGAAAATCGACCCTTTCAACTATTGCGATAGTTTGTTGGAAGGTTTCAAAAAAGGATTTTAAGATTACGACGAGATTTTTTCCCTTCCTTTCCTGCAATAATTTGAATGCTATTTCACATCTGTTTGTAGCTCATACGTAAATGACTATTATTACAATTACTTATGCGCCACCTATCGTATATTAACAACAATACTTTAGCGGTAGATATTTATAATCAGTAGCCGACAACTTGGTATTTAATGCATTTTATAAAATCCTAGACAAAGCAGATGAACTTGCATTGTTCTTGATATACGTATACAACTTGTTTAGAAAAGCGTTTTATTTTTCAAAACAGGATTTTATGATTACGATGAGATCTATTTGCCTTCCGTTCCTGCAGGTATAAAGAATTTGAAAGCCATTTTACATCTGTTTGTAGTTCATACGTAAATGATTATTATTACAATTACTCATGCGCCACCTATCATATATTAACAGCACTACTTTAACGGTAGGTATTTCTAATCAAATCCTAGACAAAGTAGATGAACTTGCATTGTTTTTGATTTTTATTTTTTTTTTTTTTTTTTTTTTTTATTTATTTTCCAAAAAAGAAGCGATTTAATAATTAGGATGAGATTTTTTTGGATTCCGTTCCTTCAGATATAAGGAATTTGAAAGCCATTTTACGTAGCTCATACGTAAGTGGTTATTATTACAATTACTCATACGCCACCTATCGTGAACTAACAGCACCACTTCAGCAGTAGCTATTTCTAATCAATAGCCGACAACTACGTATTGAATGCATTTTATACAATCCTAGACAAAGTAGAGGAACTTGCATTGTTCTTGATATACATATACAACTTGTTTAGAAACGCATTTTATTTTTTTGAAATTTCTAAACTTTAAAGTAATTCAATATTTTTAAATATTTTTGTTAAACATTTAATGTTCTTGTTCGAATCACTCACTTTCATAGAATTATTCAAAAACTTGTTACATTTGTGCTATTGGACTGCACAATCTTATGACTGCAATCTTATGACTGTCTGGATACAATATTTAGGATTTTTTACAAATCTAAAAAATATAATATAAATATAAAATATAAAAATATATATTGAACTTTCTTTTGTGTCATGCTTCTATGTATTACTGTCTAACTTAACCAATTATTTTTTAATATCACCCTAAAACTTTCCGTTGAAAAAAAAACCCCAAAAAAAAAAACAAAATGTTGAATTGTAATTTGGGAAGTCAATGTGCCACCTCTGATCATTTTTTTCTTTTTTTTTTTTTGTTTTTCTTGACTCCATTTAAATTATTTACTTGATTACATTAATTCTTTTCAATTTTCTTGCCGTTTCTCTTGAGCACTTCCAACGTTTGCAAAAAAAAAAAACAAAACAGAAACAAAACAAAACCAAATGTGTTAACAATTCATTTTATAAAATTAAATACCAAAACGTATATAATTCATGAGTGTCACAAAAAAAGTCTTTCAATTGCATTCACATCTGTGCTTATGGTTGTGCTGTAGAATTTGCACACGCAAAAAAAGAAAAAAGTGACAGGTGTCGGCTATTAAGCAAATACAGATCAGATACCAACTCAACCATGGATAGCGCAAAGAGAGCGTTAAATATGAACAATTTACAGGTTGAATTTTTCAATTGTTTTTGGATTTTTTAATTCTTTAGTTTATTTACTCAGTTGTCCAGTAGAGGAGAGTAATGACTTTCGTGATATACCCGTATGAGGTCAAGCAAAAAGAAATCCATAATTCTGGTATGACATTGCAAACTTTATTTAGCATAGATAGATTGATCTGATTTAGGTCAATTATGAATTGGTTTGTTCGATAACTTGTTGCCATTTTAGAGGTAATTTCATTATGCTTCTCTCATGGAAACCCTTACCCCTATGGGCAAAAATCTGAATAGTCGATTTTCCGAAGTTTCTCTTGAAAATCAGTTGGAACAATCGATTTTCACTCGTTTCTTTTGAGGCGAATTTTTTACCAACAAAAGCATTCGCCGTAGACAGGAAAATATGGTAATCATTTAATGCCAGATACGGGATATAACATGGATGCATAAGAACTAAGCTCCGGGAGCTGGCTGCCGTTTTCCTGGTGTAACTTAATTCCTCTCTTTTTACTCAAAGCTGTCCGAACAAAAGTAACCATCGCCATATCAGTCTATTATCAGTCATCGCTTATAATGTTCTGTAAACTGTTATATATGAAAAACTAAAACCTATTCTAGTTTACCCGATGGCAACTTTCAGCGCCGCTTTAGACCTTTCGCCAAAAACTATTTGAGGCCATGACCCAGATTGGTATTCCTGCCAAGCTTATACTTGTTTGTAGGACGGCTGTGGCTAACACGAGCTCTTCAGTAAAGATATGAAAAAATCTAAGCTATTTTACACCATACTAGAATTTAAACAATGCGACAGCCTATCGTGCTACCCTTTTATGATGGCTGATATCTTCTTCAACAAAAGCTATGCACCACTATGTATGCTAATGATATAGACACTATTGGTAGACAACTGTTAAAGGTTACTGCAGCCTTCTCAAGCTTTGAGCGGGAGTCTATTTAAGTGGGTATGATGGTAGTCCAGCTTCCTTCAGACGGTCCAATTATTTGATAGTATAAATACGAATTAAGAGTGTAATTGTAAATGATTCCCTGTTAATCTCACCAAACGCAAACATCTTTCTCAATTTTGGCTTGGTCATTGCTTGTGCTGGTTCGCCGAGATTCAACCACGATTGTTTCCACTTGATGTTGTCGCAACTGAACCATTTTCCACCACCGTCCGCTTCGCAAAAGGGGTAGTGTTTGTTGGAATTCAGCCGCCGTTCGCAGATGGAAATTCGGTTGATGAGGTTTTTTTGCGTTAATTCATGTGGCAGTCATATATCGAGCTTATTTTTGTAACCAACCTTATTCAAGTGTTTCCAAATAGTTTTTTTTTGTGTAACGTTTAGTTTGGAACGTTTAGCTCCTGGACAATCGAAACCTAACGGCCGGACTTTCCATTATTTCCATTTTCATTTTCGGCAATTGGTTTTCAAGAGCATGGTGCGTTTTCTACACCTAAATTTTCGGAACGGCATTGACAAGACCAAAATTGCGTTTAATTGGCTATTATAGTATCAGGAGCACAAATACAATACACATTTTGCAGCCGCCTGGTTTGTATCTTCTCTTTTATTGAAGATAAAATATGACTTTTATTATCAATTTTTGACGCGCTCTCAAACAATATTAAGTCAAGTAATCACAAAACTAACTGAGAAGCGTTTGAAGTACGAATTCTTAGCTTTCTAACGCCATCTAGCGTAAACCGATCACACTTATATAACACGAATTACCTAGTACTAAAGACATTTATTAAAAAAAAATGTATAAACACAGCTCAGACGAAGCAGGGGTGGTTTAGTGTTCTTTTCTCCTTTAAGTAACAACTGCAACTTTTTATTGAGTCAAAAATTAAAGTTTACAGGAATTTGGAAAAAGTCAGGCATTTTTTAAAAATTATATAGCATAATATAAGGGAAATAAAGTATCGTATTTGCATCTATGGAAAAAGGGGAAAATAACAACTTAAATTGTAGCGTTCAACTTAGGTAATTCTTATTCTATGACTTCATTTGTTATGATTAAACTATGTCTGCCGCCTTATGACGCCATTAAAGATAGATAATTTTCTGCTTGCATAGATTTCCATACTACTATCATGCGCATTTATAACTTGTGACCGCATTTCGCTCCTCGATATTGTCATCATTTCTTAATAGGAATTTTTGTATGATTTGTTTGATAGTTATTTTTAATAATTTTTTTTTCACTGCCTTCACTACGATAAACGCTTGTGGTTTCTGCTTTAGCCTGCCTACTGCATGGGCACCGTAAAAGATATTCTTTTTATATTTATTTACAATAAAATAAATATGACATTAATCATTTCTTAATCAAAAAGAAAAGTACAGACGCAAAAGTTCTATTAAATATATTTCCCAGATGATTTGTGCGGTGATGCTGCTTCGAGAATACCTCAAAGATTTAGTCATTCATCCGTCCTTCCAAAACCACTTTCAAACTGATGGTAGTAAACAAACAAAAAAAAAAAAAAAAGGACAGATTATGATAAAGATAGCATAGAAAACCATGACAAAAAAAAGCAAAAAAAGATTGTACGAACGGGGGGAATTCCTTCAAGTGTTTTATATCTGTGTTGTTAGAAGAAGCAAAAAAAACACATAGTATTATTTGTTACATTCCCATGCGTGTCTTTGGAGTCTGAATTTAGCATTCATTCATCTTACATTGATGACTCCCTCCTCCATTTTGTCCCCTTTGAATTTTAACACATAATCTGCAAAGTGAACAAAAAGAATATTACAATTTTTATGGCGCCACATGGCAATCACATTAGTTTTTCCCGTGCTCATCTGTTTCGACTTTTTCCTTGTTTTCTGTTTTTTTTTCCTTGCAACTTCCAACTTTTTTCAGTCGTCCAGTTTATTTGTTATATATCATCACAATCGTAGGACAATGATATAAAACTAAGAATATAAAGAAAACAGACGATAACAGAGATAAGGTTGGGGTTGTTGGTGATGGTGATAACGAAGTTTAAGAAACAATGAAAGTTTATGGCCACCCAAAATTCTGTCCCTTCAGCCAAGTATCATGAATGTTAGCAAATTTTCCGGAATACCAAAGAAAGACAAGAAAAACCCACATTTATGACACTCAATTGCCAGCTGTGTCATCTCAATCCCTTTCTTTCTACAAATAATGCAAGTTGCTGGAATTTTTTTTTTTTTTTGTTCCTTCGTCGCTGCCACCTTCTCGTTTCTATACAGTCAATTTTAGTTGTGCTTTATAAACACACACAAAGTTTTCTTTCTTTTCTGGTTTTTTTTTTTTTGTGTTCGCTCTTTACTATTCGACAGCAGCAGCTGCGTATGGAACAGCCTCTTTAGAGTATCAAGAATTTATTCTACAAATAGCTTTAACATTTGTTTATTTCCTACTACATATCGTACTCCTCAACATACCACCGCTTTCCACCTACTACATTTACGCCTCATGCCAGCAACACTCCACCGCCGCCGTTTTGTCCTCGTGCTGCCACTAGCAGAGGTCTTCATTCATACAAATTGGTACACTGGCAGAAAAAAGGCAAAACAATATTGTGGCAAAGTCGTGAAGACCAAATCATATTATACAAGTTCGCTAAGCTGCATTTGCCACATCTAATTTAGAAATATAAAAATAAATTGTATAAAAAATTAATTTTTTTTGCATTTTTAAATTCAACAAAAATTTAAAAAAAAAATGTTAAAAAAATTAACTAACTAATTAACTAACTAAATGTTCTTCGCTTTCTGAGATTATGGTTGAAAGTTTGCAAACATAAATCATTTACATTTTTTACATTTACATTTTGCTTTATGTTTTACATTTGCTTTATATTTTATAAAAGCATAAAAACTAAAATTTTTAATGTGAAAATATTAAAAAATATATATAATATATTTTTAATATAAAAAATGAACATTTTGGCCTAATTTATTAAAGATTCTACAAAAAGAATAAAATAAAATTTTCCGAAAATAAACTTTTAATACTTTAGTTAAAAAATGTAAAAAATTAATTTTTGGCATAAATTTTTTAAATTTGTTTGAAATTTTAAATAAAATTTAGCTTTTCGTAAACATTTTTTAACATTTTTAACATCAAGTGTAAAAAAATATAAATAATTAAATAATAATTTTTTATGGTTGAAATTTCGCAAACATAAATTTATATTTGTTTTTTATATTTTGTAAAAACATAAAAGCTACAATTTTTGATGTGAAAATATGAAAAAGAAAAAATATATAATATATTTTTAAAATAAAAAATCAACTTTTATTAAAGATTCTACAAAAAAATAAAATTTTCCGAAACTGAATTTGTAATACTAGAGTTTAAAAATGTGAAAAATTAATTTTTGACATAATTATTTAAATTTATTTGAAATTTTGAATAAAGTTCAGTTGTTAAACGGATTATATACCGTTCAATAATTAATTTTTTATTCATATTAATTGAACTATATTATTTGCTAACATGAATTTCCACACCTTTTTTTAACTAAAAATCATACCTAATACATTATCTATAGGTAGATGTACGAAATGCATTGTATAGGGTGATTTTTTAATCGTATTTTTTTTAATCGATTAAAACTCTCAAATTTACATCATATATTATAATTGTTTATTGGAATCGATAAATTGGTATTTGCCATTTAATTTTTAAAGATAATTTCATGAAAATGTTGTCCGCGGCTCCGTCTTAAAATGTTCATCCGAAAGATCCACTTTTTGGTCACTTTTTCGACCATTTCGGCCTGTATTCCACGAATAACGCGTGTTATGTTATCCTGTAAGGCTTCAATAGTATTCGGCTTGACCACACAGACTAACGACTTGGCATAACCCCACAAGAAATAATCAAAGGGCGTTTAATCGCAAGATCTTGGGGCCAACTCACAGGAACAAATCGAGAGATAAGCTGCTGCTGACTTAAGTTGTTCATTGTTCTAATCAAAATGTTCTTCGTCTCATTTAAATTCTACAAGTTTTTCTTTAAGCCAATGAATATAATTTTCTAACATCTTTTCTTATTATAGATATGTAATATAGCCTGCTCATAGTTGCCGTTCTATTGATTTTGTTTTTTACTCATTCATTGATCCAATTAACACTTTCATTGATTCAATTAACTTGTCCCTTCTATCAATAAGGAAATCAAATGCATCTTATTCATAGATTTAACCAAAAATATGCTTGTCGCTTTGAGAAATTTCTTATTTTTCTAGAGCACAAGAAATTACGCCACATTTATCCCTAAGTTATGGCAACTTTTCCCCCCTTCCCTCCTCTAACCCGAATGTCTATGTATGTATGACTATACACATTTCCGTAGTAATCACTAACAATTTGCGTTGGCTTACCCTTTTCTCTATACTGGGCGAATAAGTTGTAACTTTGAAATGATTTTGGCCAAAAAAAAAATTCAAGGATTTATTGTTTTTGTGGCTATTGTCGTCGTTCGCTTTTGCTTTACTTCTTTCTAAGTAACAAAAGATCATAAAGTTGAAAGCGTAGCAGCCAGTGTATAGAAGTTGGGTATTTCTTTTTTTTATTTTATTACTCTCTCCATTTCTTTTGTCTGTGCATTTGTTATTTTGCATGTTCATATGAATTGGTGTTCCTTGTTGGCGCCATCTGTTTGTAGATGACAGTATTCAATTCATCATGATGGGGCTTGGAGAGGGAGACACAATGGAGAGAAGAAAACGTTTTTTTTTTTTTTGCAATGGAAACATAAAGTTGTGAGCAGCCCTGATTTACAAAATTTTACATTAGTCAGCCACATTTGGAAAAATACAAAAAAGTAATATGTAAAGAATTGGGAACGTTGTTGAACATTAATAGAGAAACTTACATATATGTGGCAAATCAAAGTTCAATAGTGAATGATGAATATAAATTTTTTAACACAAAACAAATCATTAGGGATTTGAAAATCCCTAAGTTAGAAAATCATTTAAGTTAGGAAATTAAAATATTGTTTATTCTATCAAAAAAAGTATAGAGAATTTACCATTTAAAGGTTGTGTTCAAAATTATTTTTGTTATTTTATTGGCACATTTGTTCCCTGTGCCGATGCGAAGTTTGAGCCGTCTGTCAGTTGGTTTATTTACCGGTGGCCAATTTTGTTTAGTTCATCTCAAGTGCGGTTTTAGCGATTTTTTACTATACATATAAATATATGAAGCAAAGAATTTCTCTCAAATTTTATATTGCAAATAGAATTTCGTATGTCGAATCGTGAAAAATGTTACTTAAGGTTTAAGATGAATCGACTTGAATCGAAAGTACGTGCATAAGAGTGGTACAGTGCATTTAAATATAGTCCGTATGTAGTGAAATATAATATAGTCTTCAACTGATGTTAGCGACTATTAAGTTAAAGAAGCGGTAACTGCAAATTTTGTATTTCGAATACATTTTCTAATGACAATACAATTCAATACAAAACAATTCTCTAACGACAATATTTCCGTAACTACTAATAAATCAATATGAATAAGAGTTTTACACTTGCCAAGTCATGACCGACTGCAGAATATATATTTGATTTCAAAAACCCAGAATGAACCATTTGAGATTGAAGGACAGAGAAATGTAAGCGGTAATTTTCAATATATTTCGAATAAATTTTTCCATTTCAATGACAATATTTCTGCCACTGCTGCGTACAATTTTGCATTATATAAGTATATAAGGCGGGGTATGAAACACGTTGCCGCTCGATTAGTTCCAAAAACCCCACATTTTCTTCAAAAATTTAAAAGCATAAAAGTTGCTGAAGACCTGCTAGAGCGGGTCAATTTTGACACCATATTCATAAGACATTCATTTATCATGATGGCACATAAATTTACGAATTTGACAGGCAAATCGTCCAATAGGCTTTAACAGACACCTTGCAATCGGGCCGAAATAGAAAAACAGACGAGTCGAAGTTGATCGAAAACCAAGCTGATGTTGACAGTTTTCTTGGATTATCGCAGTGATATGCAGAGTCCACGGGGTTTAACGTGGGTCTCGCCGTGAAGACCTTACCCACGGTGTGCAACACACTGGGCATATTACAATCCGATTGCATTGTAGTAAAAATAAAGCTTGGACTATGTCGGAAAAGGGGCTGAGAATTTTGGTGCTGCTGCAATTGTCAGCCCTTTCTTCCAAATTGATAATGCTAGTATGGAACATAAACCCCATTGGCGAAGGTGAGGCCTTTGTTGCCAGCTCTGCTACTCTATGGGTCTGTGGCACCCGGTAGCAACGCAACTCCACATTCGAGCACAAAGTCTCTATCAGCAATTTTGGCATCAACCACAACCTGCGTGATGCTCCCTCTAGGGGTCCTACACTAAATGATCAGGCGGGAATTCAGTACCGGAGTCTCCTGATCCTAATGCTACCGGTGAAACTCATCGGTTGAAGCTACGTAGCAAAACAAAAGCAAAGCTACTAAGCAGTGATATGCAGTGGGAATCCTTGCTCTAAGGTCAAGCGGTAAACCATGAATATTACCTGTGCGCTATATGGCGTTTGAGAGCAAATTAATTGAAACCAGCCAGATTTGTGTAAAGAAATCTCATGGATTTTGCAATGTGAATGAATTTCTGGCTAAAAACCTAACAAATATCACAAAACAAGCGCAGAGTTCACCTGATATGTGTAAGGCTGACTTTTTTCGCTTTCCAAACCTCAAATCGTAACGAGAACTGAAGTTTTTTAAGGAAAATGTTTTGAGAATCGGATTATTCGATGGCCTCAAGTATACTATTTTTGGAAGGAATCTTTTTAGTAGGCAATAAATTTTAATAAATAATAAATATTTTGTCTTTTTTTAACAATTCCAGATAATTCTTTATATAAACGTTTTAACAATTTGCAAAGTCCTACAATTGATAGATTTGGATTGCTTATGAACAACTTAAATAAAAGTAAAACAATTTGTTTTATGTTTTACAAAACGTTGCTTAACTCAAAAGAAAACTCTTGAAAGCTTTGTAAAATATTGTAAAAGAGTACAACAACTTAAGTTAATTAAACGCTTAATTATTATTTAACAGTAGCCAAAATCAATTATTAAAATCATTAAACACCGAGACGGAGATGGCAAAAACGTATGCCAGCGTATAATTATTGGCATTTTTGCGGTAATAAAACTATTTGTAACGCGCCATGTCATGATTAATTAAATATTCATTTTACGTCAATATCAGTAATGCAAAGTGACTCTTTTCTATCGTGTGTGTGTGTGTGTGTGTGTGTCGTTTTTTCCTTCACGTTACTGATTCGATTTTACGTTGACTACTGAACTCTGTGGCGGCAAAAAAACAAACATTAAACGCCGTTTTGCAATACGAAAAATATAATTGAAATGATCGACAGCCGTGACATGTCGCCGTGGTGGATGGTGGTTGGTTTTTTTTCTCCGCTGTTTTTTGGCAAACATGTTCAAACGCTGGCTACCGTAGCAGTAATTACGGGGTTAACTTTAACAACTAATGAACATGTTTATTTTGAGCGGCCAACAAAACGTTAGACATGTTGAAAATAACACTGCTTAATTGACATGACATGATTTGAATGGACATAATAGCAATATGATAATTTTTGTATACAAAAAAAAATCGAAACAAAAAAAATTGAATTTTATTTGGTGTTGAATTAAGAACGGAGATGTTTGTTCATGGTTAGAACAAATTAGTTCACATACAGATTTAATTTTATTGCGGTGATTAATAAGAAGTTTTTGCAGTTTCCTAAATTCCAAAGAAGAAATACTCGCATATAGAAAATTCATGGTATTCATGACAAATTGATAAGATGACGCAATAATAATTTTTGTTGAAACGCCCTATACTTTTCGTATAGAAAAGCGCAAAATTTACACATTTCTTATGTTATGTAAAGAATTATGAAAATTTCAGAATGTAAAATTTTTACTTGTCATAGCTAAACTATGAAGATTACAGCAGAAGATTATAGGTATAGGCTTTATTCATAAAGATTTATTGAATGTTTGGAGAAAATTTTTACTATAACAATTAAGTTATAACTTTATATAACTATAACTTAAATGTCTAAGTATTTATTTATAAATATAGTCCATTGCACATCAATTTTATACTAACTTTATGCACATAGGAATTCTTCAAAGTTTTAATGACATTTCAAAATTTATTATGTTCTATATATACAAGTTAGACTTTGTAAACAATTGCATTTTTAGAGTATTCCATAGAAGTTTGACCAAAATATTGTGAAAGCCTTAATAATCTCAAATGTGGATGCCATTTTTCTAATGTAAATTTAATACTTTAAGCATAAATGATGTAAGCGAAGCAATTTTTATAGCAGATCAATATGAACTTTCTTACCGAAATCTATAACCTATCTAACGGTTTGCTCTTTCTAAAATGTTGGTGAAATTTTTGTAAAATTTCCATATTTGTTGTAGAATATTTAATCTATCATAGTATTGCTCAATCTATATTAATTTGTTTATAACTATAAATTTCGACGATTTAAAAAATTTTTGTAAAATACTCAAAAAATATGAAAAATTACAAAAAAATCAATATCTCGGAAACAAAGCATGCAAACCTGGGGAAAGGACAATTCAAATGGGGTAAAAAATATGTGTATGTCAAAAATAAAAAAAAACGCTAAAATAAAAAGGCTATTTAATTTCTAAAGTCGTTAAAATGTTATATTTTGTTGTCATATTTTATGACAACCATTTCTTTTTTTGTATTCAAGCGATTTTTCTTTTTTATTTTTATTTTTCTTTTTTAACACTGAAGTCCCCATTGTAGACAGAAAGTGTTATTATTTTGCCAGTTGGACACTGCGGTTTCGAGTTATACACATTTGTGTTTTAGTGATTTTTTTTTTTTTTTTTGTTTGGTCGACATTGAAATAACGTTTGACAACTTATAGAAAAGTGTCTTCTTAGATACCTTTCATATAGGAAAGTGTTTTATTAGACAGTTCTCATACAAAAACATGTCTTCATACACAATTTCCGTATAGTGTCTCCATAGACGCTTTTCGTATAGAAAATTGTGTCCATAGTCGCTTTTTGTATAGAAAAGTGTCTTCATAGACACATTCTTTTAAAGGAAAGTGCAAAGACACATTTCATATAGGAAAATGTCTTCAAAGACACATTTCATAAAGGGAATTGTCTTCAAAGACAAATTTCGTATTCTCTATACGTCTTCAAAGGCACATTTCATATAGAAAAGTGTCTTCAAAGACACATCTTATATAGAACTGTCTTCATAGATGCATTTAGTATAGAAAAATGTCTTCGAAGACACATTTCATAAAGGAAAGTGTCTTCAAAGACACATTTCGTATAGAAAAGTGTCTTCAAATATACATTTCATATAGAAAAGTGTCTTCAAAGACATATTTCTTACAGAGTCTTCAAACACACATTTCATGTAGACAAGTGTCTTCAAAAACAAATTTCATATAGAAAAGCTCTTTCTATACACTTTTCGTATAGGAAAGTGCCTTCATGGATGCTTTTCGTATAGGAAAGTGAATTCACGGACATTTTTCGTATAGGAAAGTGTCTTCATGGATACTTTTCGTATAGGAAAGTGTCTTCATGGAGCCTTCTACTATAGGAAAGTGTCTTTATGGATACCTTTCGTATAGGAAAGTGTCTTCATGGATACTTTTCGCATAGGAAAATGTCTTTATGGATAGTTTTCGTATAGGAAAATGTCTTCATAGATACTTTTCATATAGGAAAGTGTCTTCATGAATACTTTTCGTATAGAAAATTGTCTTCATGGATACTCTTCGTATAGGAAATTGTCTCGATGAACCCTTTTCGCATAGGAAAGTGTCATCATGGATACTTTTCGTATCGGAAAGTGTCTTCATGGATACTTTCCATGTAGAAAAGTGTCTTAGTAAATACTTTTTGTATAGGAAAGTGTCTTAATGGACCCTTTTCGTATAGAAAAGTGTCTTCATGGATACTTTTCGTATAGGAAAGTGTCTTCATGAACACTTTTCGTATAGGAAAGTGTCTTCATGAACACTTTTCGTATAGGAAAGTGTCTTCATGGATACTTTTTGTATAGAAAAGTGTTTTCGTCGACACCTTTTTTTAATAGGGAAGTGCCTTCAAAGACACTTTTCATATAGAAAAGTGTTTTGAAAGACACATTTTATATAGGAGTGTTTTCAAATGAACTTCATAAACAATTATGTTTTCGAAATATTACATAAAATAACATTTTAAAATTACTGTAAAAGAATATTGTGTGCAGTATCATCAACCCCTTTGCTTATATCTTTTTGTTAACTGCCATCGTCTAACAGTTCCATTGGTTCAAATTTAATACGGCTTAGTTTTAATTTAATTTGTTTAGTAGTAGCATCAAAGCTGCTTGAATATAGTAAATCAAAAATTCTATCGGGTGTTGACGACCGAACAAAATTCTCCACGCCGCCCTCAGTACTTATACTACCATAACAATTTAATAATTTAATACGAGTTTGATGCTTTTGACTGCTCACATTTGGTGTTTGAATACTAGCTTATAGATAAATAAATATGGATGAAAGTAATGTCATCTAGATGGTAGGATATAGTTCATTTCATGTAATTGAAGCAATGGTAATTAATTTAATTTTAAAAATTTATTTCATTTATTTAAGATTTTCTAACGATCTGTGCAATTGCAACCGATTTCAAAAGTTTTCAAAATTTTGTACTTTCTTTGCGTTGAAATGAAATTAATTTAAATATTAATCCATTAAAAACATTTGTGGCTGAAATATGGTTAGTCTCACCACCGCCAAAGAACAATTGTTCCAATACAGCCTCCCGCCGCCAATGGAAGTAACCTCAATTCGTTTTTGTTTTGTGTGTACGAGTACTGCAATTACATTACAAATTGTCATAAACTTTATGTGGCTAACGTAATCAGTACACGTAAAAAACAGCTGCTTCTAAAGAGTCACAACTGCTGCGCTAAAGTGTGCTGTCAAAGCGGCATATACTCGTACTCGTATACAACAAGTAAACTTTGTCTAGGCCACGGGGAAGGGGTGAAGTAACTTAAGTTGTGGTAAATATACAAACCTCATCTGTTTTATTAGTCATCTTGGGTAAATTCTGTAGTGTAATAAAAAAAAAGCCCCCCACTTCGTGTTGTCCTTAACAGAACGGCAACAGCTACGATTGTAACACATGTTTACAACGTTAGAACAACGAAACAAAGGCAACGCCGGCAGCCAAACAGCCTGTCTTATGAGTATCATCATCATCTTGAACAAGTTAACAGGCAGCAACAGTAGCAGTGCCAGTAGCGTGAAAAATATGGTTTATTTTATTGCGCAATTTCAAGTAAGAACATCCAAAACAAAAAAAAAAAACCTAAAATAATGTCAACAAACGTGCAAACTTACATTTGTATATGAGAAATACATACAAAATGCCATACATTTCAACAATACATCCATCTTGTAAGAATTGCTACCCTTGATAACAACACACTTCTTTTGTGAGAAGTTTTCCCGCATCCTTCTTCTATTCGCCAAAGGACATTGGCTCGGAGAAACCTGCTGACACCTTCATGTTCTGCTTTTTGAATGACAATTTTTGTATATTCCCCAATTTCGTTTACACAAATGTGTACCCTCTTTCTCTCTCTCACTTTCGCTCTCTCCGCCTTTGCAACACCACCAGACAACCAATTAGGAATTGTAAATAATGTTTTTATGCAAGCATTGTTTACATTTAAGTGTGGGTTTGACGCCTGTCTGCTGTGTGTGAATGTAAAATTTAAGTGTAAGCTTACAAATCGATTGTGCAGAGAACAACAACAGCACAGGGGTTTCAATAACATCTTTGTTTGTGTCGCTTTAGTGTCATTTATTTAGCTCTCAATTGTGGTATTCGTTCAATCATTCGGTGAGTGATCATCGTGATGATGATGATGAT